>VWZK01014683.1:0-40229 GCA_013396935.1 Baryphthengus martii
AAAGAAATTTGAAATAAAGAAATTTGAAAAAAAATTAAAATAAAGAAATTTGAAAGAAAGAAATTTGGAATAAATTTAAAATAAAGAAATTTGAAAGAAAGAAATTTGNGAAATTTGAAGTAAAGAAATTTGAAAGAAATTTGAAATAAAAAATTTGAAATATATTTGAAATAAAGAAATTTGAAGTAAAGAAATTTGAAAAAAAAATAAAATCAAGAAATTTGAAATAAAGTTAAAATCAAGAAATTTGAAATAAAGACATTTGAAATAAAGAAATTGAGAGAACAAACCTCCCGCCCAGTGCTTCCAGGAGCGAGAGGAGTAAACCCGTACGGACACCCTGCCCCTTCCCGACATCCAAATTGCTGCCTCCGTTGTCAGTTCGCTAGATTTTTAAAGAAAAACAAGGATTCTTAAGAAGGACGCGCGGCGATAACGCCTGAGCACGGCGGTTCTCGTGTTAACGCGGGGCGCCGTGCGTGGGAGAGGTGCACGGGGGGCAGCGATTTCCCCCTCTCCCCCTCCCAAAAAAAAAACTCGATAAAACCATTCCAGCCCCTACCAGCTCGGGAAAAAGCCAGACATCTCCTGAAAGCCTTTTACGAGTGCACGTGGAGAAACTGCCGAAAATATAACTTGTTTGTGAATAAAATGGAAATTAGTGCTGTTGGGTTCACCTGCAAGTTGTTTTGGTTTGGGTTTGGGGGTTTTTTTTGTTGTGTTTTTTTTTGTGGTGTTTTTTGTTGTTGTTGTTGTTGCTTTTTTCTTTTTTTTTTTTTCTTTAAAGCCAGCGATTGCGTTTGAAACCTGCAATTCTCAACAAAAAGAGAAAAGTTCAGTGCTGATTGCTGGATATTTGGACCTCCCAGTGCAAACATTAACTGGCTGAGAGGCACTCTGGAATGTAATGAAGGAAACAATACTGGGAAAGGAGCCAAACGCAGAAACACTGGCGCCTGCAACCTAGGGATTTGCCTCCTAGTAATAGGAGCTGAACAAGGCCCAGCACTTCTGTTAGGCTGGAAATGACATACTGTGATCCTTGACTTAGCCAAAGGGATTTTAAATGGAGGAAAGAGCTGGCAAGACAAAATCTCCTGCACTTCTCACAGTGTTTTCTAAAACAAGCAAAGGAAATTGGGAGAAAAGGCTGTAGTCTATTACATTTGATCCAGTTAAGTCCAGAGTGGAAGCTTTTTAACGGCTGTTATTATTATTTTATTTTATTTTTTTACTTTTTATATATATATATATTTATTTTTTTTCTCATCGTGTCACACCACCCAGCAAGCCCCGACATAAAGCAGAAACTTGAAACTGCTTTCGTTCAAGAAGAAGGGCACCCCAACATTGCGTTATTGACAGGAGGGCTGAAAAAACTGACAGCTGCAGAAATTGTACAGTTGAAGTTCAATTCCCAGGAGCAGGAACAACATACTGATGGTATTAATTCCGTTTGGAATTGTTAAAATAAGAAAAGGTTATGGGCTGAGGAAGGGACCTGGTATTTTTAATTTTTTTTATATGATTTTTTTTTTTTTATTGTTATTTTTTCTTTTGCTTGTAACAAAGGCGAACCTTCCTTCTTCCCTGGTGTCCTTGGACTGTCATCTCCAACCTTTTGAAACTGTATCTGATTATCCATGTGGCAATTAATCATAATTAAGCAGGCTTGAGATTTGGAAAGGTACAAAGAAGGTGGCTATAGATCTGGCTTTTGTCCTGAGTAACCTCTTTTTTTTTTTTTTTTTTTTTTTTTTTTTTTTCNTTCCTTTTTTTCTTTTTTTTCCCCTTTTTTTTTTTGGCCGCTAAATCTCATGTTTGGAGCCATGAGAGGGAGGACTGCAAAGCTGAGAAGAAAAAAAACAACCAACCAACCAACAAAACAAGAGAGGGAGAAGAGAAAACAGTGTGTGTGTGTGTGACATAAGACCCATAAGCAACCTGGTTGTTCTTTCTTTCTCTTTTTTGGACATCGCAGTCCCTAGAAACGAAGTTCCAGCAAACTTGGAAGCCTCCTGCTTCCAAGAGGAAGCTAGGTAACAAATTACCTTTCTAATGCCAAGTGATTTGGATCCATTCTTACAAACCAGATTTTTTCAATTTATTACAGGAAAACATTCAATCATTATCCACTGGCACTCCGTCTGGGGCACATGGAATACCGTTCGACCCGCTCCGCCCACATCCAGTTTTTAAAGGCTTAGCAAAGCCCAGAATGTCTTCTTATTAAATGTTTTATATATTTATAATTAAAATCCTGGGCTGGCATTAGAATCATTTTAACAGATGTAACCTGACACAGGCTTTCTCTGCCCAGGGTCAGGCTGGGAAACAATGGCTTCTTTAACTCCTGCGTTCTGCTCAAGTTTCTGTTTGCACATGGGTCCAATTTGTCCCATTTATGATTAGGTTTAAGTAAGTTGATGTGCTATTTATTTAGGAGAATTGCCATTTCAGACTATTACCATATTCCCCTACAATATACTTTACAGTGTGGTCTATGCCTGCACTGTCCATTATTAGCTTATTATAGTCCCAAATATGGTCCCAATTCACCAAAACAACAACAACCGACTCGATTCAGGCATTAAGTGATTTACTGCCGCTCTTTATGTTGGAATTAATGTACATGCTGCTCGCAAAAGCCGCCCCCCCCCCCCCTCCTCCCTCCCTCCTTGCCCCCAACCCTCAAGGCTTACAAGGGCCATGTGCTGGCATGTGAAAGAGACTTTAAATGTCTGTGTAACTGATTTAAACATCAAGTCTGAACCCTGGGCAGGGAAAAGCAAAGGGGCAGGCTCCGCCGCCTCGCCAAATACCAGATCAAGGTGCTGCTCGAGGGTGGCAGGACCGGCCTTATCAGCGGGAGACGCTGGGAAGACCTCCCTAACCAGCCACTCCATTGCCATCCCACCGAGCCGAGCGCCCAAGTCGATCCCCGCTCCTCGTAAAACACGCCCGCTTCGTCTTTGACGCGGCACTGAGGCAAGAACGGGTGTAATTTATAACGACCGGGCCAAAACATGTGGCGGTTCCTTTGCGCTCCCCCTTCCCCGACTCCAAACCCTACCCCTGCCTTAGAAGAAGAGCTTTCTTTAAACCAAAGCCCTTTTCAGCAGCTCTTCAGCTCCCCCCAGCTGTGGCAGCCCAGCCCGGTCCCCTGCCAAACTTTAAGTCACTTTTCCCCGCGCCTTGGGCATCGTCCCGCCTCCGGTCACGAGCCCTCGCCGGCCACGGCCACCAGCTCCGGCTCGAGTGGATGGTTTTCCACGAGGAAGTCTGAAATTCATTGACACTCAGCCTTCAAAAAGTGGCTTATTTTCCTGTCTGTGGGTAAAAGCCGTGATCAACAGCTGGAATTCGCATAATAATAAATTAATAACTGCAGTGCTGGCGCGTTCCGAAAGCTACAAGGAAAGAGCGGCCGAGCAGAAGACGGCTCTATCGTGTACATCACCTCTCCCTGACACATGTTCCTCTTCTCTCACTTGCTGTGAAGTCATTGGTCACTTATTCCTCATCTGGGAAACAGCTAGGAGGTTCCCAGTCTCCTCTGGAAAGGCTTTATTTTGGAGACTATGCTAGGCATCAACTCTGCACCAGCAAAGGTGAGAGATGGAGCTTTGATATCACCTCCACCCTGGGTTTACTGTTCTTTTCCTGATGGGCATCTATTCAAGTGGTGTGCATCGGCCTGAAGTGGTGAAAATGTCATAGAATCACAGGCTAGTTTGGGTGGGATGGGACCTTTCAAGGTCATCCAGTCCAACCTCCCCTGTAGGGAGCAGGGACACCTGCAACTAGAGCAGGTTGCTCAAAGTCCCAGCCAGCCTCCCCTGGACTAGTTCTGGGGACGAGGCATCAACCACCTCTCTGGGCAAACTGGGCCAGGCTCTCACCACCCTCAGTGTAAAACATTTCTCCCTTCTCTCCAGTCTAAATCTCCCCTTTTTCAGTTTAAAACCATCCCCCCTTGTCTTGTCGCAACAGGCTCTTCTCCGAAGTCTGTCCCCATCTTTCTGACGGGCCCCTGGAAGCCCTGAAAGGCCCCCAGAAGGTCTCCCCAGAGCCTTCTCTTCTCCAAGCTGAAGAAGCCCAGCTCTCCCAGCCTGGCCTCCCAGCAGAGGGTTCCAGCCCTCCCAGCATTGCTGGGGCTCCTCCGGCCCCACTCCACCAGCTCCCTGTCTCGCCTGGGCTGAGGACTTCCGAGCTGGAGCCAGCCCTGCCGGGGGGCTCTCCCCAGAGCCCTGGGAGCAGAGGGGCAGGATCCTTCCCCGGCCCTGCTGCCCACGCTGCTTGTGATTTCTGACTTTGGAACTGGCTTTTTGATTTCTGGCTTTTGGAATTAGCAAGGTGACCACAAGAGCTGGGCAGAGGAGTCTGCGGTGGCTTTACGTGGTGAGGCGGGATGCAGGGGATGGTGCAGTGTCCCATCCCAATACCAAGGGAAGAAGTTGACACGGCAAGTGATACTTAAAGGATAAAAAGAGTGGGAAAATAAAGATGGCTTTCCAGCTTTGATGCATACTCAGTAAGGTTGGGAAGCATGAGGCTATATTACAACGGGAAAGGAAAAAGTGGAAATATCCCTTGTTCTGAACTTGGAGGAGCTAAGGGCGTTTCTCACGGTGACTCCTGAACTCCCAGGCCAAGGCTAAGGCTGTGAACGGAGAAGAAACTTGAGATTTCTTCTTGAGTAGCTCAGAAGAGAGGTAGCAAGAGATGTGCCACCACTGCAGGCAAGGAAAGACTTGAAACTCCAGACTATCCCTGCTCATTCCACCAACATCCAACACGCACTCACGACATCCGTCCGGCTGCAGCGTGTGCGAGAGGACTACTCTTTTTGAGCTTGCAAGTCACCCAGTTAGTAAATCATTGATATACCTGCTTCAATTTACACTCACGCGTCGGGTGATCTGTCCTGAGAGGAACCTCTTAGTAAATTAAACTGAGCCCCAAAAGAGGTTAGAAAATGAAGTTAAATGCTTCACCATCTGGGACTTAACCATGGCTAGATTCAATATTTGGAGCGATGGGAAGGGAAAAAGCAATTGTTGTCGTGTATTTACCACTTACTTTCTCTTTTTTTTTTTCACAGAGACAACAAGATGATAGAATAAATTCCCTTTTTTTTTTTAACAAATTTTTTTTGACCAGGGGCTTGAAGCTGAGTCGCGCTCAGACGTCACCAGCAAAACAACGTCACTAAACACCCTTAAAACTACAAGCCCGGAGCCTGGGAGTTTTTTGTGCTGTTTGGAGGTGAGGCAGGTTTCACCATTCGGGATTCCTGTTCTCCAGCTCCGCAGTTATCCACCGAGCCGAGCTCCCGCTCGCCTGCGGCCACATTGGTTTAGGACCCTTTCCAGGTCGTTTGGAAATCGGGCTTGGAGCCTGCTCCAGACACAGAGCCACATAATGCAGAGCTATGAGAACTTGGGAAAACCTGCTTGGCAAAAAAAAAACCCCTCCTTTCTTTTCCCTTTGTAATTTTTTTCTTTTTAAATGGTTTCTTTTTCGCACTCAAAAAATCCCTAAATTGACCAAACCCATCAATCTCGCCTGAGGTCGATTAAAGCCGATGGGGAATTTTAAACTGAAAAGGGAAAAATCAGGGTTAGCAAGTCAAAACATGGGGTTTGAGGTTGTTGCTTTTGTTTTTTTTTTTTTAAATTATGCAATGGACTCTTTCTGCCTTCTGCAGATGGATGGCGAGCGGCTCGCACAGCCCTGCAGAGCTGGCACACAGATGCTGGCACCGCTCTCGCCAGCTCCGCTGAGTTGCGGGGGGAGATGGCACATTGCTCCTGCATGGGAAAAAGGAGGGGGAACACCTCCCCCCTTCCCCCTCCCATCATCCAGCCGCAGAGCTCGTCCCTGCTCCCCAAGCCCTTTCCAAGGTGGCAGCAGGCACGTCGCCTCGGGGGACGTTCTGGCTTTATCCTCCTTGTAAATCTGATCTCTTTAATTCGGTCGGGGTAGCAGGGACGGGGCTCAGGGCTTGCCAGCACCGAGGGGATTCATTACGGGGAACGCTGGGTCCGTCCTGACCTGCTGGCCAGCACACCCAGGTCTCATCCAGGCAGTAGGTGGAGGATGCTGAGCACCCCCCCCCCCCCCNNNCCCCCCCCCCCAGGCCATGCAATGGGGCTCGCCCCACAGCTTGGCCACTCAGATTGCTCCTGCTCAACTTGTTTTAACAGTGACCTTGCTTACATGGATGAGGACCTTGCCTGAGTTTGAATCTGGCTTTCCCTGTAAAGGGTCCAGCATGGACTTTGAGTAACCCAGGAAGGTGTTTCCTATCCTGACTTCTCCTTCCTTTTTCTAGCACACATGGAGTGATAGTGAGGGTCAAACCTAGACATCCTGAGCACTGAGAAGACGGATGGGAAAAACAACAGGAAAGAATGGGAGAAGTCTCAGGGAGGTGGACAACTGAGCTCTGCTTAGAAATGTCCACAGAACACATACCCTACACCACAACCGCTTCATCGCTCCTGCCCTGGAGTCTTGGGGGCCTTTAATGCAAGGAGGGGGCTCTGAGCAACCTGCTGTAGTTGCAGACGTCCCTGCTCCCTGCAGGGGAGTTGATCTAGATGACCTTGAAAGGTCTTTTCCAACCCAAACCAGTCTGTGATTCTATGATTCTATGAAAGATGAAAGCCAGAAAAGCTATGAAACGCTGTGGGTAGATAGTAGCAGAAATGAGAAGCTAGAGGATGACCTGTAGGGTTGGGAAACAAATGGAGTCCCACTTTCTGCTTAGAGGAGATCCAAAGAGATCAAAGTGAGTTGGTTGTAAGCATCTGTAAATGAAAGAAGTAGAAAGTGGGTGCGTCATTAAAATCCCCCAAGGCTCCTTACATCCTTAGATTGCCGTTAGTCCAAACGCAATATTTCTCTTGCTCCTCCAATGGCCTTAAAAATATCAAGAAGTCTTGGTCTCCCCTCAAATGTGGAGGACTTCAGAAGCATCCCGAGACTATCCGACAGCCTGTGCAACAAGCTGCAGAGCGCCACGCTGACATGTCAGCAGCTCCACATCTCTTTGGTCCAAGCTCTGTCTGTGTTACGGGGCTGTGATTTCAGATTTCGTTTAGCAAATCGGCAGCGTCACGGCCCGGAGGCTGCAATAGAGAATTAAGAAGTACGGTTAATGCTGCCAGCAAAGGGTTTCCCTGAAAATTATCCTGGTGTCCAACTGCAAAGTGTTTGGGTTGTGCATTAGCTCTTGCAGGCTGAGACTTAGGCAGCTCTCACACTTTGACCAGCTCCTTCAGCAGAGGGAGAGAGAAGCCACCTTTGCTTCCCATCTCCTTTTGGGAATGAGAAATAAGACTATTATCCTGAAAATCCTTTGCACTTCGAATATCCAGACTGCCTCTCTTCTGGAGCTACCCTTCTCTACGACTACTGGCTGCTTCTGTGCTGCTGATGTTAGCTCAGAGGAGAGAAAATTACGTGGTTTGGTTGTTTTCTTTGCTTTTGTTGGCTTTTTTTGTGGTTTGATTTTTCCCAGAATGTTCTTCACCGTTCAGCTTCATGGAGTAAATATCCAGAATAAGGGAACTTTTGGGGATTTTGTATTGTCATGTCTTATCTATAGCTTTGCATCTACCTGCTGGTATAAGGTATAGGACAGAAGTTCATATATTGCAAGTCAGTTCTGAAGACCATTCATATTGGATTTTCAAGGCCTGCTAGTTTTATTTGAAGGGATGTCTAGAGGTTGTATAGTCCCAACTGCTACTCACAGCAAATCTGACTGGATCCAATTCTCTTGTCCAGGCAAATTTTCAGTATCTCCAGCATATCTGATCCAGATATCTCTGTATCGGATACATCACCAAAATAGGCAGAGAGGAAACAAGAACCAAACGTCCCCCAAGCCATTTACATTCAGTTCGCAACAGTTTGGGGGGCAATTTTTTTATTTTTTTTTTTTCCTGCTTTTCTGAGCAGCGATCTTCCTGAGAACAGAGCTTAGCTCCGGGCTGGAAAACGGTCGCAACAAAACCCTGTTTAAAAGTCTGTTGTAGTACAGATCAAACCAAGGAAACCTCATCCTGCCATCTGGAGTCAAACCGAGAGGTGGAACGGCGCCAGGTTTGGGGAGGCGATCAGAAACACCCAGCTACTACCAGCACAGTGCAGCAGGACGGAGTTGGAAACAACCTGTGACGGAGCATCCTTGGAATACAGGAAAACTGGCTCGGGATACGGCTTTGCCTGGAGCCGGGAAGATGGGCAGCGCCAGCAGGTACGGCGGCCCAGGCATCCCTTGGGGGAGAGGCAACCGAGCCTCTGGCTCTTTCCAAGCTCTGCTCATTGCTAAATCACAGCACCTCTCTTCTCTCAGACTTTTTTTTTTTTTTTTTCAATTTGCTTCATGTTTACTCTGGCCTTGAACCGCTTAGCTTTGCTGCAGGCACAAAATCAAGTGGCTTTCCTCTTGTTCTTTTCTTACCTGGCCTCAGATACAGCAAACCGAGTCCTCAAGGAAAATACAATGAACTTCATATTGGCTCCTTTCATACTGAAAAAAACCCAACCCAACAAAACAAAACCACAAAAGACCCTCTTCCCACACAGCTAGATTTTACAGTCTAGGAGCAAGCACTCTCCTCCTCAACTCTGGGGAAGTGGAGGGATTTTACTTATTTTAGGACACCGTTCATTAACTACCAGGATAAAGAGGATTCGGTGGCAGAAAGCCGAGGGTATAAAATTGCAGCTAACAGGTAATCCCTGTAGGTACTTCCCAAAGTACCTGAAACTGCAGAAAACCACGGCGAGGAATCATTTTCCAACACCGATCTTTTGGACACGCTCAGAAAATAATACATTTCAAGGCACTGTTTCAAGGCCTTCCTTTAAACCAAGGTGAGCCTCACCTTTGATTTCAGTTTATTCCAGATCAGGACCTTAAGGACGCAGCCCTTGGACCTGTTTGACCCCAGATTTGCCTCGCTCAACCCCGCCGCACCCACGCTGCAGCCGGAGCGTGAGCGCCGTGATCTCACTTGGCTCCGGCTTTTGGTAAAAACGTGAATTTTCCTGTCAGCTCTGCTGCGTGCTTTTGGATTTCTTTTTTTTTTTTTTTCTTCAGCCGCCCAGCTCTTCGCTCCCAGACCTGGGAGAAATATTCAAGATGTCAGGCAAGGAAGTTCACAAGCGCTGAGGGTTTGCTTTCGCTCGGCGGCGGCAGCGGCGGTGAGCGCGAGGTTGGGAGCTGCTCGCTGCTCCTGCGAGCTTCCCCTAGCAAATGTCAGCTCCTCGCTCCATCATGCATTTACCTTGATCGCTTCAGCAAAATGACAGCTAGGAGATGTTGCTTTGCAGGAGGGAATAACGCAGGTCACATCCTCAGCTCCGGCAGAAGGGCATAATGAAATGCTGATTGATACCCGCCCGGTAGCCCGGCTCGCTCGTTAGTTACGCAAATGCAGGGAAAAGCCTTGTTAATCTAAAATTCCAAAGCCTTGGTGACCTCCTTGGTTCGTGGAGGGAAGGTGCAGCTACAGGTGGCCTCTGTCCATCAACCCTGAGGCTTTGAGGAGATGTAGACAGCGATGGCCAGTGCCAAGGCGACTCTTACAAATCCAAACGGAACGAGGGGAGTCGTGCTCGGAAGACCAAAGGAAAGACTGATTGTGTGGCCGCACGAACCTTCAGCTGGAATTTATATATTCCCAGCCTCTCTATAGATGGCCCAGTTGCTTCAAAGCTGAATATTTCCAGGCCTCCCGTGAGGCTCAGCCTCACCGTCTCAAGCCAGGATGCGTGCCCGGCTCCCCGCTGCCAGCTAAAACGCTGCTTCTAGAGAAGTGACCGCCTTTGAAGCCAATTCAAATCCCAGTTTCAACAGGAATCTGTGCCTTTCCTTTGGACAATAAACATAATCCTGAAGAGGAGAACCAGCCTTACTCCACCAGCAACCGTTTTGCCTCGGTGCTCACTTTTTTTGCACGGAAAATATCAGAGTTTTGGGGTCAAGCTCATTATTTGCTTTGTAGGAGAGCGGGGTGTTTTAAGCCAGGGAATGAGTTCTGCTCCTCATTCACGTAATCAAAGGGCCGAGTATTCCTACTGATATTTAATGCATTTCTTCCCCATCTTTTAAGGCGTACATTTTGAAGTATACTGTGTCTTTAAAATAAAAAATCTCGGCTTTGACTGTTAATTTAGCTTCCTCCATACAGTCTCATTTACTGTTATCTATTTTTATTCTCACTGGGGATTAGGTAAGCAACCAGCAGCATTTCCAGCTGTCCTTTTTGCATCACTATTTGAAAACTGTGTAGACCACAAAGAACGTAATTACAAAAAACAAATTGCTGGTACAACCTCTCTGTTAATAAGCAGGGAACCTCTTGTAAGTTCTGAAACTTAGAAAGACCATTTCAGTCTTCTGTTTTCATTAAGCGGCGGTCGCCGAGAGCAGATATAATTGCATTTCTTTCCCTTTTTTTTTTTTTTCCAAAAGGCTACAGGTTACCTGAAGTAATTTGTATATTACTTTTCTCTCTGCAAGTCCAAACCAGTTCTCTCAATGGAAAACATTACATACTAGGGGTCATTCCACAAGTGGTTTGCATTAGTGCAAAAAATTGCATTCGTGTACTAAGATGTTTAAGCACCTACAAAGTTGTCGCCAACCATCTGCGCTGCTGGTAGCACTAAATCAGCCGGGTACGTAGGCAAAAGCCGGTGTAATTTATCTGTCAGGCAGTATTTCATTTAAAACATATTCCTGTAAAATATGAAATACTTAGAGGCACCCACTTTCCTAGTTGAGCCTGACGTTTGCCATTAGCGCGCGGGCAAAATTGTCTTTTTAATGGAGCAAGAAAGTCTTTGAGCAGAGGGGCTCTGGCATTAGGGAAGGGGTTTCCATTTGAGTTATGTTAATAGGCAATTAACAGCGTAGGAAAAATGAGGGATTTTGCAGGAGTGAGTGTTTGGGGGGCTGCTGCCTCTGCTCTGCTCTACTCTGCTCTGAAGCCCTGGGGTTGGGACGGTGCTGGACCGGGTGAGACTTTCTCCTACCGACTCCACATGATCCAAAGCCAAATGTGTAGAAGCCAAAGTGCTGCTTCATAGCACTCCAGAGAAAGTCAGGTGAGCTTCAGGAAGCTTTATCTGAGGAACCCTTCTAAGTCTGGAAACACCTAGTACTCTTTTTTACCACTCCCTATGAACAGGTTGCCCAGAGAGGTGGAGGAAGCCCCATCCCTGGAAGTTTTTAAGACCAGGCTGGATGGGGCTCTGGGCAACCTGCTCTAGTGGGAGGTGTCCCTGCCCATGGCAGGGGGGTTGGAACTAGTTGGTCTTCAAGGTCCCTTCCAACCCTGACAATTCTAGGATTCTATGATCTGAGAGACTTACTCTCCATGCAGTCTCCGGCACCAACACGTGTATTTTTACAGTTCACAAGTCAAATTGTTTATGCAGCACAACCAAGCTGGAGCTGGATGGAGAAATAATCTCATTTTTGTCCTACTCTTCCCGTTCTGCAAGGTGCGGTGTTAATAAAACCTTCTCAATAAACAAACTAACCGGCCGTTAAGTTGCTGTTTTTAATAGAAGACACAAAGCCCCGGTATGATTTTTCCAGATTCTGCACCTGATTAATGACATACCGCTTTGGCTGAATTTATGTTCGGGGGAAAGTGCAGGGTGTACTTCCTTTGCAAACAGAAACAATATGTGCAGGCTCCTTCTCTTACCTGCACCATATGCCCGAACGAGGAGGAGGAGGAGGAGGAGGAGGAAGGAAGGAAACTTCCCGACTACGCCAGGTGCTCGGCTGAGGGTGACCACGATCTGGGGACAGAGAGCGGATTGAGATTATTTGGCTAGGCTTTGACCCTCCCAAATCCGAACCAAAAGTTGCGGTCTGCAAACCGCTGTCCGCGGGGAGTGAAGGTCTCAGATTGAAGTTGTTCCACTAAGGTAAGTTAATTCAAGGTAAGACGTGTGAAAAAAGCACAAATAATACAAGCAGCTGGAGAAATGGAACATCTCCTCATGGCAAAGACAACTAAAGTTACCCAACTTGCTGTAATTTTACACAACAAATAATGTCTGATGGTATCAGAAGGCGGCATAAGTTCAGGATCAGGTATTTGAAGAAATAAGTTTGCTGTGATCAGGAAATCAAAGATTCCACAGTAATATTATTAGTGGTAATAAAACAACATTTACTTCATTTTGTTTGGAAGAGACCTTTAAGCTCATCGAGTTCAACCATTAACCCATTCCTGCCAGGGCACCACAACCCCCTGTCCCTCGGCACCACATCTGCACGGCTTGGAGAACCCCTCCAGGGATCATGGGGACTCCAGCCCTGCCCTGGGCGGCCTGGGACAGGCCTGGAAAACCCTAGAGGGGAAGAAATTGTTCCTCAGCTCCAACTTAAACCTCCCCTGGTGCAACTTGAGGGTGTTTCCTCTTGTTCTGCCGCTTATACTTTGGGAGAACAGACAGACAATCCAGACATATCCGGTCTGTATTTCCAGGCTAACGTGGAAACACCAAGGCGACTTTGGTCAGAACAGACACTCGTATTAAAATATTTGGGTCCATAAATACATTGCTCTGATGATCCATCCTTTAGATCCCTGTCTCAAAGCCTCTCTCCATGCCTCATTTCTCCCACCCGGAGCACAGCAGAAAGATTTTCACGGGAAATATTGTCGGCTGCCTGCCAGAGATTGTTACTCAGGAGGACACGGTCTACCTGCAACGGGGCAGAGAGCGGCAGCAGATGGTCCTCCAAGTGGGAGGTTTCTGGGAAAACTCTTGGGCTAAAAGGTGGGGGTGAAACCAAGTGCTTGCCTACTCTGGTGGCCTAACTTTTAAATCAGTTTTTAATTGCATGAAAAGCCGTCCTCATCCTTTTTGATTACATCCTTCTATCACCCTCAGAACCGCAGCATCTGAACATCTTATTAATAAAAGCTATTTTGGAAAATAAAACTCCTTTGGAATATATGAGGATTAACACCATATATAGACCACGATGGCTTAAAAGAGATTGTTATGGTCTATTGTGCAAATACATATTTACTAGAGCTTTTGAAATACAGATCATGCAAATATGTATTCAGGGACTTTTAAAAATGCAGATTATTGACCTGACAGATCATAAAGGCTCCTTTGAAACCATTCTGGGCTACAGTCTCATGTAAATACTTATTTAGGCAATTTTTTAAAATCTTTGCTGGTACATTCCATGCAAAACCTCATGAAAATAAATGTTTTCCTCACCTGACAGCCGCAGCCATTCCTGAAAGCTAAATACCTCCCTCCCCCTCAGTTCCAAAATCCATCTCCACCTCATCTGGGGATGACAAAGCTGTATTCTGTGGGGTGTGACAACACCTGTCAGTGACGTGAGGACCACCCCAAGGCTGCAGAATGGATCCTCTGTGGTTTATAATTGCCTGGCTGCCCAAGGCAGCTCCTTACCCTCAGGGAGGACAACGGTCAACTTCTGGGACAGCACTGGGCAAGCTCAGACAGCGCTCATGTGGTCCTTGGCGTGCCTGAGTGCCCCACATTGGCCACTCACATCCCAGTGATGGGGCAAGGTGGTCCCAGCTCCCAGAGCAGAGGGAAAGCTGGTTTGGGAGAGAGCTGGCATCTGAGATACCTGGGTCTGAAACAGAGCCGGGGTTGGGGCAGTGGAAACTGCATTGAGACTCTGGTCCTCTGAAAAGGCTCTTGTATGTGCTACAGGTCAGGTTTTAGGTGCTGTCTTCCAAGTTAGGAAGATGGCCAGCAGCACCTTGGCAAGCTCTTTCAGCTCCCTATGCATAAGAAACCACCCTTCTGTCCTCCGCAGAAGACAGTGTGTGCTGTTTCCAGGCATCACAAGGAGGTATGGTAGCAACAAAGGACGGGAAACTGTGTCAGAATCATAGAATGGCTTAAGCTGGAAGGGATCTTAAAGATCATCTTGTTCCAACCACCCTAGAGCAGGTTGCTCAGAGCCTCATCCACCTTGGTCTTCAACACTTCCAGAGATGAGGGTCCACAACTTCTCTGGGCAACCCGTTCCAGTGTCTCACCAACCTCAAGAGTGAAGAACTTCTTGCAAATGTCCAATCTAAATCTCCCCTGCTCTAGTTTAAAACCATTGCCCCTTGTCCTGTCACCACAGGCCCTTATAAAAAGTCCCTCCCCAGCTTTCCTGTCAGCCCCTTTCAGATACTGGAGGCTGCTATAAGGTCTGCCCAAAGCCTTCTCTTCTCCAGGCTGAACAGACCCAATTTCCTCAGTCTGTCCTCATAGGAGAAGTGCTCCAGCCTTCTAATCGTCTTTGTGGCCTCCTCTGAACCCTCTCCAACAGATCCGTGCCATTCTTGTGCCCTCCAACACCTTCCCCATGCTTGTGGTTAGGGCAGCGCCTTGAATCATAGAATCACGGAATCATTAAGGTTGGAAAAGACCTCTAAGATCAAGTCCAACAGTCAACCCGACACTACCACGACCACTAAACCATGTCCCAAAGCCTCCTGTGAAGCACAGGATCAGGGGACACAGACTGTATCCATAAACCTGAGCACAGAAGAGTGGGTTCACTGGAAAGCCTGTCCAAGAAAACATCACCTGTAAGCAGAGGAGGGTAATAATAGGGGACGGTGATTAAATATTGTATAACAAAAGGAGAAAAAAATGAGGATTCATCTTGCGTAGGCCATGTACAACCAGCCAGGGGGGCGTAACTTCCAAGATGGATTTCAACTGGTCACTTTGGGAAGGAAAAAGAATATTTCTTATTGGCAATTTCCCGAACCAATTGACATTCTCGCTTTTGCTCAGGTCTCTTATTATGCAATATTACATCCGCAACACGACGGCATTTGCTAATTCCTATTCCTGTGTACAATTAAGAAAGCCAAAGCAAACTTGTTACAGGCGTGGCCCGGTAGTCCCACGGTTGTTATGTTTTGTTATGTGTTATAATAACACAGTCTTCCAAGAATTCGTGCATGTGTGTGTTAAACTGATGGTGCCAGGTGATTGTAATATTCCTGGAGCAGAGACACTGCCTTGATGAATAGTGGTGTAAATGCTTCAGCAATTTTGCACATAAATGTGTCAGCTCTGGTCTGCATAATGGAGAGAGGTCCTTTCATGGACTTGGATAAAAGCGGGTTTATGAATCATGGAAAAACACGTTTCCCATTAAAAAAAAAAAAAAAAGAAAGCACGTTATGTGAATTTTCTTCAGAAATTTCTTTTAAAAAACCAACAACCAAACCCAACCCCACCTGGAATCTGGCCAGAACATTTTAGTGCTCTTTTGTCATTCTGTTGGTTGAAGAGAACTGTTCACGTGTGTGGTTTTGGGTTTGCTTTTGGTTTTTTTTAAGATACAACTACAAACAAAAGGTAGTAAATTTAATTTTCATTAGGGTAGACTTTCTGTTCTCTTACTACGAGCAGGAATACCCATTAACAAAAACTCCTTGTTCTTTTCTCTCGGCAGATCTGGCTTCTATTTTCCTCGGCTAGAGGAAGGGTTGCCTTAACATTCACGATTCAACGAGGCACCATAAAATCGCCCACAAGAAAATTTAGCTATATAGTAAATCACTCATTTACAAAACACAGACTCTATCCAGCATTTGAGCGACAATTACGGGGTGCACCTCGAGCACACCCCGATTTGAGTGCTATTTGCTGGCATTTGGACAATTTAAGACCATCGAAGCACCTCACAGCAACGTATGAAAAACAAACCTTGGGCAGCACTTGCACAACTGGTTTTCAATACTAAATTATTTTCAATATTTTTTTAAAAAGTATCTATTTCTGCCAGTTTTTTCCTCAGGTGATTCACACCTCTGGGGGAGAGGCGTTGCTCCTGACGGCAAAGCTACGTCAGACTGTGGCCACAGACTTGGTGTTAGCGAGAAACCGGCACAAAGCTCTGCTTTGGAAAGTAGTAGTCAGGCTTTGTTTCTCAGCTAGACCCATGCTTGTCAGCTCTTCCCACCCCAAAAACAGTCCTGCATGACCTGGGAACGCTAGAGCTGTTAGAAATGGTTAACTTCTCTGAAAACTTTGCAGAGCCAATGGTTGTCTCTGCGTTGGACTTGGTAAAAATATTCTCCATTTGTACAAAGATGCTGCAAATCTGGACCTGATCATCTAGGTTGGTTTCCATTTCATTTTACGTATTACATGAGGGGTAAGCATGATTTTTGCTAGTTTTGATGACCAACTCCTTATCCCAGTGGCATCTTTCCTCAAAAGGTTCATAAGAGGGAGACAAACACCACCCTGCCCTCTGGGTTGTGATGGACTTTCTATGTTGTACCTTCTGTCCTTCTTTTGCTGCTGTGCTACGGAGAGGGAAAGGATTTTAGATATTGATTCCAACACCTTACAGCTTCATAGAGAAGAGAATTTTAGCGACCAAAATAAAAAAAAAGCAGTAAACCTCACCTCTTCTGTCATTGTTTGGGTGGCAATAGGGAGCAGAGCAAGAAAGAAACTCCTTTCAGCAGGGATGGACGCTCAGGTCATAGAATCATAGAACCACAGAATGGTTTGGGTGAGAAGGGACCTTTCAAGGCCATCTGATCCAACCCCCCTGCAGGGAGCAGGGACATCTGCAACTCGAGCAGGTTGCTCAGAGCCCCAGCCAACCTCCCCTGCAATGGGGCCAGGGATGGAGCAGCGACCACTTCTCAGGGCAACCTGGGCCAGACTCTCACCACCTTCAGAGTAAAAAATTATTCCTTCTCTCTAATCTAAATCTCCCTCTTCCAGTTTCAAACCATCTCCCCTTGTCCTATCACAACATGTCCCCATGTGCCAGCGTGGGACTGGTGCCTCAGGAATCCTCTGCCCAGCCCCACACACCCAACTTGCTCCTGAAGCTTCAACATAGAGAGGGGTGTAACACACAAATGAGCTAATTAGCCTAAATCACAAGGCCGTCCTCAGTCACCATTCTCTGAATAAACACCCCCAGGAGCCAGAATTAGAGGATTTGGGGAAAACTGATACTGCTGCCGGGCCATAAACAGAGGAGCGCACCTGAAGTAGCCACGAACCCCCAGGGAGTGCTGGGGGAAGTGAGAAGCTGGTTACTGCAAAGACAAGTGACTGTGAAATCCTGTTTCATTCTTCCTGCAATAAAAGCATGTTAGTCCTTCAAGGAGGTGTTTGCAGGGCTGCATCACACCCCACATCGCGTCACGTCCCGTGCGCGGAGGGCAGGACAACATGTGTGACTCCCACCGCTTGTCCCAGGGACAAACCGAGCCCCATGGCCGCGAGTAATTCTGCAAAGCTGTGTCCAGCAGGTCTAAGGAGGTTCTCTTCCACCTCTACTCTGCCCTGGTGAGACCACACCTGGAGTACTGTGTCCTGGTTTTGGCCCATCAATTCAAGAGAGACAGGGATCTACTGGAAAGAGTCCAACGGAGGCTACGAGGATGATGAAGGGACAGGAACATCTCTCCTGTGAGGAAAGGCTGAGAGCCCTGGGGCTGTTGGGTCTGGAGAAGAAAAGCCTGAGAGGGGATCTGATTCATGTCTAGAAATCTGAGGGGTGGGGGTCAAGGGGAAGGGGCCAGGATCTTTTCTGTGGTGCCCTGGGATAGGACAAGGAATAACGGGTATAAGGTAGAACACAGGAGGTTCCACCTCAACATGAGAAGAAACTGCTTTCCTATGAGGGTGATGGAACCTGGAATAGGCTGCCCAGAGAGGTGGTGGAGTCTCCTTCTCTGGAGACTTTCAAACCCCACCTGGATCTGTTCCTGTGTGGCCTGCCCTGGGTGATCCTGCTCTGGCAGAGGGGTTGGACTCGATGCTCTCTGGAGGCCCCTTCCAATCCCTAATATTCTATGATTCTACAAAAACTCCAGGAGTGGTTTCATCAGCTAGGAAGGCTCCTGCCCCGTGCCTCCGTGAGCCGATGATGGTCGCCACGAGGTCGCGTCTTTGATCGATATCCTCAGCCACACTATATTTTGCCCTTGGATACTGGCTCTCGACATAGACAGATGCGCAGGAAATACGTAGTATTCATGTTTCTAAGCAATAAAGATAATCCAGTTAGGTTTTAACTCGTGTGACTGGGTTGTCCTTTGTTTTTAATAGACTAGCAGATGACCTCCAGAGGAAGCTGCGCTTGGACAGTGGTGAAATATCATTTTAAGGATGCAGGGCTCTGCCAGGGACGTTTGGGCATTCGTCAGCCCTTCCTGCCAGCCTTTTGGTCTTCCTTTCTTTACCTCATCACAACAAAACATTGACATTGCATTCTCTAAATGCTTACCTAAGGAGCGAACATTCAAATTTCATCAGGAAAAATAAGGGTCTAACGATGCTCTAATTTTATCTCAAAAAAACCACCCCTGCTTAAATCAACACACTTCTTTAGGGGCTTGTTCTCCTCCAGCTGAACTCAGTGGTTTCCTTTTCATTCAAGCCAATGGTATAGAATCAAGTTCTTATATATAAAAACCTCACTTTTTTTGAGGCTCAGGGTGTTTGTTAAGAGTCAAGACACAGAATTTCGTACAACTCGGGCTACCTTCGCGTTCATCCGTTGACTACCGACACCTTTTCGATTAGCGAGAAGCAAACAAAAGTCACTGAAACTGTAACTCGAGCACCAGAAATATATAAATTCACGGGTTATTTTTAATTTATACAGCACAGCTCCTGAAAAAATCCCTCCTCCCAACCAAATGCCTCAAATGTAACCATTCTTCTTACGCGTCTGATCTCAAATAACCTTGGAGGTTTCGCGCAATGCAGAGGAACCCCAGAAAATAATAAAGGTATTTTGTGAAATGCTCCTTAGTCTCTGGGATAAACCTGGAGCACTGACTTGTATAGCTAGAGGCTTATTTTTAGATCCTCCAGAGGATATGTGTGAAAAAGGAGAGGAAGAGAGAAAGAGAGAGGGAAAGAACAATTTACATCATCGCAACTTCATAAACCAGAATTTTTTTTGCGGAAGATTATTTGATAAAATGTAGCTGAAAATATATTTGCAATCAAAATGGGTTTATTGTGATTTTAAAGCCTTTGCCTAAAAAAAAAACAAAAACAAAAAAAACACAAACTGTTCGCTTTGCGTTAGCTCCTCCAAGAGGCCAAAACTGTTAAAAAAAAAAAAAAAAGCCCATTTTCACTAAATTATTGGAGTGGCCAGTCTAAAAGGAGTCCCTTTTCTCCTTGGGGAGTGGGATGGCTGCCTCTTGAAGGGATTGAAAGAGAGCCTCAGCCCTGATGAACCATTTGTGGTGATCCACAGCCCGGCCATGGGGACCTCAACTAAATGTGACTGCTTGGCCAGCCCTTCCCGAGGGAAAGGAAAGCAGAAGGAAAAAAAAGTGTCCATCATGGGCTCTGCTGGGACCTGGCCTCACAGACACAGTGGCTGCTGATCCACAGCTCACACCCAATCAATGGACAAGGCAGAAGGAAAATAAGCTCCAAAAATATAACAAATTGTATTTATTTTCCACTCTCTCTCTTTCCCCACTCTCCTTTTGGTTTTTTTTTATTATTTTTATTATTTTTCTCTTTTTCCTTCCTTTTTCTTTTTTCTTTCCCTTTCCCTTCCTTTACCCTTCTTTTCCCTTTTTCCCCTTCCTTCCCCCCCATTCCCTTTCCTTTCCCCTCCCTTACCCTGTCCTTTCCTCTCTTCTTCCCTTCCCTCCCCTCTCCTTTTCCCTCCCCTCTTCTTTTCCCTTCCCTCTCCTTTTCCTTTTCCCTTTCCTTTTTCTATTTCTCTCTCTCTCTTCTCTTCTCCCTTTTCTTCTCCCTTTTCTTTTCCCTTCCCTTTTCCCGCCTTTGCAGAAAGGTGAGGCCTTTGCCGAAGGGCCAGGAGGGAGCGGCCTGGGTGGGAAAGGAAGTCTATTTTACGGCATTTTCATTACTCAACTTGATGAGAGCTAATAAAAATTCTTAATTGAAAATAAGTACCTTAATGACAATATCATAATCAGGAGTTATATTTCCTATTTCTTTCGGTATAAACCACCTTGCTTTCCCAACGAATCAGAGCAAATTATTCGGAACAGGTTTACTTATTATCCAGCACATTAGGAAGATAGTAAATACGGTTTCTAAGTAGAATCACCTGGGGAAGGTTTTTCGCCGCAGCTCCGCTTTCTGTTGCTAAAAGCAACGTTAGATACTCTCCTAATTGTTATTGAAACCCGTATGGGTCGCTTTCCCATATCTTTAGTTGGCTTTTCAGCTGTGGAGTCAGCATTTAATCCAACCATTTGTGACATGGTTAACACCCACAATCATTTCCTGTTATGCCTCACACCGACTAGAGCGGGCTGCTGTATATTTTCCCAACGCCCACTCTGCTGTCTTTACAATCAGATTATGCCATTAGACGTCGACAATGAATCACTGTAATTGTTCTAATGTGGCCAAACTGCCAGCAAGGATTAACCCTTTCTGGGCATTGTGGAGTTAATTCTGTGAGGACCTGTGGTGCTAAGAGAATTGGAGGCGTTGGTTTTTTTTTACCACGGAAAAGTTCGGTTTAGTTATTAAAATAACACGAAAAGTGCTTGATTCGGTTTCTGGAGCGTGACTGCGGAGTGTAACCAAAAGAAAAGAAGAAACAACGAGGAAAAGAAGAAATAATGAATACAGATGAACAATAGAAACCAATGGTTTTAATGGTAAGAATTCCTAGAGCGGATTATTGAAGAAACCAGGTTCAAGGAGAGAGAAGATTTCTTTGGCAAGGAGGCTGGATGAGATGATCTCCACAGGTCCCTTCCAACTCCTACCATGCTGGGATTCTGTGAAGAGCACTTGTGTATTTTGAGTCGAACAGTAAGATAATTCTGAGCTCCTTCAAGAGTTTTTTTAAGGATGCAATGAAGGCATAAAGACAAGCACATGATCTACGTATCCCACCATAACTACAGCGCTCTTAAACGACTCTCTACATGTTGACATACTACACAAATGCTTCAAAGATCCACTTTCCCAACACTCTTTTGTTCAGTGAATGGGCTGCTGATCAAAGCAACGCTACCCTTTGCAGTGAGTGGAGGACTAATTGGAAATCAAAAGTCTATTAGCATTGGAAATGCCATTTCTACAGCGGTCTAGAGATTTTTTATTTTTTTTTTTCAAATAATTTGTTTAGGCCCCAAACTAACCATCATTAAATGAATGAAAGTCTCTATACAGACACCTTTTGACATTAATTTAGGTTGGTAATGTATCAGATTAGAGTTTAATATGAAATTCTGACTTGGGTAATTAAAATCTTATTACTTAAGTGGATATTCTCAGTTTAATGTGGATACAGGGAATCGACTCGCCCTGTATCCAGGGCAATACTTGTCAATAGTCAGGAGCGAAGCTAAAGCATGAGGAGAGGGATGAGATCAGGCACCGTGGGTGCTGTGCCCACCTCCCCTGCAGATTTCATGGATACACTTTCACCTCTGAAATGTTCTTTTCATCTACTCATTTCTTCATGTACCATGGCACAAGTAGTTGCTTGAAGCAAGTATGTTCAGCACGAGCAAATCTAGGAGAGGCTGAGAGATTTGGGCTTCTTCAGCCTGGAGAAGAGAAGGTTCCGGGGAGACCTTCTGAGGGCCTCTCAGGGCTTCCAGGGGCCTGTCAGAAAGATGGGGACAGACTTTGGAGCAGGGCCTGTCGGGACAGGACAACAGGGGATGGTTTTAAACTAAAAGAGGGAGATTTAGACTGGAGAGAAGGAAGGATTCTTTACTCTGAGGGTGGTGAGAGCTTGGCCCAGTTTGCCCTGAGAGGTGGTCACTGCCCCATCCCTGGAACCATCCCGGGGAGGTTGGCTGGGGCTCTGAGCAACCTGCTCTAGTTGCAGATGTCCCTACTCCCTGCAGGGGGATTGAACTTGATCACCTTGAAAGGTACATTCCTACCCAAACCAGTCCACGATTCTATGAATAGGAGGAAAAAACCTAATTTTTTTCATTTGTTTTTGTTTTGGGGTGTTGTTTTTTTTCTTTCATTGGGAACTCTGCAAGATTCATTGGGTGAGAAAAATAAAACAACCGACTAAGAGTCAAAATCTATTCATTTAAACGTAGGGAAAACAACTGCTGTCCCCAAAACAGAGAAAATCCAGGCAAATTTATAACAAAGAAAACATGTAATTCCGGTGCCATCTATGGGAAATATACATATGCATAGAATTAGGGGAGGCACTCGTGCAAAAAAGTGAATTATTTTAAACCTAAGGGAAGTCTTAGAAAAAAAATAAGGTAATAGCAAAAGCGTTAAGCCTTGAGTTCAGGTAAGAGTGCAGAAGACATGCACTACAAATATCCTGATAGCTCAGGACTGAGCAAAAACTCTGTGTCAACAGGGGATGGAGGAGCTCACTTGTGTTACAGGACATCAGCCAGTACCAGGACCCAACGGAGCTGGTGGCAAACTCTGATTTAACATCCACAACCCTGTGGCAGAGCATATGGTATTGAAATCACACAGTCCATTTTTGGACCAAAGCTGGTTTGCTGATGGGCATCATGCCTCTCCAGCTGGATTTGGATGGTGAGCACTTCCACTGGCTATAGACTGAATCTCCAACAAAGCCAAGGGCTCAGTCTGCTGCCATGGAGTTCCCTCCACGAGAGACATGGAAAAGGATCCAGCTGCGTGCTCCTCCACGGGACTTTCACACCTGAGCTCTCCAATTTCATATATTTTAAGGAAAATGGGTATGAGCAAGATATGACTAAGGACTGGGAAATCCAGCCTGCTCTTTGAAATGTGTTTTCAGAACTTTGGGGATGAAGCTGCTTTATAAATGCCAGGTACAGCACCGTTACTTTCACTTCAGTATTTACAACTTTGGCAAAAACATTCCTGCTGGGATGAAATTTGGCCTGCTTCTCCTGGACTTGGGAGGGAATTATTATTATTTTTTTTTTCAAATATGAGGAATCTGAATTTCAGTTCATTTAATGCAAAGAAGTTGGAAACATTTGACACAAGACCTTTTTCTGAACTCAGCTCAAGACAGCTCTGTCTTTAAATACCACATTTGGCAAGCTCTTGCTAGGCCTTTTTTGGGAAGATTAAAAAAAAAATAAAACCCTATTTTCCTTCATTTCTTAGTAACATATTTCTCACTTACCTTTCTTAATCTAATTTCTTAGATTGGTACATAAAGTTCTTGTATACTTCAGACCTAACAAAGTACATTTCAATATGTTCCAATCGTGTTTGAAAATCAGTTTGCAACCAGGACACCACACCATACAGTGTTATATCACAGAATCATAGAATGGCTTGAGCTGGAAAGGGATCTTAAAGATCATCTAGTTCCAAGCTCCCTGCCATGGGCAGGGACACCTCCCACTAGACCAGGATGCTCAGATCCTCATCCAGACTGGTCTTGAATGCTTCCAGGGATGGGGACATCCACAGCTTCTCGGAGCAACCCGTTCCAGTGTCTCACCACCCTCATACCTAATACATCTAAGATATCGAATCAGAGGGTGCATTCACTGCCACTCTACTTGATCCAAGGACTAAAAAAGTTAATGTTGCAACTACATTTCGGAGCTAGCACCTGTGAAACGGAGCAAAGTTTCTTGACAAACAGGAGAGGTCTTACATTTACTGGATTTTTTCACTCATTTTTGCAGGAAAATACTATTTGGAAAGAAGAGAGAATTTTAAACAACATTATACACACATACATATACATACGTGTGTGTGGACACACAGATATAGATATATATGAAAAGAATAACCAGAAGCATCTTCAGAAGGCAATAAACTATCTACTGATAGATAGATGATTGACAGATAGATAGACAGACAGACATTGAAGGTGTCGGGAGAGAACCACTATTCACAGTGCACTCAGCAGAGCTCACCAGATCATTCTGATGAGGATTCACAGCAGACACAGGATTATAGAATCACAGAAATTTTTTTTGGTTGGAAGTGACCTTTAAGATCAAGTCCAAGCGTTGCCCCAGCACTGCCAGGGTACCACTGACCCCTGTCCCTCAGCACCACATCTCCATGGCTTGGAAACCCCTCCAGGGATCATGGGGACTCCAGCCCTGCCCTGGGCAGCCTGGCACAGGCCTGGACAACCCTGCAGGGGAAGAAATTGTTCCTCATGTCCAACCTAAACCTCCCCTGGGGCAGCTTGAGGCTGTTTCCTCTTGTCCTGCAACTTGTTCCTTGGGAGCAGAGCCTGACCCCCGCTGGCTCCAATCTTCTAACAGGGAGTTGTGGAGAACCAGAATGTCTCCCCTGAGCCTCCTTTTCTCCAGGCTGAACAAGCCCAGCTCCCTCAGCCGCTCCTCACCAGACTTGTGCTCTAGACCCCTCACCAGCTTCACTGCTCTTCTCTGGACATGCTCCAGCATGCCATTGTGCACATTTTTTCCATGCTGCAGTGAAGTACGAACAGGAAAAATGACTGATGTGATCGTTACTGCTCTAAAGACCATGCTACTCGTTGAGGCTTTGGCAGCGCTCGTGGGAGGATGCTGGGGAGGGTAGCCCAGAGCCACCAGCCAGCAGCAGGGCAGGAAAAGATGCACAGGGATGAAGCAAAACAAAGACCAGAGGAAGGAGGAAGGAAGCTGGTGGACAAAACCCCAACCAAGTGATATGTTAGGGAGAGAATAAGAAACCTTGGACTTTTCTGGCACGTGCACTGAAACTGGACAAACTTCTGGCATTTCTAACTGGCTCTCACATGGGCTTGGATATCCCAATTTGCTTATTGAGATAGAAAAGCTGGCTCAGGAAAGTGGGATAATACGTATCGTTATTTTTTCTTCCATCCTTGGTTCCGTGTTAAAGATACAGACTGACCGTGTAAGAATCACCTTAGCGAAGCTGTGAATGATTTATGACATGAACAGTCCCAGTCAAGTGCAGGGAGCGAAGGTGGGAAGTGCTGTGCTGGTTTCTGCACCGCACAGCTCAGCCAGAAAGGTCCATTAAATTCAGGCACTCCAAAAGAACCAGATCTCCTCGACACTCTGGCATTTTAGCTCCTTTTACTGGAGTCCTCAGCAAGGGGACCCTTTTCTTGACATGTTAAACAACAATTTTCTTTTCTTTCTCTTTGTTCGCCCACCCATGCTGCATCCTCAGCTAATGCAACCTGCTTTTTCAGAGTCTCCAGCGCTTTTAAAGACAGAAAACAGTAAGTTCCTTCTATCCAATCTCTAGTTAACTCTCAGTCTTTCTGAAGAGGCTGCTAAACATCGTGTCTTTGATGCAATTACTAAGGCAGGACATGAGCAAGCACAGAAAGATGCCCGACGGCCGGAAGAGATCACTCGGTAGAAGTGATCATTGCACATTTCCCCAGCAATTTAGAATCATAGAATCATTCAGGTTGGAAAAGACTCTTGGGATCATCGAGTCCAACCATTAACCCTACTCTACAAAGCTCACCCCTAAACCACATCCCCCAACAGCACATCTGAACGACCTTTAGACACATCCAGGGATGGGGACTCAACCACCTCCCTGGGCAGCCTATTCCAATGGTTAAACGCACGCAATAATGGCAAAACATTTCACCATCATACAGACACATACACGTGGGTAAACACTGTACCACTGCATAAATATTCCCAGTTTTAGGGTAATGGTTCAGAGGACCGTGAGCCAGCAATGTGCCCTTGTGGCCAAGAAGGCCGATGGCATCTTGGGGTGGATTAGAAGGGGTATGATTAGTAGGTCAAGAGAGGTTCTCCTCCCTCTCTATTCCGCCCTGGTGAGGCCACATCTGGAATATTGTGTCCAGTTCTGGGTTCCCCAGTTCCAGAAGGACAGGGAACTGCTTGAAAGAGTCCAGAGCAGAGCCACAGAGATGATGAAGTGGGACATCTCCCTCATGAGGAAAGGCTGAGGGAGCTGGGTCTCTTTATCTTGGAGAGGAGGAGACTCAGGGGTGACCTCAGGAATGTTTATAAATATGGAAAGGGCAGTGTCAGGAGGATGGAGCTCTTCTCAGTGATGTGCAATGATAGGACAAGGGGCAACAGATGCAAACTGGAACATAGGAAGTTCCAGGTAAACCTAAGGAAAAATGTATTTATGGTGAGAGTGACAGAGCCTGGAACAGGATTCCCAGAGAGGTTGTAGAGTTTCCTTCTCTAGAGACATTCAAAAACCACTTGGATCTGTTCCTGTGTGACCTAATCTAGGTGGATCCTGCTCTGGCAGGGGGGGTGGACTAGATGATCTCTAGAGGTCCCTTCCAACCCCTAACATTCTGTAATTCTGTGATTTCTCCATGGTGCATTTGACCTTGGCTGCTCCTTATCCAACAGCTCTGCTCAGCAATAACCACAGCATGGACCCTCCTACCAGGGGGGAGCTTCTGCTCGCTCCTTCCAAGGGAACTTGAAGGACCAGGCTTTGCAGAAGAATTTAAATCCCACAAAGAATCAAAGGCAATACTGGGCATTTAGTTCTTCCATGCACAGACCTCCCATCAAATCCTTTCCCTGTGGGGACTTTCCTGACCCTGCTGGCAGCTCGCAGTAGTACCAGCTTTCACTTTTATAGCACATTTCTTGAGCAAATCACAGAATCACACAGAATCCCAGCATGGCAGGGGTAGGAAAGGACCTCTGGAGATCATCTAGTCCAACTGCCCTGCCAGAAGAGGTTCACCTAGAGAAGGCTGCCCAGGATCACGCACGACTGATGGCTGAGAAGCTTTGGAGTGATCCTGCCTTGGGTCACCGCAATGTCACTGCAGTAGGTCAGTCTTAGGAGTGATTTTATTGGCATGGGGACTCATGGCACTTCCCCCAGGAACCTATTGACCAAGGGGAGCTCTGGTCCACAGCATGTTTTGATTGACAGGCCCCTGGCAGGTCATCTCACATGTTTTGGAGATGGACCTGAGGATTTCAGGTCAGTATTGGGAGAGAAGAGCCGATGAACACACTAAAATGCTCAACTTAGTTCATCTCCAGGTTTTTAAATTCTTAATTCATCCACCACACTACAAGTACAGCAAAGGAACAACCAAAATGGCTCAGCACAAGCAGAAAAGGTCTCTCTGCTGGGCTGTTCAGAGTCCACAGCTCCCTCAATGGGATGAGTGTGGGGGGAAAAAAACCACATGGCTAAGGTCCGATGACAGCTGAGGTGGAACAGGCCAAGGCAAGCATCCGGGGCAGGATGAGGGGCGCACAATCCATCCTGACTCCAAAAATGATCGTTCCCTTCCAGTGGTACCACTTCCTGACACCGCTGACCATATCCGATAGCACGGGCAGGACAAAGGGAAGCTTGTGCTGGCAGATTAGGAAAGCTCGTTTTCAGACGGCGAGGAGAGCTCTGTGAAAGGGCCAGTGTGTGGAGAAAGAGCAGCCACATTTTGCCTTTGTGAAAATAAATTAAAAAAATAAAATAAAATAAAAAAAAAATCAGATTGGGCATTAGCCACTTCACGGCGAGGGAAGAAACGTGCAAGAGTTTGGATTTGAAGAGAAAGGAGACAAAGAAAAGCTTTCAAACACTGAATAAAAGGCTCCTTATAGCCTATCTGCCTGTGCTTCCTGATGTGCATCTTTAGGGAAAGCAGAGTTATATTCTTGGATTCCTGTAAAAACTCCTGCTTTATAATTAATAAAATCAAATGAAAAGAGAAGGTCGATCGGCATCGTCATGAGAAACAAGACATGCCTGTGATTTTCAAACCTGCTGAGTTTAAGTATCTTTTCTGGTATTTAGGGAATATTCTGTTACCTTCTACTCAGAGTGGAGTTGTAGAGGTCAGGGTAAACTGGAACTGGGGCTATTCAAAGTTATGTTCATGCTTATAAACTATCCTGACTGCTATAGGCTCTGATATTTTCTTTAGAGACAAAACATACCCTCACACTCACTCCTCAGTATGTAGCCGAGTGATCTCAGGAGTCTGAGCTTTGTTTTTCTTTTAATTTTACTTGAAACTCTTCCAAATCCTGGAAGGGTTTCAAATCAGAGACGGATCTTACCCAAGGACTCATTCTTAAAGCAAAGTCATATAATGCAACGTTCTCTTCTCTGGACTTCATGTAAATGTTAAGCGCACCAACCATCCACTCAGGAGCGCACGTTTTCACCCCGGCCTCCGCACTGGCTTTCCAGCAAAGACCTCCACTCTCAGCCAACTGCCCTCCTGTCCCCAAACCAGGTCTGGCTTGCTTCACAACCACGCTAATCTCACCCGCTTAGTTCCAGAAGTAACAACGTTTTGATGCCCCCCTCTAACATCTTACAGAAACTCTTTTGTCAAGGCAAAATGACAGGGAAAGAAGAAACCAGTTGCTCAAGCATTACAGAAGCAATGATAATATTCCTCAGATATTTTCACTATGCTGCTGACTGCAATTTTTGCCCCATCTAATAATGTTGATTACACCATTGGATTCTCTATTTAAAGAATCCTAGAATGGTAGGGGTTGGAAGGGACCTCTAGAGATTGAGTCCAATCTCCCTGTCAGAGCAGGATCATCCAGGGCAGGCCACACAGGAATAGATCCAGGGGGGCTGGAAAGGGTCCAGAGAAGGAGACTCCACCACCTCTCTGGGCAGTCTGGGCCAGGCTCCGTCTCCCTCACAGAAAAGAAGTTTCTTCTCATGTTGAGAAGAACTGGAACTTTCTGGGTTCCAGTTTGTGCCCATTGCCCCTCATCCTACCCCAGAGCACCACAGAAAAGAGCCTGGCCCCTTCTACTTGACACTCACCCTTCAGATATTTGGAAACATTAACAAGATCCCCCCCTTAGTCTTCGCATCTCCAGACTAAACAGCTCCAGGGCTCTCAGCCTTTCCTCATAAGAGTTGTTCTAGTTCCTTCATCTTCCTCATAGCCTCTGTTGGACTCTCTCTAGTATTTCCCTGTTCCTCTCGAATGGGGGAGCCCAGGGCTGGATGCAATACTCCAGATGCGGTCTCACTGGGGCAGAGTAGAGGGGGAAGAAGAACCTCCCTTGACCTGGGTAATATTAAATATTATAGCTTGACTAAAATGAAAATGAATAGGTTTTAAGCCTGGTATCCATTAGATTCTACTGGACGGTCCGTTATACCTTACAATTTCATACTAAATACAGTATTTAGTAAAGGAGGAGTAAAAACTATTATTTTTAGATAGGGCTGGTTACAAGCCTCTTACATCCTCATGTCCCATTCCCTGAGCATCCCTAGGGCTTGCACCCCACGATGCACTGCCAACGCCTGATCTCCAGTGAGACACCTCAATGTCACACCCACCAAATGTTCTGGTGGGGCACGTTCTGCGCTCGCTTTGCCACCACAGTGACAGGGGCAGACAAAGGGAGCTGTAAAACCAGTCCTCTAACAAGGTCTCCAGGCTCTGTTTACGAACACTCTGAACCACAACGCGACGCTGCGCGGGCTTTGCTGCAGCGCCGTCATCCCCTTTCACGATACTTTACACACTTGATGCAACAAATACAACGGGAGAGCAGCATATTGGTAGAGAGGGAGAGAAACAAAATGATTCAGTGCTGCCAAATCAGAAGGCTGCCATCAGATGTGAGATTGGAAGGGAGAAGGTCAACAGCAAAAGTACAATAGCTGCGGCGGTGAAATATTTTGGATTATTCTTGTGTGAGAGGGTGTTGTTTTGCAAGGGGGAAGTGAGGGCAATGTGTGCGAGAAGACCATTGGAAAGGGGGGAAAAAAAAAATACCATCATGAGAAGATCAATGCTTGACTGAGCTATTTTATTAAATTCCCCCTGGATTTCGCCTGAGACTTAAGGCAGGATACGATCAGAGCAGATTGCCTTGGGTTATTCCACTCTGAAGTTGTCCATATATCTGACATTGGTCATGACATATTTAATTTGAACTGGAAGTTCCGATTTAATGGCTGAATTCAAGTGGAACGGGAAGCACATAACCAAGTCGGGACTTACTGTCCATGACTATTGCTGCTAACCTCTCTCACAGGGTATTATTAGTGTTTGGAGGACCTGGGAAGAGCCCCGTTACTCTCCAAACAACCTTGGAGATAGGGTGAGAATCCCATTAGTGAGTGGTAGGACCCAAAGTGGTTTCCAAAGGTGAGGTTACCCTGCCAAAAACCGTATCTGATGCAGTTTGCAGGAATGAGGTGAACCTTTGGCTTCCACAAAGCCAACAGGAACTTTACTACCGAGTGTAAAAGAGGCAGCTTGCACCCGTGGTGTAAAATCCCCAGGAAAACCAGGACAGAACAAACCAAAATAAAAGAGAGTGAATACTTGCAGGTGGTTCAACCGCCCTCTCATTCCCACTGGATTTTTATTTGGATAAAAGTAAATCATTTTGCTCATTCCTTCCTGTACCAAACAATTATGAAAGAGCCTACCCCAACAGATTGACTTCTCTACAACTACCTAAAAGGAGGTTGTAGCGAGGCTGGTGCTGGTCTCTTTTCCCAAATTACTAATGATAGGATGAGAGGAAATGGCCTCAAGTTGTGCCAGGGGAGGTTTCGATTGGATATTAGGAAAAATTTCTTTCCTGAGAGCGTGGTTAGGCACTGGAACAGGCTGCCCAGGGAGGGGGTGGAGTCACCATCCCTGGAGGGGTTTAAAAAACAAGTAGATGTGGCACTTGAGGCTCTGGTCTAGTGGTTAGGGATGCTGGGATGAAGGTTGGACTAGATGATCCTGGAGGTCCTTTCTAACCATAGTGGAAAAAAAAAAAAAATATATATCTATTTTGAAAATTGTGCTGGACAGGATTTAGCACATAACCACTACCATTTACTGGGAAAAAAAAAAAAAAAAGAGAGAAACAGCTTCTTTCGAACATGTCAAAATAGTGTTAATAAAATAGAACTGAAAAGACAGACACATCAAGCAAAGGCACAACTAGTAGAAGACAACTTAGCAGCAGGAACTGTGACTATTTCTCGCCACACTTTTCTACGACCACACTTTTCCCAATCCCAGCTCAGCCTAAGACACTTAACTTCTTGCATTGACCTTTCCACAAGGAAAAAAAAAAAAATCAGTAGAGCCAAACCTTTTCAAAGCCTGTAAGAAGCCCACTGACTCCTGCGCTTATCTGGATTCAACGGGTTTTGACCTCTCCATGAAATCATTATGGAAACCGATCCATGCACATTTCTTCCCTAACCAGCAATAAACAGAGTGAAGAACGTGGATAAAGAAGTGAATGAGCATTCCAAATATTCCCTTAGTCATTGTCTGGAGGAAGACAATCAAAACAGCTCTAATGATGCCTCATGATTCCTGCATTGGTTTCACAACGTCAGGTCTGCTGAGGAATTTTTTTATTTGGATTTGGTGGCCATGGGATAAACCCAAACACCACAGGAGCCATCCAATTGCAGAGGAGTGTAGTGACTTATCTACTTGAGGTGTTTTCATTCCATACACCGGCTGTATCGTGTGGTTCAAGGTAGGATACATGGGTCTGGAAAGAAGGGAACGCATCCCTCCCTGGCTGCCCAGCCACAGGCAGGGATGTGAGCAGAAAGGAAAAGGGTCCTGATGAGGAAAAGCCACATCTAGAAGGTTTCAGGTTTTCCTGGCAGATTCCTTTGACATCCTCTCCACCTTCCCATTGCTGTCTCCAACCCCTCCATTGGGCCGAGATGATGTCCCCACATCACTGGTTATGCCCCGAACAGAATCATAGAATGGTTTAGATTGGAAGGGACCTCTGAAGACCATCTAGTCCAGCTCCAGAACACGGAGCTGCTCCCACCTCCCGCGACCACGGATCTTCTTAACCCAGAGGCTGCTCAGGAGCCACGTTCTGCGTGACGCTGAGCTCCACGACCCATTTCTCACGGGCCGACCCTTCAAAAGTCACCGTGAGGGTGACGCGGGGAGCGCGAAGCTGGCGGCCCCCGCGCCTGCAGCACCGCACGCCGCTGACGGCCCCTCCGCGCATCTCCCTCCAGCGTTACTTAGAGTTTTGGACAGCATCATTAATCTGAGAGGCACTTATGGAGATAGATCGGTATCCACCTGCTCATTGAGGTCGTTTTCTCCTCCCCTATGATTCATTGGGAGAGAATTAGGGGGAAATGTAAAAAGTATGCTGATGTAATGGTGCATTTTTCAGGAGCTCATCCATTGCCTTCACCTTGAGCTTTCAGACGGGCTAAAGTTGCAAAGCAAACAAGAGGAAATCTTCCTTTAAAAGCGCGCGAGGGGGGAAAAAAAATACCAAACAACAACGCCTTTCTAGCGTGCCTCAACTCTGACTTATCAAACGCGAGGTGTTTGTTAGATGCAACAGGTTCCTTCCTACGAAGCCGTGTTCTTACATTCATCACACCCCCTGTAGGCTTTGAAATCAGTGTTCAAAGTGGACTTTCTGAATTCATGAAAACCCACAGGTCTATAATACATCCCTAATGGAAGTCAAACATGACACCCTAGAGATAAAACACAGTGGCCTTACCCTCTGTTCACAGTAGGTGTCTGTGTATAATAAATATTTTATTTTACTACAAAAACAAATAACTAAACATACCCCCTGTGTTTGTTCTGAACTCTACAGTAGCTTTTGTGAGTTTACTATATTTCAAAGCTTGAGATAGGAAACCACAGTCACGTCAGTTATATTGCACGCTTGCACAAGGTAAGCTCGCTCTGCTTCCAGCCCTGCCAAGTTCCTGGGACCTGGGTGGCTCTGGCCCACCACGAGAGGGCCCATGAGGAGTCTGGCTTTGGGGTGGAAAGCCCACCAGGCACAGCCCCACCTCACAAACAGTACATAAAACCAAAATAAACCCTGTTGGTTCTGCTGCTTTTGCTGTTGGGTGACGGTCCTGCAGGACCTCCGTTCAACTGGAGCGTGTTCTCTGTTCTGCTGCCGGGTCTGGGGCAGCTTCATTTAAGGTGGGGCACCCAAAATTTATGGGTGAGTTGACATCAAAGGGGAAGCAGAGCTACTCCTGTGAGCTATTTCATAGATGGCCATGCTCTTGGATGGACCTGTGATTATGACACTTCTCCACTATTGCCTCGTTTCTTAGGATATTTGCTCTGAAAGAGGTAAGTGAAAGCTGAAATATTCCCCCCTCCCCTTTTCTTTTTTTTCTCCCATCTTCAGGAGTTCTACAGCTGTGGGCCTACAATTATGGAGAACCTCATTAGCTTTAGGAAACTATAGGAGGAGAAGACTGCCAGACTAGCTCATATTCTGCTTCCCAAGTTGCTCCTCCGCTTCTCAGGATGCGACTTTATCTATTTGCTGCCTTTGGGGAGACGAGACAACCACGCGCAGGGGAAGGCAATCCTCCTGGTGCAACCCTAGCTTGGATGCCATCCCTTCAGCTGAACCTGGAGGCTGCTTCAGCTGCAAGACTGCAATTTCCCCACCGTCTCCCAGCACCACAGACAGCCAGACACTCTTCCATCAAGTAATTATGGAGAACCTCATTAGCTCCAGAAAACTAGGGGAGGAGAAGACTGTTAGACTAGCTCATATTCTGCTTCCCAAGATGCTCCTCTGTTTCTCAGGATATGACTTTATCTATTTTCCACCTCTGGGCACATGCAACAAGCACAGACATGGGAAGGTGACCCTCCTGGTGCAACTCTAGCTTGGATGCCATCCCTTCAGCTGAACCTGGAGGCTGCTACAGCTGCAAGAGTGCAACTTTCCCATCATCTCCCAGCCCCACGGACAGCCAGACACTTCTCCATCAGGCACGTCACGCCCGCTCGTAAGAGAAACGCGATGTTTCTACCGAGCCTGGATTAGGTTACGAGATATCGCTCTTATTTCAAGGGCAGTGTCGAACCACCCAACTTTTAAATACATCTATAGATAAAGGAAATGGAGAAAAGCTCTCGTAAATGTGCGGTTCCTGATGAATCACTGACTTCTGACAGCTTTACACAGATATAACTGCGCCCGGCCAATTTCTCAGCTGGTGTAAACTGGCATCCATCCATGGCTGGTAATGAAGGCAGGCCAATTTACACCAGCCAGCTGACCCATTTTTATTGATTTTCAATGATTTACCTCGGGCTCGAGAGGGAGTAATACATCGTCGAATCAGGCCCGCGAAAGTATGAGCCCTAACCTTACATTATCAGGGAATTCAAAATTAGGTTTTCTTGGTCTATCATTATTTCATGCTTTTACATCTATCAAAAGTAGAGCTTTCCTAAGTGCTGCGCTGCGAGGGTGTCATTATCTAGACACAATAATAAGAGATTCAGGCACTGTAAAAAAACCTTAAACCTTGACTTGTGGATTTATACAAGGCATTTAATGTTATTTTAACATAGTATTTGGTATGTACTTTTATATGTTTCAGTGGCTTATATCATCATTCTCCCTGTACTAAAACTTACATGTCCTTTTTTCTTAAGTAATATCCTTGTGTAAATTTTTTGTAAGCTCTAGGTTTATTTTATGACCCATAAACTTTGACAATATATTAAAATCTTGGAGGAATTTAATATCAGTAGAAGATTATCTTTTTTTTTAAAAAAAAAAAACATTCCTCTGTGTTACAGAGAGTTAGATGCATCCAGTATGTTAAAAGGTTTAATAGCTGTTTGTAAATTTTACTGCAGCTGCCAATAACTTCATAATTTATCGAGCCAGTTAATAGGTCAACGGAAAATATTTATAACTTGCTATAAACTGTTTACCCAAGAACAAGCTAATTTCTAATGATAATTGAACATAAAAGTCAGTGAATATTAATTTTCATATTTTATCCTAATTTAAACACGGTTTTACCATTTGCTATAAACACTGGTTGAGCAGAGGTAAATGGCACCGCTTTTTCTAACTCTGGGTAAAAATTTCCAAAAATACCACCAGCGATGGGAATTTACACAAGCCTAGAAGAAGAAAGAGGATCACCTCCAACGAAAAATCCTCTATATGTAAGAAAATACCCCCCAAAATTTTTCTCTTTGATGGTAATTTTAGATAACACCTCCTCTTCCGCGTATCTTTTGCAAAATAGACTTTGAAAGTTTAAATTTTGTAACACCTAAATGGTGTAGTTTATTTCGGTCTACACCTCAGCGTGTCTCATTGGAAAAGGTCCCGTCCCCCTTGGTCCACAAGGTCCAACCACACATTTGCTACTCAGGGACCAAATCCATTCCTGTCCATGCTGCAGATGTGGGAGCTCTGGTCAAAAATATCAGGATATGCAGATTTCCACAGGCCCCCTAAACCTGTAAATTAGGAAACACCCTTATTCCCATTACACCACCTTCCAGGGTCCCCGTTTTCATCCCGTCAGAGCTAATTTTAGCTGATTTGCACAGACCGATGGTCAAATCCTGTCAACCAGGCCGGGTTCCTGCTCATTCGATGCCCGTCCGTGGTGACTCAGCTCAGCTCTAAACGTCCTCTTGCGTCTCCGTCGCGTGGCCACCGCCGTGAGCCTTTACACCAAGCAGGCTGGCAGGTCCCTGGCTGTGGTTTTCATGTTCCAAAGTCAGCGAGTGGCACCCAATTAATTTTTTATATTTAATATTAGGCTTTATTAATCTACTATTTTATTAATAGAATTTGTAAATATTTAATGCTAAATTTTTAGACGTAATACTAAGACTTATTAATCTACTAAATTTTATTAATAGAATTTTCGTCACTTTTTCTTCTTCCCCCCTCCCCGCTCCAGATCAATTACGTAATTTTAAAAAACATTACAACACCAGCCTGAAAAAACACACAACCCATCCTCTCAGGGTGGGAACGCGTAAGGGCGGCGCTTGCTCATTCCTCCTCATTCCCCACCAAAGTGTAAGCTCCGTGGCCTTATTTCCTCTCTGTTCCTGCCTGCTGGGGTGGCTGCAGACAGCCCTGAGATCCAGCAGCCCTCCCTCCCTTCCTAATGAGCCCTAATTAGACTTTATTTGTGCATCGAGACTGGATCCAACAGCACCCGACTCCCCTGTTAAGAAACTCTTCTTCAGTTGCATATTCCTGAAGGCACCTTCCGGGATGCCGTTCTCCGTATAATCTGATTTTTTTTTTTCCCCCGTCTGAATTAGTAACACAGTCACATAGCAAATTGGAATATGCATGTAGCTTCAACACTGATATGGCGTCGCCTTCTCCTCTTCCTGACACTTTTGATGTTGCTTCCCTTTCATCGTCGTCACCGTCCTGCTTCGGCAGCAGACTTCACATCTAAGGCCCGGCGCGGGGCATAATTAGAAGCTGCAGGACCCAAGACATGAAGGTTGGGCTCTTGTTTTGTCAGGCAGCACCTTAGGGAAGGGCAGATGGTCCCGTGGCGGTGTCTGCACGGACAGGGCCACACAGGGAAGCCCCTGAGCTGCCAAAACCTTTTGCTGCACCTTGGCTTGGTCACCAGTGGGATGGAATCGGGTCAATGCAGGACGTTGTCTCCTAAGCCACCTTCATTAAGGTGAGGGGAACATCCCCAACAGCAGAGAAGGTCCTTCTCGCCTCTCCCTGTGTCCTGCTCTGGCAGGGGGGTTGGACTAGATGATCTCTTGAGGTTCCTTCCAACCCCTAACATTCTGATTCTATCATCTCAGGACCCTCCTTCCCAGTTAGGGGAAAGGATGAGCTCTTGCTTATGTCTCACTGCTAAAAAGCAGGGAAAAATTTCTCATCTTCTTCTAACTATCGTTTCCTTACCCTCACAAGGATCTAAATCGTAGTTTGGGGGTAATAAACTCTTTTCCCCGCATTGCACTCTCTATCAAATGTCCGAGTGTCTAGTGGTAGGAGTTGGAAGGGACCTCTGGAGATCATCGAGTCCAACCCCATACTATTTGGAAAGGCATTTTGCTTATAAACTTCACAGTTTTGTCACAGGGCAGCAAAAAAACAGGGAGTTTTCAGTTCGCTGTTGCGCAAGAGGCATCTTAATATCCAAAGCTCTTAAATGAGAATAACCATTTATCTCAGAAAAGTACTGAACAACAGGATTTATTGCAATTGTGCATTTGGCCGATCAAATTGTGGGTTTTTTTTCTGAAAAGAAATGGTATTTGGAAAATAAACTTCTTGCTGTAAGCGAGCCTATCCAACAAAAACAGTCTTTTAGCATGAAGGAAAGACATCACCAGCCCATCCGAGTTGTCAAGGCCTCAGAGAGCAGACCCCAGGGTGAAGGCACCGAGAGCCGATGGAGTTGGAGCAGCTTTGAGCCCGTTGATTCCCCAACTACAAGTGGACGTGGGCAGCTGTGGACAAGCCTCATGCTCCTTATCGCCCCTCTTTATTCCTACACCATTCTTTGTAGGAGCACAGCAACAATCTCTCTGCCTTCTGAGCGTCAAAAAGCTCATCCAAATATGTGGCAAATACGACGCATTTTGCTTGTTTGGTGTTGTGGAGGATCTGGGCAGCTCCAGAAGCTGCCACCATCACTAACTCCTCTACAGACCACTCTTTGACACGCTGCTTCACGGCAATCACAGAATCACAGCACGATAAGGAGTTGGAAGGGACCTCTGGAGATCATCTCGCCCAACCCTCCTGCTAAACCAGGTTCACCTAGATTAGGAAGTTTTTAAGAGGAAAAAAAAATAAAAATGATGTTTCCACTCCTNTCAGGAAGTGTCGTATTTCAGCATTTTTAAGAGGAAAAAAAATAAAAATGATGTTTCCACTCCTATTAACGGCAACGCTAAAGCTTGAGAGCAACAACAACAACAAAAAAGACGAAGACACAGCTGTGTATTTACTCAAAACACCACACTAGAAAATAACAAAGTTCTGACACAAAAAGTACCTCATCCTGCTGCCACCCCACTGGGCACCACACCGAGGGGGTCTGCGGCACGAGAGCAATTTTCTTACAATACCTCAGATTCTGCAAAATTAGGCACAGTCTACGTGTTAAGGAGGGAGCATCAGATCAGTGCTGGCTTTGAATTTCCTTGCTTTTGTCAGCCTCATTATTACAGCTCGAATGTTATTAAAATGCTGCTCTTCGTCTGTTAATAATCATTTCACTTCTCTATCTCTGCCACATGAACTTCAGAACACTGTGAAATGGGTTTTGTAGTTGCATATTTTTTTCAAGTTCATTGATCAAACATTTGTACATTTTAATGTTATAAATAATTGAAGAGCCTTCATTTTTTTTTTTTCCAGTGTTAAAATTAAGTTTTCTGTTCTGCCTTTTAAAACCAGAACAAGGGGAAGTGTAATTTAAGCCATGAAAAGGCTGCAAAATACGTGAAACTCTCTGTAACCCTTTTCTGTGAGACTCTCCTCATTTCACTTTGATTCTTGCAAAGACTGAAGTGTGTACAAGCCAGCCCTTGACAGGCTCCTCCAGCAGGTTACTAGCTAGAGGAGTTCACCTATTTTCAGAGGCGGCTTTCAACGTGGGATGGATACAAGGAGACTGTTTGAAGTCACCCAGCAGGTTTGGGAAGGGTGGGGGCAGGGAGGAGTTGGAGGAGGTGGGTGCAACGGAGCCAGGCGGCGATGTTCGGATGAAGGACAGCGGTTTACATCTCAGTGCACATTTCTCTTCCCTTCCCGACGCGTGTGTTAAATAGGAATGAAACTCATTGAAGGAAAGAACCCAGGACTGACCCAGCACGCACGGGAAATAGGAAGAGGAAAGTATAAAGTCGCCTCCGGGAAGGAGAGGGAAAGCCAGGTGAAAACTGTGTTAGCACCAATTCCTACGAACGCAGCACAAAGCTCCCGTTCCTGCTGGTCCCAGACCTTCCTGCCACGCCAGAAGTTTAAACCAAATGCTTCTACAGCTACACAAAGGGCAGCAAAAGTGCTTGACCATGTAGCGGCCCTCAAACTGGGCTGAAAACCAGACAGCTGAATATGCTGCCGTTTGTGCAGGTGAAGCACAAAGTCTGTGGAGTCAGGAAAATTAACAGTATCTGGTTTTCTGCAGGTCTGTTTGCGTGACAGTTCGGTAATGTCGAGACCCTGGGGTCCTCCCCTAGAAGATCTAAGCCTGATGCTAAATTTAGGTCAAAGAAAACCTCTCAAGTCAACCAAAGTTAGTCATGGGTACTGGTACACAAACTGCTGCTGGGTCAGCTGCTGAAACGAATGAACATGGAGTAAGCCTAGTATTTCCAGTTTTGGGGTGAATATCACAAGCAGATGCTTATCCAAGATCTATCAGAAGACACTCAACTTCCTTCATTGAGAAGCTGTGCTGGGAATTTTCCTGGAAAGACGTTCCCATGGGAGATGACTGAGGTTTCCTGGCTCCAGCCGGGATGGAGATGCTGTGGGAACAGCAGATCCCAAATGCTTGTTCAATTAACTTTGCTGATGGACAAAGCCTCCAGAGTGTCTTCATCGTGATGGACACAGAGATATGGGAGAGGACTCCTCACCCTCCAGTGGATTTTATGCTGAGCAAACAGATACACAAGATGAGGCTCCCTGAAAGTTATGCAGCTTAAGAGACTGCTCAAAGACGTCTCTGCATCAAATCCCTTTTGGCCTGAGTTGTCTCCAGCTTTAAGTTAGGAGAAGCATAATAAGGAGTGAAAGAGAAGGTAAAAAAGGTAAAGGGGTTGTCCAGGCTTGGCCCAGGCTGCCCGGGGCAGAGGTGGAGTCTCCATCCCTAGAGGGGTTTCAAAGGTGTGGAGATGTGGTGCTGAGGGACAGGGGTTAGTGGTGACTTGGCAGGGATGGGTTAATGATTGGACTCAATCTTAAAGGTCTCTTCCAATTTAAACGATTCTGTGATTCTGATCTATAAATTAGGAACCAGGAAATTCAAACAAGGGCTTGGTTCCCTCGGTATCAGTCACAGCTTTGACTTCCTCTGCTCCCCACCTCACGAAATAGGAAGGGTTAAAGGCGTGAAGAGTGCAAAACACCAAAAGCACGCTGAACCAGCCTGAAATGGCAGGGAGGGTGAGTTTCTTTTCTTGATATCACACTGTGAACTCCAGGAGTTCAGGAGGAAGACCCACCTCAGCTCCTCGACAGACAGGGGGAAAAAAACACCCGAGAAATAATAATAAATAATAATAATAATAATAATAAAAGACAAACAACTTTCAGAAACTCTCCCAGGTTGAGGGCCCATACAGCTCCTTCTTGCAAAACCCACCATGGCGTTTGCCGTGCTCATGGCTCTTATCTATTTAATGGGAAGACACTGGGAAAAAACTCTTTAGTTTGGGAGAACTCTCTTTGGGCCGCAATTGGATCACCGGGGATGTCTCCACGCTGCGGGCAGCGGTTGCACAGCACCTTGCACTC
>VWZK01014683.1:40296-67796 GCA_013396935.1 Baryphthengus martii
ACCGACGCGCTGTAAAAAATATTTTGCAATTATTTCTTGGCACTGCTTAACGGAAAGCATCGTTGGGTGGTGCGCGGCGTTATCGCCCCCTCCAACAAACGCTCCAGCCTTCAATATTAATCTCGGCATTCTCCACATCTTCCAAAACCTGGTCCACTGGAGAGTTTCTCTTTTTCCCTCCGCGGCGAGTGGCTTACTGGTGGGGATGGATTAAGACAAACACGAGCCACGCTGCACGGTAAATTCTTCTTCTTTGTCTGACAGCTGGTTTGAATGTGTTATAGGATTGAGTAAAACGTTCCTTCCTTATTCAGAAAGAGCCTCAGCTTTTCCAAAGAAAAAAAAAAAAAAAAAGGGGTTTGTNCCAACTTTTCCAAAAAAAAAAAAAAAAAAAAAGGGGTTTGGCTTCTCTGCAAGAAGTTCAGCTGCTGATATTCACTTATTTAATTCTTCGCCAAACATGCAGAATCTCTGACAACCATTCGTTTAAATTACTTACACAACTTGCCGTTTTAATCTTTTTTTCCTATTAATCTGTGACAAACCATGGAATTTAATATTTTTCACCATGACTAATGTATGAAATTTGTTAGCTTTGTCTGTAATTTACAGAGAGCCCTGAATAATTGAGCCTTTAAGTTTAAAGGCTTATATTTTGTTATTCTAGCTGTGATTACTTGTAATGGTTTGAAGAACCTAAGGGGCTTTAGTGATGGGTGCCAATATAAAATACCAAAGCTGACCTTAGCCCTCTTCGTTTTCTTCTGTTTGCCTCCAATTATTATTGAGAGAGGGGATGGGACGGGAAGGGAGAAATGCAAGAAAATAAATAAGACACAAGAGCGGTGGGGAAGAGACCAGGGAATTAATATGCTGGAAAATAACTGCATAAAAGTAAAAAATTTCTAGCACCTCTGCTGTCAAATCTCAGCCTGCTCACTCTTTACCCTCGTTTAATACTTTACTTGCTGCGTTACACTGCCAATCAAAGCTCAGATGGACACCCTCAGGAGACACGGATGGAGTGGAAAATGCGCCTTTACAAGATGAAGCCGCACTTTTCCAGGTCATCTCTACCAAAGACACGCACAACGGTTACATCAGCAAACTGCCACATGTACCAGAAGAGAGAGAGACCCAGTGAACCTGCTGTCCCCAGTCGCTGCCCAGGTTTTGATAACTGAATGAAGGGGCAGGACCTCACCTTTCAACAGCACTCACAGAATGGTAGGGGTTGGAAGGATCCTCTGGAGATCATCTGGTGCCACCGTTATGCTCCAGCAGGATCACCCAGAGCGGGGGGGCCCAGCAGCGCAGTGTCCAGGCGCCTTTGGAATCTCTCCAGACAAGGAGACTCCCCAAGCTCTCTGGGCAACCTGGGCCAGGCTCCAACCCTCTCCCACCAAAGAAGTTGCTCCTCATTCTCCGAGGGAACCTCCTGGGTTCCAGTTTGTGCCTCTTGCCCCTTGTCCTGTCACTGGGAATCACTGAAAAGAGTCTGGCTCCATCCTCTTGACTCCCACCCTTTAGTTATTGAACAACACTGAGAAGATGCCTTCTCAGTCTTCTCTTCTCCAGGCTAAAGAGCCCCAGGGCTCTCAGCCACCACCTGCTTGGCTAGAAAGCTGCAAAGAGTTTGATTCAGAAACCACTTGCTCATGGACCCATGACAACCCCGGCAATTGCTCAGAGGACAATCTCTAGAGGACCATCCCCTACCCAACATGCGACAGGGCAAGCCTGAAGACCAGGGCATGTCGGTGAGATCCTGCCCTCATCTAGGAGAAGGAAAAAGAGCTGCTGCACATAAAGACAGGGAAAATAGACAAAATAGACCTTTGAAGGAGGCAGAACACGAAGTGATCTAATGGTACATTAGCCTGAAACCAGACAGCGCGGCGTAGCACGGAATGCCTTCCAACAAGGATGTTTTATATAAATATATATAAATATATATTCCTCAGGTCATGTTGTTTCTTTCAAATATTAATCAGAAAAAATTGGAAAGCTTTATTATAAAGATGACAAACGCCGCCGCGCCTCGAGGAAAGGTTGCGCGCAGGATGTGCAAACTCGTCCTTGTTTGATTCAACACGGCGGTGACTGTGGGCTGAACTTTTAATGAGGGAAATAAAACACCTTCTTAATTGGCTATAAAAGGATGTGCACCACAGACTTACCGAAACATCAGGCTGCACGGTTAGGACCTACTTTGTAACAATGCCTCATTTTTATTAATATTGTTTTTATTGGTTGTGAAATCTATGAGTTTATCTATATTAGAGGAACAAAAGACTTCTTTTTTTTTTCTTTTTTTCCTTTTTTTTAATTTTTTTTCCCCCAAAATCAAGGAAGGGAAAAAGAAAGAAAGGATATTCTACATGGGGTAAATTGAAAACATCAGTGTACCCTACAGAGTAATAGCACTTTATCATGATTTATACATGGGAACGTAACTGTTGCCAAAAAAACATAGGTGACCTCTCTCTACCCTATATTAATAATTACAGTATGGAGATGGAAGCATGATACACAGGACACTCCTCTCTGCTACAAGAAAAAAAAAAAGAGGGGGGGGAACTGCTTAAGATACGTAAAAAAGAGGCGAATTTGACTAGTAAGTGTTGACAGGCACCACATCTCCTGCAATGAAAAACACATTATTGGAATTTCCCCAAAAGTCAGGTTTTATTCCAACTGTTCATATTATTTTTTTTTATTATTACTTTAGTTTAAATTAAGGAAGAACACACTCTGAACACCCTTTCTGGTCAGACTCTCTAAACCCTGATGTGAGATGCAAACTACGTGACGGGACTGACAGAGGCAGAGCTGTTGCTTGCTGACAACATCCAAGTGCCAAGCAGAGGGGCTTGGGGTCAGTCAAGAGATTTTTTTGTTTCTTAACAAATCCCTCCAAACACCTACCCCTCACCCATCAGCTGAAGGTCATTTGCCCCACCTAACTTCCATAATGTTATTAAGGAGAAAGTTTGTTAGAAAATCATGGAGAATGAAAAAAAATGATAGAATTGTTTTGGTTGGAGGAGAACTTGGAGATCACCGAGTCCAACTGTTAACCCAGCGCTGCCCGGTCACCACCAAACCACGTCCCTCAGCACCACATCTCCACAGCTTGGAAACCCCTCCAGGGATCAGGGGGACTCCAGCCCTGCCCTGGGCAGCCTGGGCCAGGTCTGGACAACCCTGGAGGGGAAGAAATTGTTCCTCAGCTCCAACCCAAACCTCCCCTGGGGCAGCTTGAGGCCATTTCTTCTTATCTTATCATCTTTTATATACATGCCACACTTTTTAAAGCATGTTCCCTGCCCTCAACCCTGCAAAGGGTTAAGCCCATCCTTTAAAGGCCCATCTGAAGCTTCCTTTCGAGATGACTACAGTTTGACACCAGAAGGGGAGTAGATCCCATGCAGGAGACTGACCAGTTTGCTGTCAACACCAAGATCGCTGCGGCCACTGCCAGCCTCCCTGTGTAGCTCCTACCCCCCAAGACATCAGCCTTGATATGCACTTTAATAAACAAAGCAGAGAGCACCCTCCAGAACAGAGAGCGGAGAAGAAATTCCAAAACACATCAGCAAGGGCTGAGTCGGTTTACAAATACCTGCTGAAACCTGCTAGTGGTTGTGTTCATCACAGTTTTTATAAAGCACCGCTGGTTACAATTTTAAACTCGACGTACGACGGAGCTTCCTGGATTAAATACCACCAGCGCTATTTTTCCCCAGAAGACAAGGCAGGAAGAATTCTTCTTCCAAGCTCCACAGCTTATTTTCCAGATTTTCATATCCTTAGGGTTACGAAATGCTGATGCAGGAGGAGGATACCATCACTCCGAGCCCTAAACTCAGCGCTCCTTTCTTTGTGCACCTCTGGGCAGGCAACAGCAGTTCTGGACCAAACACTGGTGAGGATCAGCATTAAATCCTCCAGGATGTTTTTTTTTTATTTCTCCTAAATGCCAGGGTTAAGCTCACTCTCTCTAAGGCTGAGATCTCTCAAGGGCCTAGTCAGGAGAAGTCTGATGCCCACAAATGATTACGGTCTTGATTTGATATCAAACCTAACGACAGGCATCCTGCAGCATCTTTATATCGGGGTAAGACGAAGCAGAAATAGGCTGCGCTGATTGAAATCCCCTATTCTCTATTTTTTCTTAGGTGAATTTTGCTTCTCACTGAACCTTTCAGGCCCTGGAAAATGTAAAACTAAAGCAGGAAGCATGGGTTTAAATTATGTCAGACAAGATCAGACAGTGCCTGGAGCAGACAGGCTCTCTGCAGGTCCTCGCTGTAATGCTGCTCGGGCAGCCTTCTGGGAGAAGTGGAGGAACTGGGGAGCAGTGAGCAGAGCTAAAAAAAAACCCAAAAAAAACAGGCTGTAGGAAAATAACACGACTCCTCGCGCTGGGGTTCACCACCTCAGCCTGCTGCAACGCGCCGGGTCGGGGATTTGATCGGTGCTTCTCCCAATTAACCAAAATTTGCACTATTACTCTGTTCTCCGCAGCCTCGTACAACGGTGGGACCGCTGACACCTGAAAAATAACTCCGAGCAGCGTGGAAAATACAGGGAGTAGTTTCTTAAGACCACCTCTGGCTGCTTAAGGAAATTGAAATTACTGGTTCTGCATCATCAAGCAGATTCCAGAAATACTACCGGCAGCTAAAATTAGGGGAGAGTATTTTTCGCACGCCCCGTTCCAGCGGCGGTTATTTTGATACCAGCTCGTTGCTAAAATCAACACTCGAGTCCACTTTATCCTACTTCCAGCAATTACAGCTACTTCAAATAGGGAATTTTAATTCGAGAAGTATAATAAATGTCATTCCTGCGCCACGTACGTTAACTGTAATCTAATGTGAGTAAGAAGTCACTTGAGATGGAGAGACGCAACAGCCCCTTTAGGGCGAGTGCCACAGCAGAGGCAACAAAAGGGAAACCCTCGTTAATCCATTGGAAATATCATGTTAATAAATGAAAATGAGATAATGACTTTTGTGGCTAGCTGAATCTTGTCTAAAGCCTCTTATGAGCTTCATGTGTCTCAATTAGGGACTATGTTACAAGGCAAAAAAAAAAAAAAAGAGATGCGCTGCGGGCTGAACACAATAAAAAACAAAGTTAAATAAGGAAATGTACTTGGTATTATTATTATTGCAACCCTTCTGCTTGACCTAGAAGTGTCTTATTGTACAGATCCACCCCAAGCTCCCATTATAGCTTTTAATTGGTATTTCCGCAGCCGCTCCGGCAAGGCGAGGAAAGCCCGGCTGCGATTTGCTTTTCTCTTTTAAGTTGAAGGTCGTTAAGTCAAAGTCCGTTTACTCTGCCCGATTCCACATCACACGTGTTCCCAAGGAGGAACTCCTGAGTATTAACATCGATGGTGAAGGCACAACCATCCTCATACCCTCCTTGATTCCACATCACACAAACCCCCAAGGAGGAACCCTCTAGTGTCAACATTGATGGTGAAGTCACAACCGTCCTCATACCCTCCTTGACTCCACATCACACTCGTTCCCAAGGAGTAACTCATGAGTATCAACATCGATGGTGAAGGCACAACTGTCCTCATCCCCTCCTTGACTCCACATCACACTCGTTCCCAAGGAGTAACTCATGAGTATCAACATCGATGGTGAAGGCACAACTGTCCTCATCCCCTCCTTGACTCCACATCACACTCGTTCCCAAGGAGTAACTCATGAGTATCAACATCGATGGTGAAGGCACAACTGTCCTCATCCCCTCCTTGACTCCACATCACACACGTTCCCAAGGAGCAACTCTTGAGTATCAACATTGATGGTGAAGGCACAACTGTCCTCATACCCTCCTTGACTCCACATCACACACGTTCCCAAGGAGTAACTCTTGAGTATCAACATGATAGTAAAGTCACAACCATCCTCACGCGTGGCAATGCCAGCCCAAAGCACTCTGGGGGAGCGCGGAGCCTCCCAAAATTGTGATGTTTGGGCAGGGAAGGTGGAATCTGGCTCCAGAATTCTATTGTTTCCAGATTTTATGGTATTTCCAGGCTGTGGTGTATAATTCCAACACAAGTAAACGCACCTCACAGCTTCATTTTCCTGAAGTTTTGGTGGAAGATTTTTGACTTGAAATGGGAGTTTCAGGAAGCTAAGAGCCATCTAAAAGGTGCTTCCTATGAAGCCTTCATTAGTTTATATACTCCCAGAGTATTATCTGAGTTGTCCATTTACAGCAAAGATATTTATTTTCAAAAAACCTCCACACTTAATCAAGATTGTCAGTTAAGCAATTAAATAATTCCACACCCTCATTATCTGGTGTTTAGCATTCAAAAATGAGAGATTTATACAAAAAAAAACCCCAGCAAAATAACAATGAACAGAAACCACCATCAACTACTCGACTCTTACTCAAAACATTTTGTCTAAATATCACCTCTCCAAAATATAATAAGGTTAATTTTTTCACTATTTCTCTTGTTTGTTCTTTTATTATTCCTGAGGGGTTTTTTTTTGGGTTTGGGTTTGGGTTTTTTTTTTTTTCAAATGGTAACACTTTAGGAGTTGGGTTATTATAAGTTCATTTGGTATTCATGGGAATAGCAGTGATTAGAATGCATTCATTTGATATTCATGCAAATGTCACATGTGCTTCAGCGGCGGGGCCGTTGTCACTCAGTCCTCATTAGGCTGCGATCTGCTCTGCTCCGGTGGTGGACGTCCCCGCTCCGGTCCCTCATCCAGGCAGGGTGCTGGGACCAGGAGTAGCACAGACACATCACGCTCCCACTTCGGCCCAATGTTTCTTTCTTAAGAAAAAGCAAGCTGGGCTTGATAAGAATAATTACAATATATTATTTTTGGTTTTGTAGCTTGTGTGTAAACTGTTTCATTTCCTTCCTGCTCCTCAGCCCTGGGCAATTCTGAAGATGTGCAAAAATTACCACAAAAGAAAAATTTATAAATTAAGTTATTCACTTTGTTTTTTAGCTACAACGCTTCAGTGGGATAATTTCCTTCCATAATCAGTACAACTGCCAGGATTTCAGACAAAAGTTTCCATATGAAGGTTGGGTTGTTTTTTTTCTGTGTGCCTGGCCCGTGACATTGCTGTCGAGAAGAGCTCAGGCTTTTGAGCAGACCCCCAAATCCTCGTTCACCTTCCAATGAAAATACCCAGTCACCAGAATTTTTCACATTTTTGTGCAAGATTTATAAATGGGGACGATCCAAAGGCCCTGGGGGAGAGAGGTGCTGGGGTAATACTCAAATCAATGGGATTTATTTCCCTGAACCACACTGGTCCCTCTCAAAGCCGTCTCTCTTTAACCACGCCAGCGACTGACCGCAAGTTTCGGGAGGCGCGACGTCGTGGGAGCCATCACAATTCCTTAAAACCTCAAATGAGCATGGTTGAGGTCATAGGTTTCTCAAAAAAAGTGTAATATATACTTCCCCAGAGGAACCAGCTCTATTCACCTTAATCCTGAATCAACAGGGCCTGGGTAAGTCAGGTTGGCCGCAGCCCACACGCCGTCCTTCGGGGGCCTGCTCCTGCATTTCCAGTTGGATGCAGGATCCTTGCTGGTTTGGGGCTGCAATGCATATTACTGAGGAAAAGAAACTCGGCTTTACTTTTTGAGTAGTTGTCAAACATCGTTAAGGCTTCATTTCCCACCGGCCTTTAACCTCCAAAGAAGACACAGAGCGCCACTGTCAAGCATCCCCCCTCAAAGCCACGTGTTGCCTCAAGCTTGGCACATGGGAGCAAGTGGAAGAAAGAAGGGATAGAATAATCTCTTGTGATGCTCCAGGACTGGGGCAGAACAGCTGGAAACTGCCCAACAGAAAAGGACTTGGGGGTGTTGCTTGATAGATGGCTGAAGATGGGCCAGCATGTGTCCAGGTGGCCAAGAAGGCCACCGGTATCCTGGCTGTGTCAGCACTGGGGTGGCCAGCAGGGCCAGGGCAGGGACTGTCCCCCTGGAATGGGCACTGGGGAGGCCACCCCTCAAATCCTGGGGTCAGTTTTGGACCCTTCACCCAAGATATTTCATGGACTAAGAAAGGTCATTTATGATGCAAGTACTTCCAGTCCACAGCACAAAGGACATGGAGGAGCGTCCCTTCTCCACACACAAGAAATAAATGTAACTCAGGTTGTCGGACTAAGGAAGCCCAGTGTAGTCCTTGTGAGTTATTCCCACCTTTGACATCTACCCAAATGCAACTTCAAGCTGGACTCCACGAGCAGTTTATTGACCTATCCAGAAAATGTGCAGGACATCCTCAGTGATACCTCAACTCAAAGCATAAATCTGATAATTCATGGTTTAGCTGACAGCTCTGAACCAAGTTTTGCGGCTTGTGCTCAGGAACGGCTCAAAAGCTGGCTGGGGGCTGCTGGGATGGAGCTTGGGTGAACTGGGTGGGAGCTTGCTGTGGTCTGCTCCTCCACCGGTACGCTCACCGAGATTTTGTGAACAGAAGATGTGGTGGTCTGCATTTTTGTCAACAAATCTTCCTTTTTCTGGAGCTGGTTCATCATGAACAGTTCGAGAACCTTCTGTGGGTGCTTCACCCTACCAAGAGGGTAAATGTTTACCTATTGTAGGCCTTGCTCTTGTGTTTTTTTCAGCCTCTCTTTTTGAGGCTGTACCCACAGTAGAGAGATGAAAGGCCAAATCTTTGCTCTGTTGATATACAAATCTTCATCCCACTCACTACAGTAGATGAGCAACCGAACGGTTGATCCCTGTGTCCACAGCAGGAACCTTTCTGAAACCTATTGGTAGATAAATCTCTCCAGAATTGAAATGTCTTCCTACTCCAAACCTACTCATGGTGATTTGGTAAAGTAACAGAGTTGCACAACCAAAACTTCGTCGAACCAGTTATCTCAGCAGGGTTAAAAATGAAATAAGGTGCTCTTTCTGGTTGCCTCGTGGTGCTCCTGCCCATCCCCAACATCTAGCTAGGCTGAAAGTCTAGGGGTTAATGTTGTCTCAGCTGAAAGACTGAGATCAATGTCAGGAAAAACACGCCGATTCAGCATTCCTCTACCCAAACACGTGCCCTCCTCGGATTTTAGATGTAGCTTCTCCTCAAAAACATTTAAAAATGCGTTAATTGACCGCTTGCTTAGACTCTGAAAGCAAGATCAGACCAAATATCGATACCGGGAGACACGGCTTGAAATACACACGTTGCACATCTACACAAAAGCATCCTTTTTTATTGCTCTGCTGCTCACAGTAAGTGCACAGCAACAATTTGCATTGAACACACAAGGCTTTTCTGCACAAGTCAATTCAGATCAATAGAAAAAGGCTTTTACAAAGAAAACAAGTGTTGTGTAGAAAATAGTTCAGGCAGCGGGAACATTTCACAGTTGGGGTTGGCAAATCAACAGACTTTTATCTGTTGCACAACAACAGAAAAGAAAGAAAGAAAGAAAAAAAAGGCCTGGCAGATTTAAATTGGGTATCAATTTCCATCACGTTCGGCGGGTTGGAGGTTCAAAACCGACTCAGTACTTGAATTGTGAGGGTGAATTATGGACTGAAGGAGTTCTCACTTTTTTTTTCCCCCCTGAATAGCAGCTATTAGTGACTCATTCCTGAAGGCAACGTGGAAAGATGCAGAAAAATGAGAAGCAGGTTAAAGAAGAGATACAATTTCATTGACACCACAGCTTTGTGCTCCGGGAAGATACTGGAGTTATTCCAGTTTATATCTATTCCATTTTATTTTACTGTAAGTAACTTGAAGGAGCTGAAGCAGCAGTTTCCATGTAGTTTTAGCAGATGATGTTGTCAAAATTAACAAAAAGAGGGGGGCAAAGTGACAGGGAACTATCAAAGCAGGTAGTTTTGGAAAGAAAAGCACCTGAGAAGTTAAATATAACACTGACAAGAGGACAGGAACAACTTCAAGTCCTGAGAAGCCTTTGCTGCCTTCCCATTAAGTAAGAGCTGTATTTCAAGGTTCCACCTGAATCTTACTTTAGCCACATTAATTTGCCAACTGTTTGCAATAAGGAAAAAAAAAACACCCCAACATCCTGAACAAACATGGATTTGAGTAACTCCAAGAAAAATGTGAGTGGCTTTATGCTGGACTCGTACGATCTGATGGAAAAAGTGATTTAAAATTTTATTTTTTTTTTTAAGAGCAGAGAGGAGACTTGTGCTTGCCTGTTCTGGCTCACATCACATCAGCAGTGTCACTGAGCATGAGGCAACAGCGGTATTTCTATTTTTGTGCATAAAGTTCCGTACCCATTGGGTAAGAGAACACAAATGCAGCTCCCATCAACAAAAACAAAAAAAAATATAAATTAAATTATGTACTGCCTCCATTTTTCTCCAGTTGTTTCTCCATAAATTAGTACAAGTGGACTCACTTGCAGGTCACACACAGAGCAAGAGTATTGCTGGCTCAAAAATAAAGAGAATCAGTTCTCTGCTAGATAATTCCTTACAGGTCAGTGGGCGTAGACACACATTCCCTTTGCTCAACAGCATTTCAGGGCCGCTGTGCTTTTTATTTTCATGGGTTTGCACAAGCCTGGTAAAGCCCGGACCTGGGTATGTGTTTACCCTACAGCAGTTTGACTTTATTCTATTATTCTCTCTAACATAGTTCTTCAGTATTGGGAATATTTATTATAAAAAAATCCCCTTGTAAATATTCAAAGCTGGATGTTGGTTTGTTTGCGTGTTCTTTTTTTACTCTGATTTTATTTTGCTTTCCACTTGACATCATGAAATGGTAGGATTTTTTAAAAACCTCCCCCCCTCTAGTTGGGAAATAAAGTAAAAATGGCCTCTGGGAATGCCAAGCAGCAAGAGGATGCAGCTTATAAGGCGAGATAACTCCTTCAGGTACATCTTTGGCGTTTCCCCAAGCAAGGTACCACCTCTCAGCTGACCCACCAGAACTGCCTACACACTCATCCCCTCCTTGCAGGCCTTAATATTTAATTATTTGGCCTTTCACCACATAGTCGGTCAAGATACAGGCCCTGCTAGAAAAGGAGGGAGTTGATTTCTGCCTCCCACCCCCAGCTCCATCAACATCTCCCTGTTTTTCAGCACAGTTAGATGGCAATAGCATCTGCCTCCTTTTTCATCCTGGCTCAGCAATTTAACAGTTTCTCTCACCCTGGTGGAGTCAAACATATCTATTTTCTTATTTTAGCTGCCCCCCTCCTTTCCCCCCCCCCCTCCTTCTTTATGCTTATTTTTATGAACACACATTCTGGGATTCTGAGGAAATGTAAGAGTTTATCTGTAGTTCATCTACTCTGAAATTCCTCCTCAGCATCTTGAAATCTTCAAGTCGCATCATCTTTTAAACAGGACCCAAGTGAGCGCATTTCCAGGTTTCCCAGGATTTCTGCACGTAGCAGCTTCACAAGCATTTCTGTCATTCCCGGTGTCCTCTGCCCTTTCCCAATCCCCAGGATGTCCGCTGATGCTGTGGCGTCCTACCTCGGGCAGGGCAGTCTACAGAGCTCCAGGTAAGTACTTTACAATACGCCAGACGAAACTCTGTTTGCGCTTCTACGTAGGGTTTGGCTTCTGCTTCGCATACTACAACCCTTTCTTGCTCAGGGTTCTGCAGAACGTGTCTGTTTGGTATACAGCCTCACAAGGCAGAGCTAGGAATCTAAAAATCTGCTCTCTGCCTCACGAGGAGGTGAAGGACCATTCCCTCCCACGCTCTCCCGATCTTCTACAGAAGATCTCCGCAGATTTAAGCCATCTTCTCCACTTTATTCACCTTTACACAAGTTTTTGTTGTTTGTTTTTTTTTCCAGACTATATGCATAGAGCTACAGTTTCACCCCCTGTATAGGTCACAGACTGGCATTGCCTCCTGTTACACCTACATTCCTCCTTCTTACACCAGCATTACTCCAACCCGCAGCCCAGCTGCCCAAGCAATCCTTCCAGATCACCGCCGTGAGCCCCAAAAGGCCCGAATTAAGCCCAGCACTGTCCCCCCTGTGCCTGCTTTCCACATTATCTCCCTAAAAATATCCCACCGATTTGTCAGACAGGATTTACTCTTTATGAAACCAGGCTGACTAGTTTATTTCTCCAGATGTTTTGTGATCTCATCCTTTATTAATGTTTCTAGAGTTTTGCTTAGCACCAAGGTCAGATGTACTGGGCTATTATATCCTGGCTGGTTTTCCTCGTCCTTTTTCCTCCCCCTTTCTCCAAACTGGGGTTGTATTTGCTTCTCTCTAGTCCCTTGGTGTCTTCCGTGTCTCAAAGGAGCCAAGATAAAAATCTTCATTTATTGAACCAGTAATCTCTTCAGTGATCTTGTTAAAGATTCCCCAGTACATAACTCCTACTACCTTGGAGCTTCCAGGGATTTTTAACTTATACAAGATTTATTCTAGTACGAAATTATCATATCCCAGAAACTTTGCTTCCATTCCACCTTCTGAGCGCCGAGTAGAAAGATGTGTTTAGGCAGAGATTTTTCAAAGTCACCTTAGGGATCTGGGTGCTCGGTTCCCATTGCAATTAATGGGATGGCGGCTTCCAAATCTCCAAAATAACCTAATGTTAGTTATTAAAATTGTATACAACCCATAAGAAATATACGGTCTTGAATTTGCAATCATACATTCTTCTTTAATATTACTAATCAGGAATTAAATACTTCTTTTCAGTTCTGATCATTCAGCAGAGCCAACAATGAAGGATTTATTTTTTTTTTTAATTTTTATTTTTTAAGGCTGCTTGCAGCCTTGAGCTCCGTCAGCACACATCTGGAAGGCCCCAGCTTTGGTGAATTTTTTTTTTTATTTTTTTTTTTTACAGTGCATGTGAAAACAGAATTCCAGTTCAAAGCAGCCATCCACACTTCTGGGGTGGTATTACAAGAGTGCACATGAAGGGCAGCCAGAAGCTTCTCTCCTGGCCTTGCTGTTGACTCCAGCACCAGACACTCAGCTCCTCGGGGCAGGTTTTATGTCTTCCCATGTGCGTGCACAGTGCCAATTTTAGAAAGCACTTGGGTTGTTGCTGGCATCTCCAAGTGCAAGCAAAGCACAAATAGGAAAGAGCTTGGAATGCCAAGTCCTGTATTTTGGCAAACTTTACGAAGGACCATTGGCTGACTCCTCACCCTAACGCCCTTCCTTCAGCATTCGTCTCTACGTTAAGGAATTCCACTCATTTCTACATCATCCCCAATAATCTTTTCCATAGTTTTCCAGCTGATTTGAACTGATTTTATTATTACTCACTCATGCTTTGCAAGCTGAAGACCAGCTTGCTGCAAAGCCCTTGCTTTTGTTTGGTCCCCCATCAAGCCCAAAAAGCTGGAGGTGGCAGAGAAGATGTTCAAATGAATTCCAGAGCAGAGCAAATCCTGCACCCACAATCCCCACTCTGCACTTCACTCATGACAGGTAAATTTTAAGATGGTTACCCCTCCAGGAGAGGAAAAACAACAAACAAACCTCCCTTAGATACACAAGTATTCTCAGAGTAAGTCTGTACTTCCAGAACTTGCTCCTTCTGGAGCTTTCAACTATTTTTTTTTGTGCAGCATTTCCAGTTAATCAGATTTTTCTATTCTTTCCTCCACCTGCTGCAGAGAAGTGACGAAGCAGGAACACAACGGAGACGACCAAGGTGAGCAGCACCAGAGCAGGTCTCACCATCCACTCCTGGCACAAATAGGGGGATACCACCCTCCTGCAGGCACCCACAACACTGCCCAGACACCCTCTCCAGCCTCAGAAACCAAGAACAGCACCAGAAGAGCATCTCACCTCCTCAAAAACCTTCACACCCAGCTGCTCATCCAAGTTACAGCTCCTGCAGTTCCCACCAGAGCTAGTGACATGCCTTTACTTGCTCTGGTCCTTTACACTCAAGTTGTATATAAAATATCCTGAGGAAGCTTCAGGTTAAAAAATCCAGAGGTTTGAGACTTGTATCTGGATTTTACCCTAAGAATATTAACTTGAGGATTTGCAGTAACAGGACAAGGGGGAATGGCTTCAAACTGGAGGAGGACAGATACAGATTAGAAATTAGAAAGAAGTTCTTCACTCTGAGGGTGGTGAGGCACTGGAGCAGGGTGCTCAGAGAAGCTGTGGGTGCTCCATCCATGCTGTGGATGTGTTCAAATCCAGGCTGGATCGGCCTTTGAGCAACCTGCTCTAGTGGGAGGTGTCCCTGCCCATGGCAAGGGGGTTGGAACAAGATGATTTTTAAAGGTCCCTTTCAACCTAAACCATTATTATGATTCTATGATTCCAACATTAGGCTCCACTCATCACTAGTTACTGCAGCTTGTTGAAAAACAAGAGAGAAAAAAAAATATCTAAAAGTCATTATTTTATTGGAGGTCTGAGTTGTTTGTTACAAGGCTGTCTCCAATGGCACTGACTCAGAGTTTCGAGGCTGCAGGATATTAATATTAACAATGTAAATAACAGGCAATTCTTCAGAGGGCAAAGGAACTTGTCTCCAATTTTCAAGGGATATGCTTTACTTAACTAAGTCTAATTAGCTGTGATCTTCATATAAGCAACAACAACAACAAGAAAAAAAAAGAATTAAAATCGCATTTATTTTTACATTTCTAAATAGCGGAGAAGAATTTCCCATTTCTCCAAAACAGACTTTTAGGATCATTACCAAGTTCTCAAGTGTGTACAAATTACTGTGCCCGAGATTATTTTCCTCATGCAGGGTATTTAGAGGGAGTTTGTTGCTTGCATCATATCCTAAGCACTTCTTTAACCATTACAGGAGATTTTTGTCCCAGCCAGCGATGGCTCCAAGGTTGGCTTGTAGATACCCTACCTCTTTCTGCTTGTTTTTTTTCTACAGGTTGCTGTAAGAAACCCTGATGTACACATATCCTGCAGTGTTTTCTAGAGCAAAGCATAGAACATCTTACTAAGACGAGTAGAAGAGCGCTTATTGGCTTAAGGACAGTTCGCTCCACGGAAAAAGCCGACGAAAAGACATTTCTGGGAAAGGCAGCGAGGAAGATGAAGCTACTGTTTGGTGCTTAATATATTCAGTCTTCCTGCACAGAATTTAGCACATGCATAATAAATTTAACTTCAAATCCAGTGCTTGGAGTTTTTTTTAACGTGCTAAACATCCCTTCTGCAGCTCGGCCCATCTGCTTCCGGCCAGCGCCGCGCTAACGTTTCTGCTGCTGTTCTGGGGTGGTGAAACCTTCTCAAATTCATTAAAAAGTTCGCTTTTTTTCCACTTGATTACTTCACCTGAAGTGCAGAGAAAGGCTGATCTCACGGTTTTTTAGTATCTCAGCTAAGACATTACCAGGTTTATAGCCTCTCTAGGCCAGAAGGTTCCTGCAGCTCTGGTTAAGAGAGTTCAGATGCTATCAAATCCATTTCATGTTTTATACGCTTCAGAGACACTCTTCCCTTCCTCAACGACTGTTGCTGTAATTACACCAAGGATCTGCTCTGCTGTCACTTCCAGTCAAAGGTGTCATTGAAAATTAAAAATTCATGGAAAAACTAGAGATGTTACTTTTTAAAGCAGACAGTTCAGACCTGAGCTGGTTTCACAATGTTTGGTTGAACTTCTCGCGTGCCTGGCTCCTGTGCACACCAAGGAGCCGAGCGTTGCCCGTCCCTTTGGCTCACAGCAATCGGTACCAAAACAGTATAAACAACAAAATTAAGGCCTCACACTCATTAGGATTTAAATGAAGCACATTATTTAACAGAGTGACACAGCTGCAACCCTTCCAAGTCCTGCTCTGTATCCCCAACATGGCGACCCCCTGCTCTACTTCACCATCACCAAGGAGGGTTTGGGAGGAGGTCTTTCTGCACCCTGTGGACATGGGCAAGGAACCTACTCCTTGTTGTAATCCGTGTTGCACGGGGTTGGGGTAGATGCGCCAGAGTGTCGCAGTGTTATGAAAAGCACGGGGCCTGGGAGCCACCTCCTCAATCTGGACCTGCTTTGATCACAGCTAAGAAATAAGCCTTAAGGTGGAAAGCACCACACTTGGCTTCCCTTCCTCTTTCTAGGAGTGCTGAAGGTACTGGCACAATTCAGCATCAGAACAGACTGTGGCCTGGTCCAGAAATCAGTGTGGAAAATATTCAGGAACACACAATTAATGCCACGTGGGAGGGAGAGAGAAGAGGATGAGGAGGGAAAAAGAGAAAAGAAAAAAGCAAAACAACCTTGAGCAATGACTCCTACCCAGCCATACTTCTTAAGGTCAGAGACATTTTTTTTGGCTGTGAAATTCCTGCTCAAGCTGGAAGTGTGTTTTATTTTGTTAAACCCATGAAGTAACACATTTAAATCAAGAGCCGTTCAAGCAACTGATCATAACACCTCAAATAATTATTTTCATGGCCATAAGAAGTGTAATTACATAGAAGTTATTTGGCTACTGCTGTTTGTTTAAAGTACAGGACGAGGAGGGAAGAACACCAGTCGTTTCCACCAGCCAACATTTATGCATCAGAGAAAGTTTTCTGTTTATGTCCTACCACTGTCTCCTCAAATTCATCAGAAGGAAAACAGTGTGTTTTTTTTCCTTCGGAGACAGACTTAACAATTTGAGCTGAATTCTGAAACTGGATGTGCCCACTGACCCATTACTAGCGTGGGTGTTTTCATACCCAACCAGTTAATTGCCCATAAAGATTCATAATGTAACATGACGTGAAGAACCAACAGATGTGACTCGTTAAAGTCTTATGCACAAAGCCAGGGAATCAGGAAAGGCTTGTTTTTCCAGACTAAGACAGCATTTCAAGCTTAAATAAGTGCTCTGCATCAACCCTTCATTTTTTCCCTTGCCTTTTCCTAAGTAAGATTGTCAGGAGGAAAACAAACAAACAAGGACACATTTAGAGAAGAACAAGCAAATTTATGTAGAGACTTGAAGTCTTGAAATGCCATTGCAGCTCTTCTTGAACGTGATGATATTAGGAGAGATATTAGGCTGAATCTGATCTACTCGTAGGTGTTGTACATTGTTCCTAGAAAAGTTAAGTTTAAGGAATGACTCCTGTGAAAACAAGTCTCACAGCAGCCTGTGTACTGTAGTATTTTCCCCATAAAAGTTGCTGTTTCTTCAGTGTGGGCACATGGTTAGTTGAGAGACTGCGAGCAGTGCTCGATGGAACAAGACATTAAAGTTTGAGTCAGTTGGTTGTCCCCAAGAGGCAACTTGGTGTGTAAGGTGATGCTGATCTAGGTTAAAAAAAATAAGTTTCTTCCTCCCATAGACTTCAGTGACAAGAGTTGTGCAGGACCTGGAGAAGAATGAGCGTGGATCTTATCGATGCTGATCAAGAGCTGAAGGGTGGGGGTCAAGAGGCTGAGGCCAAACTCTTGTCAGTGGTACCCAGAAACAGGCAAAGGGGCAATGGGAACCAACTGGAACCCAGGAGGTTCCTTCAGAGCAGGAGGAGAAACTTGTTTGGTGGGAGGGGGTTGGAGCCTGGCCCAGGCTGCCCAGAGAGCTTGGGGAGTCTCCTTGTCTGGAGAAATTCCAAAGGCACCTGGACACTGCGCTGCTGGGCCCCCTGCTCTGGGTGACCCTGCTGGAGCAGGGGGGTGGCACCAGACGAGCTCCAGAGGTCCTGTCTAACTCCTGCCATGGTGTGACCTCATTTGATCTCACCAACATGCACTCAGTTTAAGAGACTGCAGAAAAAGAAAGGTGTGCCCAGGTATGTAGGAACAGAATATTTGAAACGTGTCATAATTGTAATTCAAAAAACAACAACAAAAACAAACCAAAGCCACAAAATAAATGAAAAATCATCACGGTTACGCTTTTAGATGCCCAAGTTCAGCAGAACATTGAGTTGCTCAGGAAACCAGAGGCTCATGCTAGACTTGCCCGCTGTAACACGCACCAAAAGGGAAAGGGACTAGGAAACGACTCTTTTAAACATAATTTCTTTCCGGTGGAATCGCTTCCAACACTAAACTCTCAACTTTGTACTCAACACAAAACCTGAATTAAAGTCCAGGCCAATGGTTGAACTGCTCATATTGGGTACAGCTGTAGCAATTCCATCGTCCCTGCACCACAGCCTGAGCCTCCTTAAAATACAAGGTAGATCAGAGAAAGAAAACAAGACTTTGAGTGATAACTGAACATATCCATTTCACTTGGGAAATATTTTATCCTCAGCATCATTCCAATCAGAAGCTCCTGTAATTTTTTTCTGGTGACGCAACAAGAATAATAAAAGTACGTAGCAGAGGCAAATCCTGAGTACTCAGAACATTTCTCAAAAGAGAAAGGACACAGACAATCTTACTGCTAAGAGAACAGCAGCTGTATTTTTTGCCCAAGGCCTTCATCTACCATCATCAATATCACCCAGCCCATCACTAGTCACCCAATGCTCTCCCTGCTCTATTACTCACTTTTCCTAAGTGGCTTTGGTGATAAGTATTAAATTAATCTTTATCATGCTCCACAGTATAAAAACCCACACAGTCAGCAATGTAGAAAATACGAACATCCTTCCCTGGCCAAACAGCAGAGACCACATTACAGTCAAGATTTGCCGAATGCCCCGATGCAAGTTACTCGCCGTTGTCTCACTTTGGAGTAAAGTAGGTGGAAAATTTTCAAAGTCTCATATAGTTCTTGCTTCTGGAAGGGATCAGACCAGCCACGTATCTCAATGCACACCCCATGAAATAAGAGTATCTCTCCGTTATGGGTTTCCTCTGGTAATTCAGAAAAGCCCATAAAACTGCAGACAAACCGTAAAATAACCTTCTCATTGGCTGGATGGAGGAATTAGCGAGAGCGGAGAATGCGCAACGCAGACATTTTCTTAACTTGTCTTTAACGCTTTTATGTTTTCAGGCCCTTTGTAAGAACTGGACTGTAATTTTTATAAGGCCCCAGAGAAAAGTGAGAATTATACATATGTATAAATCATGAAGCACTATTAAGACACATTGAGGATCTATTAAAAATAAGATTTAAAAAAAAAAAGGCAATTTATCTCTAATTTAGAAATTGCTTTCCTTGAAGCAAATACTTTTTTTACCCAAGATCAGAAACATAGCTTATAACACAACTGAGGAGTTCTACCATCAAGATGCAGCCTCTAAACACAACGCGCATTGCCACCTAAAATAGGGTATCTTCTGACAGATAGAACATTTCTCTTACAGCTTCAGGTGACACACATTCAGATTCATTAGTCTACACCTGAGTGTGGCTTGTTTTCACAGTCAGCATGAAAGAAAAGCAACAACAGTTCACAAGCTTTTCACTAACATGGCTTTAGCAAGATTCTTCTAGAATTAACCACACCGGAGCTTTAAGAGCATGTGGAAAAAAAACCAAAAAGCGTTACTAGCCCTCCAAAAGCACATCTCTATCCAAATGATGATGTAATTAAAAAAAATAATCCGGCATCTGACATGACATCTGCTATTGACTCACTGGATCACTTACAGCCTGCGGTGCTTTACAAAGTGGGTCTGGTGAACAGGACGCGCCGTTCAGAAAGGACGTGTGAAAAGGTCACTGGCACTCACCTGGAAAGAAGATGTCAAGTAGAGAAGCTAAAGAGTCCATTCAGAAGCAGCCTATTTTCTTCATAGTGACAAAATACTTCCCAGGATTTCCATCCTCCTGCTGTGCAGCCATTTCCCCACCTTTATTTACTTCTCCCAGGGAGAGCCAGAAGATTTCCCGCTCCCAGACCCAAAACTCCTCCCTGACTCCAAGCAAACCACACCAACTCTAACCAAATCCCGCTGCCACCCTCCTTTTAGCTGAGAGGAAAAGGACTGGCCACAGTGCAGCTCCTGGGAGCTTGGCCAACAGAAGCCCAACCTCTTCTCCCATCTCCTTTTCAATTAGCTCCCATCTTGTAACGAGCCACAGGTTTGTCACCCAGACCTGGAAACAAGCAGGGGAGGGCCCACGTTGTGGTTCTTCTCCCAGTTGTGCACTACACCTCCTGCAACTGGGAGTTACAGCAAACCCCATATTTCAGCACTTTGATGAGGAGAAGATTTGCTTCCAACGCTCTTCAGAGTCTTTTGATGACTTCTCCTGTGGCTTGTTCCCTAAGTGGGTTAATTTTAGCAGCTCTCTGATCTCAGCCTAAACCGACTAAAAGCGGTTTCCAGCCATGTCCTTGTTAATGAAGCTCAGACCTGCCATTTTTAAGTGAGACCTAAAGCCCTGATCTTAGCTGGAAGGCATCTGCCTGAAAATTCAGACTGTAACCTGGAATTCAAAGCAAAACTCTAGGAGGTACGAACTTCTATACCCAGCTGTGGATAGAAGTTGCTAAAATTGATAGAAACCACAACCAGGAGGGTTAAATTCTCTTGTAGCCTGAAGAAGCATCAAGAGCACGGGAAAATGGCAGAGAGCACAGACTCCCTTCACAGGAACATCCTTGACAAGCTCGTGTCTCTGATTTAGACACCCAGGTTGGATGCCTGAAATTGAATAACCGCCTCGCTGTTCGTTGTTAATCCTTGATAATTTATGTTAGACAAGTTCCCGAAATTCTCAAAGCCGAGGAGCCTGACAAATGTCTGCTTTCCATATCCGAGTCCCAACGAGCATTGTGCTACCTGAGCCCCGGCACTTAACAACTGCTGGTTTCAACTGGCTCTTCCACGATCTTAAAGGGATAATTTCTTCCCTTCCTCACATCACCAGCAACTAACAACAGTGGATATGAACAGAACTCAGGTTTAACTGAGTAAGCTCTAAATAGGAAGTTGCTGTTCGATATCTTACATTGAGCTCTAGGCTGTGACAGTCAGATGATCGGCTGGGTCTTGCTGCTTGGAAACTACTCTGGTTGTCCTTCTCCACTGGATATCACAAGTTGTTCATGGAGATTGCGTTCACATCTTGAGCTGTACCAATACAAATTCATATTTGAAATCTCTGATAGAGATTTCTATTTTGAAGAAGTATTTGCAAGTGTTTTTCTCCTGGGACTGGTACAACTTCAGTCCCACTATGATCTGCTGACCATCCTTTAGGGCATGTTATTTCATTGTCAAGAATTTATATAATTTTCCCTGGGCTTTTTCCAGCTGAAGGCTCTGGTCACAAGTGATAAGACCCATCAGAGTGCTGGCATGGTTTGAGCTCTGCTCCTTTCTTCTTTTCTCTGCTTTTCTCTCCAGTCCTCCTTTCTTCTTCTCTACTCTGCTCTGGTGAGACCCCCCTCAACCTGGAGTGCTGGGTCCAGGAGAGACAGGGAGCTGTTGGAGCCGGGCCAGAGGAGCCCCAGCAATGCTGGGAGGGCTGGAACCCTCTGCTAGGAGGCCACGCTGGGTGAGTTGGGCTTCTTCGGCCTGGAGAAGAGAAGGCTCCGCAGAGACCTTCTGGGGGCCTGTCAGGGCTTCCAGGGCCCTGTCAGAAAGATGGGGACAGACTTTGGAGCAGGGCCTGTTGGGACAGGACAAGGGGGGATGGGTTGAAAGTAAAACAGGGTGATTTAGACTGGAGAAGGGAGAAGTTCTTCACTGTGAGGGTGGTGAGAGCCTGGCCCAGGCTGCCCAGAGAGGTGGTGGCTGCCCCATCCCTGGCCCCATTGCAGGGGAGGTTGGATGGGGCTCTGAGCAACCTGCTCTAGTTGCAGATGTCCCTGCTCCCTGCAGGGGGGTTGCACCAGATGACCTTGAAAGGTCCCTTTCAACCCAAAGCGCTCTATGATTCTGTGATTCATGTGTCTCTTTCCCTGTGCTGTTCCACAATTTCTCTCCCTCTCTGCCTAACAACCAGCATCACACTCCAGTTCACCAGACAGAAATTCAGCAATTTTTAATCATTCATAAACGTCGTCTGGGCATTTCCTGCTCTAACCTGCTCTCCTGGAGATCACGCAGGCCAGTCGCTTTGACTCTTCAGCCGGTCATAACATCTTTTTTCCTAGCTCTGTTTAGAAGCGTCCGACTCTCCTGTCTAATTTTATGTAGCTCCTGATAACCCTGAGCCTTTGCAAGGCGATTTTTCTGAGGCCGATGGCAGTCACCTGCAAAGCAGTGAGGCAGGAGGCTCCTCCTCAGAGACACACAGGCACTTCCCAAGAGCATCGGCTTGTCCTGATGCCCCCGGCCGACGTCACTCTCCCCTCCTCTGCCCTAGAAGCGTTTCATGTCCTTTAGAGGGGTTGGGCTGGAGCCTGTTGCAAAACCCTTCCAAGGTGAAAAGCGCAGCCTTGTAAAACACTGCGAAAGGTTCAGCTTTATTACATCAGTAATTCTCATCAGGCTCCTGTAATACCACTTTTTGCAAAGAGAGGACAATGAGGACTTTAAAATATTTTTAAATGCTACCGACGATGTGCCTTAAAACCCTGTGACACTGGTGCACAAAGACTTAGGACCTACAATTTGCATTTGAGCATCATTTTAGAGGCCAGCCCGAATTTCCGTCGCGTGTGTCTGGGAGGTTTAGGCAGCAAACGAAATTCTGCTGGCTTCTTTCTCTTTTTAAAGGATCAGCTGAGGTATTTCAATCCTGGACCTTCTTAAGTATTCGCTGCCTCTAAATGAACTGGATATGTTGTATAATGGAATTACTAGATTTGTATTAAATTGTAGCTTTGGGACCCATCACTGTGTGATGCTATCTACTTTCAACTGGCTTTGTTTATCACAGAGAAGGGAACGGAATTAGCATAAGAGACTACAAAGTAGTAAAGGGATTTTAGCACCCTATCTATTTGACCTCCTATTGACCTGGGCTAATTCATATTCTCCCTGGGATGCCGTAACAGGTCATTTTGTATTTAGACAAAAATTAGGTCAAATTATGGCACGACGTCCCTTGCCTCTTGGGCGGTGGAGTCGCAGAATTCCCTCTCCACACACACACACGCACACGGCTGTGATTTCCTTTAAAGGAAAATGAACTTTTATTTGTAAATTGCCATGCAAAAGGTTTTTATTTGTCTTACTTATCGCATCCACGTGACTGCTGCTGCTAGTGGGGCCATTTATAATATCACCGGTGCCGGTAACAGGACGGCGGGAACGCCCACGGCCACACACGGATGCGCCCACACAAGTTTTCCACCCCAGGCTACACTTCACCCTCCCTCCCATTTGGTGACTGAAAAGAGTAGGTCTGTTGTAAAGAGAGCGCTCGGAGGACGTGGGGGAGATGCACAGCAGGACCTGCTTTGTCCAGCTTGGAGGACAGAATCATAGAGTGGGTTGGGTTGGATGGGACCTCAAAGATCATCTCACTCCTTTAGAGGAGGTCCCTTGGTCAGGGACACCTCCCACTAGACCAGGTTGCCCAAAGCCCCATCCAACCTGATCTTTAACACTTCCAGGGACGAGGCATCCGCAAGCTCTCTGGGCAATACGCTTGGCTTTGAAACACTTCTTGGCCTTCAGATTGATTTTTCCCAGAAATCAGACTAATTTGTCCTCTGTTCCATTCTGGGAAGGCTGTTTTGCATCGTGGCAGAAATTTTTCATTGAAATAAGATGTTCCACAGGATGAAAAGAGTTTACCCCACTTTCTCTTCTCCAGACCGTGGAACCACCCTGTAAGATCCCACACGCCAAATATCAAAACCTTCCTCCTACAGGAACCTCACAGGTCGAACACTTTCCAAAGTGCAACAGCCTGAGGAGGTGACCTGGAGAAGGTTGTAGGAGCGACGTCTAACTCCAGATGAGGAAGGGATACGTTTGACTGTGTTTAGGAAGGCAAAGGTAATAAATGTTGGGTGCATTTAATATGAAATGTTGCTGCTCTGCGTCACAACGATGCCCTCCACGGGAAGCTCGGGCATGTCCTCTGCTATGTGCTGTACCTTGAAGGCCACTCATGGATTTGATCCTCAGATTGACCTTCTCAGATTTTAGCTAGATTGATTGATTGATTGATTTAAATCTCGCTTTCGATTCTCTTTGGCAAAAAAAGAAATAAATAAACGAAAGTAGATCTTGAGTCGAAGGTTGTTGGTGGTAATTCCAGAAATTTCAGTCTATTTTTTTTCAGCAAAAACCATGAAATGAACTCCAGCAGTTGCTCTGCGGTGCAAAGGGCTGATGAATTACAACGGCAGCCTGCTTTATTCTCCTTAATAAGGAATTAGATCACAATAGGGATTTACGAAAATTACCTTGAAATGTTTGTGTGTTTGAGTGATTGCACAATTTGCGCCAAAATTATGTCGAATCGTACGAGTTAGAGCATCTGCCTCTTTCGTTCGGCTACGTGCAGCTCTAAAAAGGCCCTCTTCTCCTTTAATAGGAGCCTGCTAATGAATGCAGCAGCTTAACCCTACAGACAGCGTTCGTTTCCTTTCTTTCCATATTTTTTTTTTTCCCCCAAATTTCACTATTGATCATTTTCTCAGGACTTCGCAGATTTCCACCACGACTTTAGCAACTCCCGTTTCCGGTAGGGAGCGAGAGGCTCATTTAGGAAACGGATTAAATCTTAATATTTAGCCTTTCCGATCACCTAGATCCCTGGACAAGTCTGTTTAATTATTCACCTTTATTACGGATTCAGCTTCCAGAAGTGCCAGTTCTGTGCTCAAATGGGTGTCAGTCTTCTGAAGACGAGCCACTTGAACGTACCTGCCCCCGCCGGTGGTTTTAAGGAAGCCCACCTCGTTTCATTAAGAGGCAGGAGACAGACGCCGGCTGCTGCGCCGCATCTTGAATAACTTCAGAAAATCTTTTAAGTCAACCTTGTGTTTTAGTCAACAGGGAAGGTTTGACCTTTAACCCCCCAACAACCATCTGTTTCATTATTTATCTGAGGGAATCAGAGAGTTTTTTGTTCTTTCACAAAAGTCCCTGACACCAAGATATTTTTAATAGCGGAAATTTTTCATTCTTGTCACTACTCCTTTTGAAAATACAGGTATTTTCATACAACACGTAGCTAATGAGTGAAACTTCAGAATCCAACCTTTCTCTATAATCACAGGAACAGGGATTAAAGAGGTCCCACTAGTGAGGAACATGAAAATTAATTATTGAGCTCCTTGTTTTATCCTCCCCATCTGTCTGATATTCTCGAGCACAGAAGGAGTTAGACAATTAAATTACTCCTCCTTTTACCTCATCAGGATGTTCCCTGTACCTTTTCCCTAGCTCCAGAGGCTCCCCAATTCTGTCCATTTACCAGGAGAAGTGTGTGTGCATTTGCCTGTGCGAGGGCAGGGGCATCTGATTTTCCTAAATGTCAAGAATTCAGCCAAGCTTTTCAAAACATTAACTTCTACCCAGCGCTCTTAAAATAATTTTTCTCCTTCTAAGGTTCACAGGAAATCCTTTCACGGAGAGGCAATCATTGTAAAGAAGATAAGTAAATTGTAAAATTATTATGGGTGAACTTTGGGCAGAGAGAAACGCGCAGAGTTGAGCAGAGAAAGAGTAAAAATAAAGATAGGAGATGTGCACTTGAAGTGTCAAGTGTAGGGGAAACGCTCTTCTTCAAAAACACTCATGAAATTCCCTCAGAAGTCACTGGGAAGTGCCCCAGTGCATCTGCCCAGGGCAAAATTAGGCCCATTATATTTAGCTTTCCTGAGAAAGCCTGGGTTTTGTAACATGTTTATATTTCTGTCATTATTTTTGGCAGCCAAACAAGCGAAGAATTTCATTTCTAGCAACTAGTTAAGACAGTTGGAGCAATTAATTTGTTTTATTTAACAATAAAGCTGTCACTCGGCAGTGCTGGGAACGAGAGGAACTCCAGCACGTTGCTGGTGGAGCCTTTTCGCTGCTCGCGAAGGAGAAACTTCAGAGCTCTCGATGTGTGTGTGTGTGTGTTTATCATCACTTTTGGCTCACTTGATATTGTTTTGCTTGAGGTGAAGCCAAAGGGTAAAAACTGCTCAAGTGGGCCCAGACCAAGATAAACACACATCCCTGAGACGTTTGTGTTTAGTTGTGTTTTTTTTGGTTGTTTTTTTTTTTGCTGAGAGATCACAGTGTGAATAAGGCACAGTCCTGAAACTTTTGAATTATTTTCCCTTCGGAGCGAGCGGCTGCGACTTGTTCTCTGGCAGCAGCGAGCTCGGGTTGAGCTGATCAGGTAACACGCAGGCAAAACTCAGGTTTAGATGAAACAAATGAAAAATAGGCACTTTTTACAACCTTTACATGCACGTTTGCGGCGTGGTGCCTTTTGCATCTGCAGAGATGTGGAGAAAGACGGGGATTTTTCCTGTCTTTAGGGTAGGGTTTGGCTTTGGGCCACGCACCGGTCCCCAGCACCGCACGGAAAACACCTTCTCTTGTGGGGTGAGCTCATTAAAATTAGTATGTGGTCCTTGCTGTAGGAAAACACGCTCGAGTTTGTTCTGGAAATAAATGTTGCTGACCCTTGAAAATAGTCATAATAACATTAAATCATCCGGAGAGGATTTTATTCAAGAGGGGAGGGGAAGGTATAAAAGGCAACTTTTTTTTTTTAAAAGACCACCACTTACAAATAGTAAAACAGACAAATTAACTCAGGCTGATCTTTTTAAAAGAGGGAATAAACTGGCATGAGCCCCACAAGGTGCTGGGTGTGAGTACTGCGGGGGTAGAAGGTTCTTTCCCCACCCCACGGTGATAGGGACACACTGTCCAACGTTTCAAGAAACTTTTGAATCTACTCAAAGTAGGCAACGGATCGAGAGATTTCCCATATAAATGGTGTGTAATAGCCCCCCTGGAAGGATGAGGATATGGAGAAGAGAGAGAATGATTTATTTACATGAAAACAAGCTAGGAGGGGAGCAGCTACGGCAAGATGTTCCTCAAGCGCAGCAAAGGTTGCTGAGGAGGTAGCAAGAGGATGGAAGCCTCAAAAACGACTGTAAGAAAACTTCATACGCTGGCAAATGAAGCAGAAAAAAAAGGCAAATAACAACAACAACAACAAAAAGAAGTGGCAAAAAAAATAATTTGTGGGCAGCTCCAGAACTCATTGGATTGTTCAAGAGCAGTATTAGATATATTCATAGAATGGAGTGAATCCTGCAAATGAATTTTGGTGCATATTTGCTCGTAGCTTCTGATGGACGTGAAGAATTTGCAAAGCAAGTGCCGCTTCAGTCGTGCTGCGCGAAAATGTGGCCCTATGGGCACGTTCCTCCAATCTGGTGTGGCACGGGAAAGCACTTGGGCATCAAGCCTGGATGGATCTACATGGTTCTCCAGCCCTGGGACAACCTGTATCCATTGGGATGACCCCAGCCACAGGCCACCGGTTCCTGGTGTGAAAGGTGCGAGATCTCGGCAGCAGCTTGTCCACAGAGGAGTGGACCCCTTGGTTCAAAGGGGAAAAAAGTCCCCTGGGATTGCACTTGAGGGAAGGAGGAACTTTGTGAAAATGGTGTTGCTGTGTTGATTGTGTTGATTCCACTGTTAGGGCAACAGCAGAAAAGAGGTTGAAGCTGTTTTAGGTAATGTTTCCCTGAATTATCCACTCAACTTTTGT
>VWZK01014685.1:0-15212 GCA_013396935.1 Baryphthengus martii
TTCTGGGCCCCTCAGTTCAAGAAGGATAGTTAGGAAGGCTTTTCAGAGGGACCTAGGCAGGCTGGATCGATGAGCTGAGGCCAGTGGCATGAGGTTCAATAAAGTCAAGTGCTGGGTCCTGCGCTTAGGTCCCAACAACCCCACACAACACTACAGGCCTGGGAAGAAGCGGCTGGAAAGCTGCCCAGCAGAAAAGGACCTGGGGGGGGGGGTGGGGGTTAAACATTGGCTGGACATGAGCCAGCAGTGTGCCCAGATGGTCAAGAAGGCCAATGGTACCCTGGCTTCTATCAGAAATAGTATGTCCAGAAGGACTAGGGAAGTGTTTGTCCTGCTGTACTAAGCACTGGTAAGGCCACACCTCGAATACTGTGTTCAGTTTTGTGCCCCTCACTACAAGAAGGACATTGAGGTGCTGGAGCATGTCCAAAAAAGGGCAGCAGAGCTGGTGAAGGGTCTGGAGAACAAGTCTTATGAGGAGCAGCTGAGGAAACTGGGGTTTAGCCTGGAGAAAAGGAGCTTGATGGGAGACTTTATCACTCTCTACAACTACCTGAAAGGAGGTTGTAGCGAGATAGGGGTTGGTCTGTTCTCCTAAATAAGAGGAAATAACCTCACCTTGCACCAGGGGAGGTTTAATATGGACATTAGGAAAAATTTCTTTACTGAAAGATTTATTAAGCACTGGAACATTCTGCCCAGGGAAGTGGTGGAGTCACCATTGCTAGAGGTATCTAAAAGACATGTAGACGTGGTGTTTAGGGATGCGGTTTAGTGGTGGGGTTGGCAGAGTTGGGTTAATGTTTGGGTTCAATGATCTTAAATATCTTCTCCAATCAAAATGATTCCATGATTCTATGAAATTGGATGACAAGTGTCAGGTCTCCAGCACACTGAGTAAAAGAATTTTACATTCATACTGATAAGAACACACTATTTTTTTTCTCTAGGTTTGCTAAAAATATTCAGGGTTATCTTCGTAAAAATATAGAAATAAAAATAAAAAAAAAGGAATGTTGTTTTTTTTCCTTTTAATTAACTAGCTCTTGCCATGGCCATGGTAAAGGGAACAGAAATACGCATTACTGAGATAGAACAGTTGAAATGTGTTGAATTATCATCAAAGTCAATAGGAGTTAATGGAAAACCCCTNCCCAGTGGAAAGGTTCTGTCAGATGAAACAGAGGGTGAACTTTCACAGTTCTGTCTGAGTTAAAAGCCTTACTAAAAAACTGTGCAAAGAAGATAATTACTTCTTTTCTTTAAGTTTTCAAACCATTGTATGTTATTCAGTCAAAAGAGTGATATTTTCTACTTACTCTACTGCAATCAAAAATGTATGCAGGAGAAAAATTATCATTTTCTATTCCATATTACAGTGTTTTATCATAGAAGGCACTGAATGAATAAAAACTGGATCCTTATGTGTCTCATATGTTACTCTCCCACAGAATCACAGAGACATTGAGGCTGGAAAGCAGCTCGAGATCATCCAGTCCAATCAGCCAGCACAGAGCAGTGTCACCTATAGCAGGTTGCTCAGAATCATGCCCAGTTGGAATCTGATTATCTCCAAGGATGTAGGCTCCACAGAAAACTTGACATGCTTTGACCATGCTCACAGTAACAGAGATTTTTTTCTTATGTTTAAATAGCATTTCTTGTATTTCAGTTGTGCCTCTTACCTTTTGTCTTGTCAATTGGGCATCACTGAGAAAAGTCTCAATCTTCTTTACTCCCTTCCATCAAGTATTTATACACATTGATAAAATACTCACTGAGCTTTCTCTTGAAGCTGAACAATCCTGATTTTCTCAGTCTCTTCTCATATGACAGATGTTCTCTTAGCTGCCTTCGTAGCCTTTGGCAGGACTCTCTCCAGTATGTCCATGTCTCTTTGATACCGGGAAGACCAGATCTGCACCCAGATAAGGGTCTCTACTCACAAGTGTTGACTAGAGAGGAAGTATCAGCTCCCTCGACCTGCTGACAATGCTCCACATAATGCAGCCCACGATACCATTAGTTGCATTCACTTCTATGGCACATATTCACCTTGGTGTCCACTAGGACACCTGGGGCCTTCTCTGCAGAGCTCCTTTCTAGTCCGTTAGCCCACACCATGTATGGGTGGGTGCATGGAGCTATTCCCAGGGGCAGGACTTGTCACTTCCCATTATTGAATTTCACGAGATTCCTGTTTTGAAGTTGCTCTGGATAGCAGCACAATCCCCTGGTGTATCAGCTATTGCTCCCCCCAATTCTGTACCATCAGCAAATTTGCAGAGGATATGCTTCCAGATGACTAATGAAGACATTAAACAGTATTGGCCCCAGTACCAACCTCGTCTGGCCTCCAGCTGTATTTTGTGCTGCTGTAATCCTTTACGCATAGCAGTTCAACCAGCTTTCAGTCTACCTGACTGTCCAGCTTATCCAGCACTTCAACAGTTTATTTTTGAGCATGTTATGTCAGGCAATATCAAAAGCCCTACTAGTCAAGATAGACATCTACAGCTCTCCTCTCATCCTTTGAGCTAGCTGTCTCCTTGTTGAAGCCTATCAGGTTAGTCAGGTGTGTTTTTCCCATCTTGAAATTCACCATCTTACTGTCTTTCATATATTTGTAAACAAACATGATTTGTTCATTCCTTTCCCAGGTGAGGTGACCCTGACATGCCTGTAGTTCCCCAATTCCTCCCTCTTGCATTTCTGAAAGACTGAAGTGAAATTTGCTGTATTCCAGTTATCAGGAACCTCCTTCAATCACCATAACCTTTCCTACATAAATGAGTAGCCTCACAATGACAAGTCAGCTTCCTCAGTGGCCTTTAGTGCATATCATCAGACATCATGGAGTTGTTTGTTTGGTCTGTTTATGTGTTCCCTAACGTGTCCCTGCCCAGCCAGTCACTGAGGAATGTTGCTCCAGAGCTGGCCTGGCCCACAGTGGAGCGGTAGATCTCAGCATATGGGGACTTTTCCTAAGATTTTCCTGTGGTAGGGAAACACAAGGGGAGAAGAGAGACTCATCAGGAGATGGCAGTTCTTGTGGGATAGACTGATGAGGCCTGGGCACTGCCAGTGCAATGGCGTCCACATCCACACCTCTAAAAGAAGCCCTTGGGGAGCCCAGCCACCAGAGTAGGCAGAGTGCAGTGCGGCAGCCACAGCATGGAATGGCAGTTCATGCAGCAAGGCCAATGGAGATCTGCCAGCTCAAGAGGTAAGTTCAACTGGTGGTCATCACCCTCCCAGAAGCAGCTTGGCTATGGCCTCCACCTGGAAGAAAGCCATGACCTCTATGCTCACCAGAATAGATGTGGCAACCCAGACGGAGCTCCCACAAAAATATGCACCTGTCCAGGTGCAGGGAGTACCAGTCTTTCAATGGTAACAGCTGGCAATAGTGAGAACAGCTGTATGCAATGTGACTGGGTGGATATTTGCTCAATCTTGGTGACAGATCTGTGAGAGGAAGCAGAAAGGTTAAGAAGCATCAGGGAGACTGAGCAAGAGAGAGACTGGTGGAGACAAGCCCTGATCTCCCTGAGACAGAAATGGGAGCATCCACGAGAAAATACCCAGGATCAAGGGGACCCTGTATCCTCCCGCAACCAGGCTGAAGGCAGCAGCCTAAATGAAAGAAGTGAATGGAGGCAAGTCCATGCTTGGGGTGACATGCAAACTCCATCCTTGACCATCTTGCATCCTCAGATGTAGTTGAAGATGTCCCTGCTTACTAGAGGTGGGTTATACTAGATGACCTTAAAGTTCACTTCCAACCCAAATCATTCTACTATTCTATGATTCTCTGATCCTCTGATCCTTCTCCACTGAAGGTAAACTTTTCTTACTTTAGACTTCATGATTAACTCAGTCATTTGTGAATCATGAAGGCCATTCTTACCAGGAATGGCTGAGGTAAACAAATTTCTGAGTACCCTGGTGGTTTTGTTTTTTTAATATTGAATATTAGGCTTTTCTCTCATTTAAAACAATCACATGTTAAGGATACAGTGCAAATCACCTGAAAACTACCACCCAGGGAATATTTGTTTAAATGTGTCTTCTGTGTGTGACACACACATTACAGTGAACCAAAGCAGGGAAGCTGGTGTTTCCTCAGTTTTTATGTTAATGATTTCTGATTTCTAATTATTACTTTTTAGACTGAATATCTTAATAAATTACATTTTGGACATTTGACAGTAATTATATTTTATATGTACTAAAGTACTAAATATTCATGAGCTTTCTCCATTTAATATATTAATTTTATTATATGAGGAAACTACATATTTTGCTCCTGATCTCTACAGATCTTTTACAGTAGGTAGAATTAAGGGAGCCATATGTAAAGAGTGGCTCTTGCCTGCTGCCATGGGTAAGGCAGAGTAAATGACAACATGTATTGGATCTGGATAGTGTTTCTCATTTAAGAGTCAAAATTTAAGTTTTTTATCTATTTGATTTTTATACACTCAGCCAGTCTCCTTTCACCTGCCCACTCATGCACAGCATTATGTTCTCTAGATCTTGAATTCCCTTCTCATCATTAAGATGGCTGCCAGTTCAGAGAGACTGAGAAGATTTTTTTTTTATTATTATGTGCAGCTGCTCACTGCTACCAGACTTGGACATTACTGGCCGAGGTCTCTGGTCACCTGGATTTTTTTTTCTATACTCCCTCCTGATCTCCATGAGCTTTTGCTGTTTCCGTGATCTTTCATCCAGCCAGGATATTCTCCTTCTTACTGAGTCCCCATCTTACTGAGATCACTTCTTCTGGGGAACCCTTTTTTTCAGCACCAAGGTAATCAATTAAATGTATGTATCTGCATTTCATTATCCCACCTATTCATATGTATGATGCTCATAGAATCATAGAACATTTCCAGCTGGAAGAGACCTTCAAGATCATTGAGTCCCACCTTTTGCTAGCTCTATCAACACCACGTCCTTCAACGCACCATCTACCCATCTCTTAAACACCTCCACGGATGGGAACTCAACCACCTCCCTGGGCAGGCTATTCCGATGCCTGACAATCCTTTCAGTAAAGAGATTTTTCCTAATATCCAACCTGAACCTCCCCTGGTGCAATTTGAGGCCATTTCCCCTTGTCCTATTACTCGCTGCTAGGGAGAACAGACCAACCCCCACCTCACTACAGCTTCCTTTCAGGTAGTTGTAAAGAGCTATAAGGTCTCCCCTCAATCTCCTCTTCTCCAGCCCCAGATCTCTCAGCCGTTCCTCATATGACATGTGCTCCAAATCCTTTACTAGCTTGTTAGCCCACCTCTGTACCCTTGTAGTGAGGGGCCCAAAAGTGGACACAGAACTCAAGGTGCAGCCTCATCAAAGCTGAGTACAGGGGAATGATCACCTCCCTACTCCTCCTGGCAACACTATTTCTAATACAGGCCAGGATGCCCTTGGCCTTCCTGGCTACCTGGGCACACTGCTGGCTCATGTCCAACTGGCTACCTATTAACACTTCCAGGTCTCTCTCTGCCTGGCAGCTCTCCAGCCACTCCTCTCCAAGCCTGTAGCACTGCTGGGAATTGTTGTGGCCAAAGTGCAAGATCATGCATCTGGCCTTATTGAAATTCATGTAACTGGCCTTGGCCCAGTGATCCAGCCTATCTAGATCCATCTGTAGAACCTCCCTACCCTCAAGCAGATCGACACTTCCACCCAGCTTGGTGTCACCTGCAGACTTACTAAGGGTGCACTCTATCCCCTCACCCAAATCGTTGATGAAACTGTTAAAAAAGAGTGGTCCCAGTACCGACCCGTGGGGGACACCACTCATGACTGGCTGCCAACTGGATTTAACCTTGTTGGCCACAACTCTTTGGACTCAGCCATCTAACCAGTTTTTATTCAGACTAGAGTGAAAGCCTTAATTTCTTCTGTAAAACAATAAAGAAAGTATCATTTACCTTCAGATATGGAAGATTTAGAATGCAAAGTCTTTGCAATTTCAGAAACAGTCTGAGCAGGAGAACAATGTCAATAGCCAGATGAAAGGAATACATAGAGAGAATCGAAAAGGAGATCTGAAATTGAAATAAAAGTACAATAAACATTAAGCTAATGATGTTAAAGAAATAAAACCAAAGTATTTGATTTAGTTTCACAATTTCTGAAGTTTCTTTTGGAGTGTAATAGCTACCCTTGCTAGTGCATTGTGAATGTTATATACTCTCCAAAACATCCTACAAGGCAATGTGTAAGCACAGTCACATAAATCAGGTTAAAAAATGGGGAAAAGGTTATAAATTTGATTTGATTTCCAGAAATAGTCTATGCAGACACTTTTTTTTAAAAAAAAAACAACAAACAAAAAACAAACAAACAAACAAAAAAAGGTATATGGCACCAGAAAATCACCTGAGAATTTTACACTTTGGTCTGTAATATGGTACAGACTTCAATAGTTAGCAATTATTTTTATTAGCACATTTCATTAATGGTGGGTTAATGATAACAGCATCGTTATTCAGTGGCTACTTCACTGAGACATCAGTTCAAGAAACCTCTCAGGAGAGAAATATACAGATACAGAGTCAACATTTTTTCTAGTATATTATGTCAATAGTTAAAACCGCACATGTATAGCAAAAGCATATCAGTAAATATCTTTATGACTGAGAACCGTTTTTAAGACTATGCAACAGCTGAGAAAGATAAAACAAATTAATTCTGATGATTGCTATTAGAAAATAGCTTAAGAATTTAGTTCCATTATATGGACATAGGAATTAAATCTATTATATTTGTTCTGTCCCTTGATTAAATACAGCAAACAGATTAAATGTCATGTGGTAGTCGAAAAGATATGCTTACATACCTACTGCATGCAAATAATACAGTAGATGTGCAAGATGACTCAAGCACTCTCACAACTTAGCGCAAATGCAGAATGCAGTTGACCGTTAAGAAATTAATCCAGTTCCTAATGTTCATACCTTTTAAAAGTCTGAGAAAAGATACAAAACTGTCGATGCTGGCTCTGCAACAAGCCAGCTGCTCAAAGAAGAGGTCTATCTGCAATAAAAGGCAAATGAGCTCAGTGAAATGTGTCTATCATTAAATGAAGATTGATAGACCTGTGTGGAAGCAACCTGAGGAGAAGAGGGGCTCCACAGTTCTTAGATCTGCTGCTTCTTCTTTAAATCACTTTTCTCAAGGAATACATAGTTTGGATGAAATACAAATAGAGGCAAACACAAGAAGTCACTCAAACTTCTACACTGCACAAAACTGCATTTCAACTCAGATTCACTCCTACAGTCAGAGACTTTTTAAGAAGACTTACAAGAAGCTATATTTTTGGTACTGGTGAATTAGTATATCGGTCTTTGCTCACATTTATGAGCAGTTGTGTGCATTTTACTACTAACTCTCTAGCTTATCCACGTCTGGTATTGTATTTTTTGATCAGTGTAGCATTGGATATTCTTTTCATATTTAACTATTTTTGTGAAATATTAAAGAAAGTAATATTGTTACTGACCTGCAATATTGTCTTTTTACAACTAGAAACAGATTAATAAAAGCCAAAGACTAGCTCCACAAAGACAGTTCGGTCCTGTAATGCCAAGCACCATGGCATTGTATAAAAAATAGAATCCTCTTCCTTAACGTGGACCCCATGTTTTGCCTAAAATGTCTGGGAAGTATTTAATATTCAGGAAAAAAAAACCAAACAACAAAACAACAACAAATAGAGCCAATAACTAAATGAATGGAAAGCTATCAGAACAGAAGTGTGGAAAAAAAAGGTAAGGTTTGGGATCAGAACACACAATCTGGCCAACCTTCAGCTGTGATCTGCTCTTGTGAGTCACGTGCCTAGCCCCTGTCGTAGGAGAAACAAAGTTCAGCTGATAAGAGATGAACTATCTTATGTCATTCATCAGCGCATTAACATGGCTACTCCCATGTTCACCGTGCCAAGTGTTTTGAACAGATGAAACTTAGGTTCACAAGAGAAAGTGGAGTCAAGGCAAAGGACAGAGATATCTCTGACTGTGTCATATATTTTCTGCATTATCTTGAAGTTATTAAACAACTTTTCATCATTTTCTCTTTCTTTGAGAAATATCTTTGTCTCATGTTCACATTCAAGAGTCTCCAATTTGCAAGTTTCGTATCAAAATAGGTATCACAGCTGAAATAAAGGTTTCAGAATTTGAGCACTTGATGGTAAATGGAAGATTTTATTTAAAGTATTACATACTAAACTGATGAGTTATACTGGACTTGTTAATTTATACTACTGATTTGTAGAAGTTACACTCACTGAACATTTAGTAAAATTACAATTCATTACTGCATTATATCAGCACATAAAGTTGAGTTCCTTTTTAATATATAGGCAAAACAGAGTAAAGAATAAATAATCATGGATAAAATATTATTCCCTGTCATTTTTCATTATATGTGTGATCTGTTTTACCTAACTTAAGCTATCTTAACATGAACTGAAATGTTTAGTCTAGACCTAGACTCCTCTGTAAGTTAAAGGAGGGGATAAAGTTTCGTCTGGAGATGCCTTTGTCTTTCCATTGACATTAATAAACAGGTAACTAGGCCTGCTAAAGTTAGATTAGATCAATTCTAATTTTACTGCCTGAGTTCTCACAATAGAAATCATTTTAAGCTGGTATAAAATTTTCATTAGTGCCCTTGTGGGCTTCCCTTACTATTATTGAAGATGGACTATAATCAGGACTGTGGCATTTCTGTGGAATATATATGTCACAGATGGCAGAGGTTTTCCAGGGTTTTGTCACTGTCAGGAGAGATTTTGTTTGTCAACTCACAATCTGAGCAGAAATAAAACCCTAAAGAAAATAGTTCCTGAGCACAGAGAAACTACTATCGATTAGGTGAACTTGTTAAGCATTAATGGACTTCCTGATTTTTCAAATGTTTGTCTTTTTTTGGTGGAAGCACGACAACTTTTGAACAAAGTATCTGAGAGGTGTCCCCTTCAGATGTCCAGGTGCATGTGCTTCTCCCACATGGCAGGTGCTTAGGCAGTAGCTGTAGGCTCCCCTGATATGAGGAAGATGGCCACTGGCCATTCTTGCCCAGTTGTCAAAGCGGCACAGTGACTATATTGAGCAGGCAGGGCAGTCTAAACAGTAAATGAGTACCAGGCTTTTTGAATGGCAGCAGCCAGGAAAGATCTGTGAAACAAAAAACATGAGTGCCATCTCCTTTGCGATACCAGCTAGAAACTACAGCAGCCAAGCATTCATGATGTTATATGCCGAAACAAGTTTGAGGATGAAGCAGAGTAATTGAGATAGTGCTGTATCCGTGGAAGTCTAGTCTGGTCTGACAACAGCATGGCATAACACCTTTTTTGAAACAAACTCGTTGGTCAGAGCTTGACCTAAGTAAGAGAAGACCCCTTTCTCTTTTCTACTCCCTTCTCCTTCACAGTCACTGCCATCCACCCAGCCATCTCCTTGAGGACAACTACCCAGATTATTTCCAGATTGTACCAAAGTTACTTACTACTCCAGAAAGCACTGAATAAATGAAAGGATGGGTATGGTCCGTTACAATATATAACACTCGAAAAACTTACGTTGTCAGTAAAGTCATTTATCTTGAGCTTTATTAATTCAGTAGTAAGCTGTATTCTTTAAAAATATGCTCATGCATCCACATATGTGCTGTCTTGAATCTTAACTATCAAGCATTCCTATAATGCACAGATTTAGTATTATTCATTGTGTACCAATGCCTCAAATCATGTAATTCCCAGATGGGAAATAAACATTGAAAAATTATTAGATTGGGAAGGGGATTGAAAACACTTTTGCAGGGCTGAAGGGGGAAATGAAACCAAATAAAAGCCCTTTCGATGTGGAGGCAGAGGGTAGAGAAAAATGGCTAAGGGAAAAATCATATAATGTATCCAGATTCCTCCATATAGACTACTTAGAAACTCTGATTATGTTCAAAGTAAAATAAAGGATACACAAAATGCCTGATGAAAGAAAAATACAAGAATTGTGTTGGGCCAATCAAAGATAAAAATGCAATGTTCCTAACTAGAACTCTTGACACAGAGAACAAAATGAGAGGAGAAAGTATCTGAAACTCTTTTTTTTTGTGAAAACGGAATCTTTAAGTTAGAAAGGGATGGGGACACTCGTGAAAAGGATTGGGTAGAATGTAGAAATGAAAGATACATGTTTACATGAAATTGGTCAGCCTTTTAAATAATATATCATAGCATACATTAATCCTAGGGCATCCTGCTTCTTTCTTTTTCGTGACACAAAGATACAATGATGTTCAGCCTGCTAGAAATATCAGGATCCTAAGAAAACAGTTATTTAGAAATATGTTAGATACATAAAATAAAACTGAGGTAAAAACAAAAATGCAACCAAAGTGCAAATACATTGTGCATTTGGAAGGAAAATAAAAACCAGGAAATGAAATAAATAAAACAAAGACTAAGAAAGTTAAGGGCACCAAAGAGACAACAGTGAAACAAAACAAAATTATATGATATTCTGTGGAAGATTTTTATTTATTTATCAAGAAATGGAAAATCAAAAGGACTTTGTGAGCAAATGTTTTAATAGCATATAAGTAGTAAATCACTACTATAGTTTCACTGAGTTTTAAAGGCTGTAAAGTATTGCCAGCAAAAGTATTAAACTGTCAAGTGGTTTTATTTAGAGCTGCTGCCTAGTTATACTGGGCTTAGGACCAATCCTCTTAAAGGAGACATTTTTGCTGTTTTCCTGTTCCTTCTGACAATTTGATGGAGGAAGATGAACACAATCATATCATGCACAGCCTCAGGAGGCAATTATAGCTCAGATTCAAAGTCCTGTTACTCTACTGTCTTCTTGTTCTAGCAGCAGCAAATTAACCCTGGCCTACAGTAGAATCCAACACCATTGCTCCTCATGACCAGCTCTGTAATTGTCCGCCTCTGCTTCCATTAGTTTACGAAGATAACGCGATCAAAAGTGGATGCAACACTGACAGCTATGAAAACGGCCAGGCAGCTCTTGTTTTTGTGTAAATGGACTAATCTATTTATATGTGGTCATATAGGGAACCCTAGGCTATATAACAGGAACTGATGGTCCTTCATTTTTTTCAAGAAGTGGAAGGTCAGAATCATGTATGTTTCTCTAGTCATTAAAATTCATGAAAATACAGAAAAATAATTTAAAAAAATTCCTTCTCTGAATATTATTTTTAAAATTCATTATATTTATTTAATCTGTTGTGATTTGAAACCGGATGGCATCCAAATACCATGCAGACACTTGCACATTCTCCCCTACTCTAGGGATGGAGGAGAGAATCAAAAGGGGTAAAGGTAACGAAACTCATAAGTTGAGATAAAAACAATTTAAAAATTGAAATAAAATGAAATTAAAATAATAATAATACTAATAACAATACTACTACTTATAACAGAAAGTACAAATGAGTAATGCACAATGAAGCTCCTAAACACTTGCTGACCAATGCTCAGCCCATTCTCAGCTAGCAATCCTGGAGCAGAGAAAATCCCCAAACTGGGAAAGTCCTATCTTCCTAGCCCACTCTCACCTATATACTGACCATAATGTTGTATGATATAGAATATCATATTGGCCAGTTTTGGTCTGTTGCCCTGGCTATGCTCCGTCATAGCTTTTTGTGTACCTGCACACTAATAGCACATAGGAAGTTGAAAAGTCCTTGATTCCCTAGCCACAACTAAAAACATCAGTACATTATCAACATTCTTCTAAAACCAATTCCCATCTGAACCCAAAACGCAGCACTGTTCTAGCTACTAAGGAGAAAAATTTGCTCTATTCCAGCCAAAACCAGGACATAATCATACCCCACTTCACTGTTAAGTCTCTTCATGTATTTTCCTCACTTAGTCATGGCAGAACAATATGTTTTTCCCTCTCTCTTTGTAATGTACCTTTGTTATTTTGAGGCTTTCAGTGGTTAATACCTAAATAATGAATTTCAGGAGATTTCTACCCTTCTTTAACTGACATCAGCAGACTTTTTATTGTCCTCTCAGAAAACAAATAAAACCTTCAGACACTGAACATCAGTTCTGTGTCTGCAGGCTGCAGCTGTAATTCAGACTCAGTTTGACAAAAGTGTCAGAAAACATGTTTTATTAGCACATAGAGCATACTGTTAAGAACTAACACAAGCTGCTAGTCAGAAAGTCAGGAATATCCTTGATTATAGGCTTTTGACTTGAGAAGGGAGTAAACATTTAACATTTAATCTAAGGAAATGATACCCTTTTTCCAGAATAAATAAATAAATAAATAAATAAATAAATAAATAAATAAATAAATAAATAAATAAAAACAAGCAAACAAAAATAAACAAAAACTCAAACAACAAAACATTTAGATAGATATGGATTTTATTTACGAAAAACAAAAATGCACTAAAAGAATGTGTCTATCTTATTTATTTATAACAAAAATCGCAATACAAATTAACAAAGAATGAGTCCTTCAAAGAGATAATATAAAGAAAAAAAGCATAAATGAGGCAAGAGTATGAAATCCGAAAGAGAAAAAAGATCTTCTTTAAACGTTTCCTTCCTGTTCTGTTTATCTGATGTAGCTATTCCTGGATTCAACACAATGAGACCTGACATCAGACAACCAGTCCCCCAGCAAGACAGAGCAACAGAGCATGGCAGTTAAAGATAGATGATATATCAGCAAAAACTAGCTTGCAAATACAAATCTAAATCTTCCCAGAGTGTTGTTACATATGATATTTTTGTGAATTTTTTCTCCACTGACTCAGACACTGGAACACAACAGAACACTGTTATATAATTCAGATTTTAAAAAATAAATTAACAGTAAATTAAGTCATCTGTTTTTCTTTTTGATTGCATTTTAGAGTGGAAATTACAGGTTGTTTACAAGTATTATACACTAAGTATTCAATCAGTCTATATATATTCTTCATGATTAAAGGTCATCAAAGTATTTAAATAGAAAGTTGATAAATATGCTAACAAAGGTAAGTAGTTGAACACTAAAGTGTTAGTTTATCTGAGACAGTTGTGCTCTGGAATGTTCTTGACTTTGAAGTATTTAGAAAAATAACTGCAAGTGCAATAAAATTTGGTTTTGTCAAAAATCTGTCACATTTAAAGTTGTTTGTTTAAAACAATGGCACTTTCTTTTCTGAAAGGTGGGTTTATCCAGGGACACCTGTTTCGGTACTCCATAGTGTGTTTGACACTTGGTGGTTCACGAGCTGGGTGACAGCAGCCACAGGACTGCAGAGAAGATGCCTACAGCTCTGAGAAGGACCTCTCTGCAGACACAGGACGGGTTTGCAGCAGGTATTTTGTTTGCTTGTTTGGTGTGTTTTTCTTTGTTGGTTTGCTTATTTTTCTAGGGGAGGAGATATATTTTTTTTAATAAAAGTGAAAATGAAAGTTTCATGGAAACATATTTCTTTGAACAACCTTCTAACAACAAAATTTAGGCGTTCTGGCAGTGGTTGATGTGATTTCTCAAGGTCATTGGAGAACTTGACAGTTTCAAAGCCAGTGGTTGCAGAGCAGTTCTAGGACATACTAATGTTTGAAACCCCACAGCTGCAAGGAGCTCCTGTGGGCAGTGTATGAAGGAGGCAAGCTGAGGTGATTGCAGAGCAGAGTGGGTGAAAACCCAGGTACAAAGATCAGACTGAGGTGCCACGGGCACAAAAAGCTCTGCACAGGCTCATTAGGGTCCATGGATGAGAGGTATCATTTTGTAGCAGAAACCTACAGAACTCCACAGCGGCCAATTTTGAAGCTGCCTTGTTCCTTTCCTGGGGTGGGGAGCTGCCTACACCCAAGGGTACCAACCCATCCCGTGACTCAGTTAACAAATGAAAAGCAGCTCTCAGAATTGCAAAAATTCCTGAAAGATCAGAAACTGGCTATCTCATTACCCCTGGAACTTCATCAAGTCACTAAGCATTTCATTTATGAAAAATGCTTTTTTATGATAATCATTTCATTCTATCATGCTTGGCCTGTCTGCCTTTTCTGATTATAAATGGCTTGATACAAGCAGGAATTCTTCCTGCAAGTACAGTTCCTAGCTCATAGCAAGCTATTTCCTCTTGGGAACCTTGAAACTATATCATTTTATGTAAGGAGAGTTTGTGTATCTAAGTTTGGCAAACAAGATTATTTTTTTCTTAAAATGAAGATTTCTAACAAGTCTTGGTAAGTATACATTCCTTGCTATTTAAATGTCCTTTTCACAGTTCACTGAGGTACTAAATACCTGTAGCACATGTAAATATTTTCCTCTTCTAAAAGGAATATTCAGGCAGAAAAGAGTTAATATTTTGATTAATGAAAGAAATAATTTGTTTCAAGTCGTGCAGTCTGCTGAGAATTTAATACACACACACAAATTCAGAAAACATCAAAATGTAACAAATAGTGAATCTACCACTATGTTGAAATAAACTTTCATTAGGAAAGATGAGGGTAACCAGCAGCTGAGTTCCAAAATGAAATTATTTACCTTGAATAGCCTTCAAAAGTAATCCACAGGAACTAAGAATTTAATAATAAATTATTAGATTAAGCTTTCTTCTTTGAAAACAGCTACTGAATTACATGGGAATCTGATTGTAATCATCTGTTAAAAAGACATGCTAAGGGAATCAACTGCCTTCAGGAAATGTAAGTCTAGAGGCAGAGCTGTTTTATATGAAAGAGGCAGATTATAGTACTGCTGAGAAGAAATAGTTTTTGTAAAGAACGAAAGATGACATTTTGTACTTTGGGAAAATTGATTACAGTATCTTCAGCGTGTGAGCTATAGTTGTTCTTGATTCGGACCTACATGTTTCAGAAGGATTTTCTACTGTAAATGTGTGTATATTTTCAATGAGGCTTATTATGATGCTACTAAAAACCAGGGAAACATGCACATGACCAATACGGTGCACTTGATCTTCTGGAGGTGACAGTGGAGTTTCTGCAACAACCTTACAAAATACTTCAGCAGGTGGACTTAATAATAAAATCATCTGTTTGTCATGGTAGTTCTTGGATCCTAAAATAAGTCAGAAAATTTTCAAAAACAAAACCACCAATAAAAAAAAACTTCTTTTTTTTTTTTTTTTTTTTAAAAGTTAACATGGATATTTCTCAC
>VWZK01014685.1:15260-30394 GCA_013396935.1 Baryphthengus martii
AGTTGGGTTTTTTATTGATTAACATTGCTAGAAGTTAATAAATGAAGGAATGAAGGATAGCCAGTCTATCTCAAATCATACAAACATACAACTCTGCTGTAAGAAGGGAGGGAGGGAGATGCTTCAGACTACCTGAGGACACACCACAAAATGTCCATCTATTCTTTCTCATCCCTATGGACAAGATGATTGCAGTTCACATTCATTACAATCAGAGATGACTAAACTATGAAATTTGAGTTTATATGGTTATACTGTTACTTTGTGAATGTGAGCTACTTAAAGCAATCAGATAAATTTATACATAATATGAATTTATATATATAAGTCTTATTTAAACTAATGAGTTGCTGCAAAACTGTTTGCACCACCAAGGATCATTGCCACTTTTCTTCCCTCCCCCACAAGACCCGGATTCTTACTAGGAATCACAGAGATGAGGCTGATGGTAGAGTTTTTTGCTTGATGACTGCAACTACTAAAGGTCTTTGATTGGAGTCACATAAAATTTTCATATTTTTTAAGGAGAAATGTGGAAACGATACAAGATTGTGGACAATGTGAAACATTTGCAATAGTGTTTTGAATTTTGTTTTGTTTTATCTCAGCTTCTATATACCTATGAGGGAAAGGAAGTCCTCAGTCAAAGGATGGACAAACATAATTTTTGTACATCTCTGAATAATTACTAAAAAATTAATAGGTCATTATACATGACATGCCTAAAAAGAAGGAAAGATGCCCTTGTAGTACAATGGGAAATTCAGACACCAGAGGTTTTGTTTTAAAAATTATCTCCCGCTTATTCCTGGGATGAATCCTATGAAGACTAACTTTTTAAAAAGAGAAGCAAAAGGAGGAAAAGAGAGAAACTTTCTAATGTCAGAGTTTGTTAGGTATTGAAATTGATTTATTGGGGATTTTATGGACTATACAATAATGAAAAAAAATCTTTCACATGTTTAAGTGCAATTCACCACTCCTAAGGATATTCTATCAATCAATACTGTTTCCTATGATAATAGGAAAATTGGCTGGAGGATATGGAATTTGCCAAAAGGATATGCTTAAGTGCACTTCAGGAAGAGATATATTTAAAATTATACTTAACACTGAGACCAAGAAATTTAATTTTCTAAAATATCAGTGATTAATACATTCTGTTTTCTATGAGAAATATTAACTTGTCTGACTACACTTCACAGGTAATTGCATAATTTTATTAAGATAAAGTCTTCATAAAGAGTTCATTTAAGGCTGTGAATTTGCTCAAGAGTATTGGTACCATAGATAATCATGCAGGAATGTTCTGAAATCAGAGCCTCCTTTCTAAAGCAATTCCTATGTTTTCTTACTATTGTGTTTCTCAATAACCTGTTTTATTCATTTCTTTTCATGATCTTCTGTCTTACAGTGTAAAACAATATCATAAATCATAGTTACTGGCAGAAGAATGTCCATCATCAAATTCATTAACCACTAAATATGTTCTCTAGAATGCATCAAAGCTCTTGAATTTAACAGTGCTAAATTATGTTTTATGTTGATACTGTACTGTAAGCACAAATTGATTTTTTTACTCATAAAATGATATTTACTCATGGGGTAATCAGAGAAACTATAAAAACAGCCTAAGTATACATTGCCATTGAGCACAATTAAATTTAGTGCTTGTAGTGCCAGAGGCTCTGCTTGTGAATTGACAACACACGCCAGTGAGTACAATTAGGAGAATTAGTTGAATTAAGGTAAATTTTGCAATATTAGCAAGTAAACATTGTAATTTTATAAATACTAAACAGCCTAGGAATACATTGAATATTGTGTCAATGCAAAATATTTATTTTCAAGGACAGTTTTTTCTTTACGTTTTTGTATTTGCAAATATCAAGTTATAATTCGTGCAGTTTTTATGCGATAGCAAACCAAAAATTATGGGATGGGATATGGGTAATTTTAATACGTATGCACATTCATTTAAAAAAAAAAAAGTCTTAGACACTGTGAGAGACAAGAGTTGATATTTTGAGAATACATTTGAAATAATTTTATGAATATAGCAAGTAAATGAGCCATGGATTGCAACTTGTGAAAAGAAGGTTGAACAGTGCATTTGTATTGCTCGTGTTCACTAACAAACACCTACACAGACATGTGACAAGATTTTTTTGAAAACAGAGTAATTAACTATGCATTTAGAATATTTGTACATGATTAATAGCTATCAGCAGCTTAAAATGATTTTTTTGATTGATTTTTAACCAATAGGTCTTGTATTTCATGAATGCCAGAAGTATTGGTAGAATACCATGAAAGTATGGAAGCCCAGCTAAACTTATTTATCATGTTAACCTGGGCTCTTACGTCACATTATGTCATATTCTGGACTGATATGATGCATTTGCTTCATCATGCTAGAAATACGAAATCCAGAGAGCTACAGACTCTTATAACTCCATGGTACTTGCAAAGAGATATATTTCCCTTGGGCTATCCGGAGTGTGTGGGAAAGTTCTAACAAGACGACAAACTGGCAAAAAAAATATTCTACGGAAGTATCCCAAAAACTGTTAGTGAGGAATTATACCTATTTTCAGGTACATTTTCTTAGACATAATAGTGTTTTAAATGCTACTTTCCATCAAAGGTGTGACTTGGTCATTATTCAACTCTTTCCTTGTTTCCATGAGGATAGAATTTCACAGATACGAAGTTGAACTTGACATAAGTCATGGTTAGCATAAGAGGAGATAGAAGTGAGTTCCTAATCTGTAATTGCTCATGGACTCAGCCAAGGAATGAGAAAAGTTGGGATTCTAACAGAAAACATGAACGTTTTTGGGAAAGATAATGAAATATGGGGAGTACTTGAAGAGCTTAATTGGCTCCTTTTTTCCTCAGAAGCCATACTTAAGAGAAATATGGGCAGTTAAAGAAATGAAAGAGAAGAAAAGGGCTTCAATTTGTGAGTAAATAAGCTTTATAGTACAGAAAATATTCCCAGTCATTAGGACAAAAGGAGAAACAAATTTAAAATCCCAGTAATTTGTGGACTGAGAAAAGTAGTTTCAGGTAGCTCATAGTTTCAGATTCAGACATCAGAGGATATTGTCTACCTGGACTTTAGTAAGTCCCTTGACACTGTCTCTCATAAAATCTTCATAAAAAAGCTGTTGATTTATAGGCAGGGTAATCAGACAGATGGATTGAAAACTACCTGAATGACCAAGGAGTCAATACCAGGTATAATCCTGTATAACATCTTCATTAATAATACGGATGAAGGGACAGAGTGTATCTTTAGTAAGGTTGCTGATGGCACAAAACTGGGATAAGTAGCTAATACACCAGAGCCTATCTTCCAACCTTAACCATTCTGTGATTTTGTGTTTCTGCAATTCATTGGAAAAACTCTGAAATCTAAAATATTTTCATACAGCCAATGGTTCCATGAAGAGGCTGGAGTGCTGTCACAGTTACCTAAGTGAATAAAAATGATCTGTTTGCTTGCTTCCTTGTAGATCAAGAAAATGATTTTATAATTATTAATAAAATTAAGTTTCAACAGTGAACCTTCTCTGCATACTACCACTCTGGGAGAAAAATTATAGTACTGTTAGGTGTTGCCTTCATCTTCAGACTTCAAGACGACAGGAAGTAGGAATTACACTTATCCTTCTGTGATCATAACCAACTAAATTAGGCAGCCTCAAGGGCGTCACTTTATTTTTTGCTAATTCTGAGATGTGTTCGGGTGGTTTCTTCAGGCTTGAAGCTAGAGAATTTCAGTGGAAGATAAAACTTGTCTCCTGGATTATTTTTTGTATTCTGATATTTGAATGAAAACACTTGCAATTTTGTTTTGTTCTGTTAAACATTGTTGGGTTCATTTTTCTTAAATATTATTTCATTAATATTCAAATACTTTACTGTGTACTTTGATCCCAGTAGTGGTGTTCTACAAAGATAGGACAAAAAGTTGCACTGTACTTCAGAAATCTTCTCTGGCCATTTACCAAAGTTTAGTGTGAATTACAGAAAGTTGTCAACTTTTTATTATTTTCTTTAGCTTCCCTTTGTAATCACATCACTCTTCTTGCTACTCTGGACCATTTCTTGGATGTATCCTTGAAGCTCTTTAGGTCGCCACTTCTGTGTTTGCAGATACTTCAAGGACTAGTCTTTTCTGCCCAACGTTATACTTAAAACTCTCATCCTGGCTCTTGTTAACTTGTCAATTACTGAACCATCCTTGTCTTTCTGGTTGTGGCAACTACAGTCTCATATAGTTTTTGTTCATTTCAAATGAAGCTGCAGAGATTTTCCTCTACTTTGTCACTTTGACAATGTCACCCTTCTTGACAGTCTGCTGGTTTCTACTTCTCCATTGAATCAAGCAAACTACTTAATTTCAAACACATCATGGATTATCCCCAGTCTACTCAACATCTCTTTCACCTTCAGCATTATCCTCTGATATGCTTTTTTCTGTCACCTTGTTGTATGTGCTTACCTTCGGCATCTCTACACCTCTCACTCGGAATATCAGAATACCATCCCACAGATTTTTTTCCAGGCTAGTTATTTTTCTCTGTATAAATTCTGATTTTTTCCTTCCCTTTTTTGTAAAACTTACATAACCTTAATGTTGTTTCAGAGCTGCTATACTCAAATAATTGCCTGTCATACTCATCTGTTTTTTATGCTTATATTGCAAACTACTTAGAATAGGAACGTTTTTTCCTCAGCTTTGTTTTTGCACAACAATGTGTACACTAAGACCTTGACCCCCAGATGCTATGGTGATACAAAAGTCAATGTTATAGTATGAAAAGCTGGTGAAAATTATTGTTTTACATTTTCCCTTCTTGTAGCAATGTGGTGTTCAAAAGCCTCATGTTAAAAGTGTGAGTGTTAGCAGGAAAAAAATATTCTCTACTTTTTTTTTAACAAAGGTGTATTTTTCAAAGGATTCTTTACTAAGATACTTACTTGTGAACTTGCAATTTCCTCTCAGGCTTCTGACAAAAAAATCTGTTATCTGGCAAGCCACGATCAGGAGTTTTTTAATTCATTAGGGTACTGCATACACCAGCTGTGTGCTGGCAATAAACGTGATAGCGAGCTGTTAGTCACTTACAGTTTCCCTCACCCTTTGTTTTCTTACTGTGCAGCTCTCACTCTTGCCCACAGCATATTAGGATCTTTGAATGGCACAAGTACTGTACGTGAAGCTTCCAAATTCCTTGGAATTCAGAACTATTGACTGCTGAATTGTCATTTCCCAATGCAGATTTCCATTTTCCTCTGTGATGAAAATACACAAATGACCACCCACGTGGCCTTGGAGGGTGACAAGGTCAGTACTAACTCTGAACTCTATGACAGTATGAATATAAATGTAAATATTGTTATGTTCTCATTCACAGCCCCACACAGAGCAGCAATGGGCATTTATTTCTCTTGCATTTCCTATGATTTTCAATAAACTCCAACATTTCTTCTCCAAGATAACTAGGAAAAAAAATCTATTCACCAGAGCCTGGGACGTTACTATTTCTTAGACACTAACATTAAGTTCTATGCCACAGGGGACAGCACTGAGATGAGTTCCTACAGAACACCACAAATAGCGTACTATCAAACATACAAGACATCACTGGAACAAGAGAAACAGATGGGAAATGGTGATTTTTAAAAATATTTTTACATATACAACAAAGCAAATGCATACACAATATACTTTACAACCTAAAGGTACAAGTACATATACTTCCTCTATAAGGAATAGCCACAAGTCACAGATAGATACCAAGTTTATGGAGAAGTTAAAAGGACATTTGTTTGAGGGACTACACCTCTTAAATAAAGAGAAGACGCATTTCATTTGACAGTAATATAATAGTTTAAGCCATGAAAATGCAGCAGGGTAGAAGAAAGGGTTTGTAGTTTGCAGTTTACCAAGGACCCCTATGACTCTAAGAACAGCCTGGAGTCATCCTAGAAACTTCTGTATAAAGAACAGACTAGTAATGAGCATATACATTAAGAAAGAAAAATTCAGATTACTTCTAAGGATTTTCTGTCAATCTTTATACTAATCCATCATCTATTCTGTAATTGGCCATATAGCCCAAAGAAATAATCAAGAGAGATTTTATACATTATCGCCTTTGTTCTACAAGATTCATACATGCAAAAAAGAGAAGGAAAGAATACACAACTTTTCTGTGCCCTAAGTTCTGAATTCCATAACTTCTAGATATGAAAATGAAAGCAGAGTACATCAGCAGCAGAGTAAAAATCCTCTTGGCCCATGGTATACGCTTGTAATTTTCAACCCAGAAGATCAGAACTAAAGACACTGGGTAAGAAATCTATAATAAACATTTACATGAGGAAAAAAAGAGTCCATGAGATCTGAGAGTCATTATTTAAGAGACGTACTACAGCACTTGCTGTCTGGATCCAGGAGAATAATTTGGAACCTACTGAGTGTTCATGGAATTAGTTGTGGGCTCAGCTTATCCAGAACACATCAACAAAATGTTCTTATAATGGTTTTCTATGCGATGGACTAACATGTGTACTTCAGTAGTGCATCCCCTTTACATGGTATTTGTATCTATAAACAAGATTTCCCAGACAGAGATATGGAAGCTCTAAATGGTAATATGCTCGTCTAACATCATGCAGTGTGGTTGGGGAACCTTAAACACCATTTTTATCACTTGTTAATTATACTATGAATAGAACAATCTGACTTTCAGGTTTGGTTTTTTTTTTTTAATGTTATACATATATATATACACACATTCTTCCATTAATTTTATAGCATAAGTAGATACACCTTTATTTAAAAAATATTCGAAGTGTGTAAATTCATGTCGTAAGACTGGGATGAGAAAATAGGTAAATTTTACCAAACTCCGCATTTCTTTTTTGTATAACTATGGCAAAATTCATCAACGTTACTTTGACTACAGTAACAGTATCCCACATACAATATGGAATGTGCTATAGTATAATAAGACTGCACAGAAAAAGGCTGAAATAACAAAAGTTTCAGAAAATTAAAGAGCTTTTCTTTTGTCTTCTATGTATTACTGGTAGTTTCTTCCACACAAAAAAACCCAAATCAAACCGTAATGCTAATTTGCTATAATTAAGCACACAACAGGGTTATAAAGAATAAAATGGTATATTTTGTGATAAAATTGAATTTCAGCTTCCAAGGTGAAAGTTTAACAAAATCTTAAAATGTGTAGCTTTTTGTTTTATTGAAAGCTAACACTCATGAAGGGCTCTAATGGTCACTCTTTTCACTTAAAACTCCACTTGACATGTACATTTCAAGATCCAGTTCAGTTTTGTTAGATATGTAGTGCAGAACTCTACGAACTTAATTTAGGTATCCATATCTCTACAGATTTAAATAATCTGGTGTATCGAAATTACCTCATTAACTTTAATTCACTATTTGTGGAGAAATAAAAAGACAAGATTAGCAAAATAGGTATTTTAAACATAGTGAGTGAAACTTTAAGAAGTACTGACTCCTATCTTGTTTTATTAACACAAAGATTAAAAAATAAAAAGGAAATTACAAGCTTGAAACAATGTTCCAATTTATGCATGAAGATGTTCTTTTTAAGAAAAACAAATTGCTATAATTTGGTGTGTATGTCTACGAAGCACTTAAAAATATGAGACGTTGTGCCTGAGGGTTGTTAAGTATGATTGAAATTAGGTAATGCACCTAACAATTGAATGGAAGGGACTGAAAACTTGCAAATTCTAACAAAAAAAATATGTTCAGAAAAACTTCTAAACAGTCTTTCTATCCCATCTGTTTATCCACATTTGCAATGGAAATGCTGAAGCTACGTTTGAAAAACAGAATTTTTTAAGAAACCTAGAGAGCTAAAAACACATATAAAAGGAACGAACCTTCTCAGTGACAAAAACATATCTGCCCACAGATGCAATCAGTTCAAGCTGTGGAGAAAAGTTAACATTGCCAATTTATGAAATGTATTCCATCTTATGTTTTATGGTTCATACAGCGATATGTAAAGGTTCCTCAGCACCACCACAGAAATCATACATATCTTTCTCAGCTTCTACAAGGACATTAAGAATGTTATAGCTTAATCTTTCTTTCAGTAAGATCAAAAAGCACGTTAAGAAAAGTTATGTAGACTTGTTATCAATCTGCAAAGGTAAAACTTTGATTCAGAGAAGTGGACCCAGTACTCATAACTGAAGCCACTGATCATAAAATATTCATTATTATGTTGTAAAGGCCTAAACAATCAGCTCCATCTACCCTGACAGGGTATTATTTTTCATTATATTGCACACAATGAACCTTTACAAACAAACAAACACAAACAAAAATTACTTGGCAGGGAAAGTTTTTTCTTAAATTTTCTGAACAGAGAGCAACATGAATTGCCAGCCAGCAGAACATACTTAGTTCTAAGAAAATGATGGACTACTGATAAAAGTATACATAACTAAAATGAGCCATAAAGATCATTGAGCCCAACTCCCTGCTTCTTGCACAACTACCGAAAACTAAACTGTATGTCTAAGTCCATCGTAAGCTTCTTGAACTCTGACAGGCTTGGTGCAATAACCACTTCCCTGGGAAGTCTGTTCCTGTGAGTGAGCACCCTCTCAGTAAAGAGCCTTTTCCTAATGTCCAATCCAGACTTCCCCTGATGCACCTTCATTCCATTTCCTCATGCCCTATCACTGGTGACCAGAGAGAGGAGATTAGAACCTCCTTCTCTGTTCCCCAATATACTCTGATTTGCTATTATTTGGGAGAGGTCGTTTTTTTCATTTTATTTTGCACAAATGCTGTGCTTTACTCCTTATATAAAACGTGGTCAGATACCACATTATTATGTAAAGATTAAATTTAATTTAAAATACTTAGGAAAGTATAGAGACATTTTCAATTATCTGTAAAAAGATTTTTTGTTTACATTCACTGAAGCTCATTTTCAAAATCTACTTTTTCCATTGACAATTCACACAAATGTATGGTTGTTTTCAGAGATGGTCTATTTCTGTAAGTTCTTTCAATCTTCATCTAATCTCTATGGTTTTGTTTCTTTGAACCAAATGAAAACAAGCATCGCTTCATTTCTATATTTTTTTTGCAGCAAACCACAGATTTTTAATATTTGCAGGTAGACATTATCATAAGTTATTTTCAATCTATAAGTATTGCTGCAGAATCAGTTTCTCACTAGTTCCATGAACACAAATGTTTTAACAAAATAAATAGTCTGAAATACAGCTATCCTATCATCAGGGAACTCCTGAAAAAAATAAACTCGGTCTCCACTCTCATTCAGGTAAAATATATACTTGTCAGAGAGCATGATGATGACAGTAATCCTTTGAGCACTGTATATTATCTATGTCATTTCAGTAATATTCACTTTACTGTTCATATATATGTGTTCATGAAGAGGCCTTTTTACTGGTTTCTGCGTGAATTTTTTTTCAGAGAAAAAAAAACTGGAAGAGTTCATTAGCTAAGTCTCATGTAAAAAAGGTCAGTGATATCAATATAACACACAAGCATTAACAGCTGCTTTCTTCCACATTCCCTACCATTTATGTGAAATCCAATTTGGATAATACACTATGGCAAAGAAATCATGTCAACCTATAATCCTCTGTATTGAATATTGGCAGTTCAAATGCAGAATGAAATGGTATGACAACATGAACTCTGTTTAATATGTAGTAAAATTGAAAAAAAAAGAAAAAGATTTCCCTCCAAGAACCGAGAATATTACTATGTATAATCCAGCAAGGACATAAAACAAATACTGATCTGAAGACAAGATGTCATCAATTGCATTAATATTCTTCAGCTTTCTAGCTTTTGTGGATAATAACTTTATGGACCAATGCTATGATCTCCTAGTTGCCCTGTGAAGCTTCCTGTGCCTTTGGAGGTGGTGAGAGGAGGAGAGGAAGAAAAAATAAAATAGAAAAAACAAACAAACAAACAAGCAAAAAAACCAAACCAAAACAAAAACAAAAACCAAAAAACCTAAACAAACCAAACAGAAAAAGAAAAAGAAGAAAACAATCCCACAACTTATTAAATATTATTTAGTCTTGAGAACATTCAGTCCCAAATGAAAAATGGTTTTGATGAAGAGTTTCTGGGAGGTGCCAGAACAAAGGGTTAGACATTCTGATGTGGTCAGATGTTGTGTCTGCAATGACAGACATTCAGCACAAACCAAAATGAAACACTGCATAATGTTCTGAGCTAAGGAAATGGACAGTTAAAAATCAATCTCTATCTCACAATCCCAGCTCTGAACCTGAAAATGACAGCTATTATCCAGATTTACATTTTATCCCAGCTAGAATAAAGTCAATAAATCACTGGGCTTTTGGCTGCTCAGATAATTACAATGTGAGTGGCTGGTATGAGCTGCACCAAGGGGAGATGCTTTCAGAGGGTTAGAGCACAGAGTGGAAAGAATGACAGTGAAAAATGGGCTCGATTTCCATGTTGAGATGAGAGCTTACGACATGCAAATTGCTGAACACAGTAACCTATGCTGAGACCCATCATCGTCCCTCATCAAATACCCAGACAAGGTAAGTCTCTGTAGTGGAACATCTTTACAGAGCTAATAGTTCAGGCAAACAACCATTTGGTTTAAAGGAAGCAGGGGAGATTTTAATGGTATATTAAAAATATTCCCACATGCTTTTGTCAAAAGTGATTTCATCATTGTCACAGTCTTCAATATAATTGATCAGTTTGCTCCTGTGAAAACAGAAACATTTTAAAATCTGCTTCAATTTCAGTTACGATTAGTTTAATTCCAATACACTTCTAGTCATATCTGTGTTTCAGATTACCCAGCAGCAAGAAATTAAGGTCTACAGACTTATCAAGAGTATTTAAATGAAGACACGATCCAAATGTTCCTAAATCTGTACTTTATGACTAAAAATCCCTTAACAGTTTCTTTCATTCCTCAAACATAAATCACAATTTTATCTTACCACATATATGATATGTGTGCTTCATGGCTCCTCCCTACAATTATCCTGGCTTGCAAGCTGAACTGCATCTTTCACGCAGCTTTCCTTCATGAGGATCCCCTGGGATCCTGACAAAAAAAAGGTTAAGACGAAAGAATTAGCTTTATTATTCTGTATGATTGTCAAGTTTCTATTTTAAAATTCCAATAAATGTTCCTAAATAAGTAAATACATTTCAGAGGACTATTGTCAACAGCCCTACTCCTATCCTTTGATGGACTGCCTAAAACTGTATGCAAACAAACCTGAAAACAGGTACATTGTTATCACTACGGACTTAAGAAAATTATCTTAAACATGGCTGATAATTCATCTAATTCAATTTGTCTTGGGAAATCACAACAGTGGGTTATCCTTATAGCCACAATAGTGGTATGTTATTACCCAGATACAATGATTCATTATTATATCCTATTGATAACACATTTCATCAACCTTTTTTTTTTTTCTCTTGAAAAAATGCAGTTCTTTACTGCATTATATAAGACTACCTTTTCCTCTTTTTTTTTGTAATAATAGAACTCTGGGAGTGGGTCTGCAGGTAAAGCTGTTTACTCTTACCGTATTTCTTTCTTCTTTACAGGAACTATAGGTAACATCGAGAATGCTCTGATAAATGTAGCAGACAGACAGTCAACTTCAAAAAAATGCATCAAGCTTCTGTTTTGTATTGAACACACTATGTCATTGTTGTATGATAGAAACAATACCTTCAGAACAAAGAAAAATCTGCACTAAGGTAAATAACTATATAGAACTTTTAAGTCTACTTGAAATGATCATTAGTAAATTAAAAACTTATAAATTCTCCTTCTGTTGGAGTACTAAAATATGTCTATAAAAAGGGGAAGAAAAGCATCAAATGTGATGATTCTGCAACTTGTCTGAGATTATAAACAACAAACCTCTTTAGTAGTTATAAATGGATGAAATCATACTAACTGTAAAAAATGATAATAAAACGTAGTTAAGCTTAAGAAACTAAGACAAAGCCACTGCAAGAACATGAAATAATGCCTTTACAGAACTACTTTAAAATCAATGAATGATAAAATTGAGAAGAGGAAGAGCCTTTAGCTAGGACGGAAAGGGGAACAGGTTGAAATACAGAAGAAAATGGGAGAGAGATAAAACAGGCTGGATAGAAAGAGAGGATTAATTGCACTGAAAGGAAATAATGATAGACTTTAAATACCATGCTAAAGGGCATCTCAGAGCCAGAGTAGGTAAATGAAAAGACTGCCCTTGATATGACTGAGATCTTTAGTTGTTTGAGTCATGATATATTCAGTGCTGAGGCACATAAAGGATTATAGGCATTGGAGAAAAATGCAGGGAAAGGTGCTCCACCCTTTGTTTCATTGAAATTTGAGCAAAAGAAATAGAACAGATGAACAACAGAAAAAAAAAATTGGCAGACATTTGTGTAGCCTACTGCATGAATGAACAATTTCCCTCTCCTTTGTTAGGTCCTTTTCTGAAGTGTAAAGATAAGAAAAATAGTATTAAACATTTTTTGTCATTTCATGGATTTATCAAAGATAATCATGAAATAATCTAGGCTGGAGGCGATATGAAATGCCACATGGTCCAATTCTCTACTCAAAACCCCATCATTTTGTATCAAGTTGCTCAGGGTCTTACACAGTTGGGTTGTGAATATGGTAAAAGATGCTGATTCTACAGCCTCTCTATAGAATTTTCCTTCCTTCCTCTCTTAAAATTTCCATTCCATAACATGTTTCTGTTTTCTGTTGTCCTTTCACACGCAGCTCCAGAAAGAGTCTGCCTCCATCTCCACTACACTTTCGTGTTAGATCATTGTAGACATCAGTAAGGTCCCATCTTCACCATCTTTTTTTTTAGGGCTGAACAGTCTCAACTCTCTTGTTTGTATATGTAGTAAGTAATGTGATGTGAAATCATATTCCCCAACAAATATTTCCAAAATCAATGTAGTATGCACAGAATTAAACTAATCTACAGAGAATGTCACTAACTCATAACTGATAACTCATTTCCCAAATCAACTGCTTCATCCACGAATAAAAGTAGAAATAGTAACATTAGAATAAAATCAAAGGTATTCTGTATTCCTTACTAATTGATTTAATTTCTCATTTAATTATGTAATTTAATAAGTGATTTCTTTTCCTTACAGCTAGATTCTTAATTACCCTACTTCTGAATATAACAATGAATTTTGGCTTATATATTAACTCCATTGAGATGTTCTTGGGCCACAAATTTAATATATTAATTATTATGAAATCTACTTCATACGAAATATGATGAAATTATTGGGACTTTTAATGGTACTACATCCGGACATAAAGACCTACTTAAGATGTGATATTATTACTCCAAATGTAGCATCTAGTAAAGCTTAAAAGGCAAATATTCCAGAATGATAAAGGAAAAAGTAGCAATAGTACACATTTTCTTCCTCAAATATATTTCAATATTTAGTTTTTTAGTTTGAAAGTACATTTCCTCCCAAACTTTACTAGCCAGTATGAAGAAACAAAAATATATGTACTCTTTAGCCATGAATTATACCGTACTTTGAACTGAGCAGCATGCACTGATATTAAGACTTTATTGTGATCATGGCTTGAAAATTTAAGACATAGGAGGATTTCTAAAGTAACTATTATGTAATAGATTATGCTAAAAATTACAGTTTCAGAAGGTTTGGTTTAAAAGAGTGATGTTTCATGAAACTATACTTACTTGGCATAATAAGCTCGTATTTATAAGGTGAGCTAAGCCTGCAGGGTGCTTAGGATGAAATGAGGTATTTCTCTCTTCTCATAAGCATTCTAGGTAAGGTCAGTTGCCAGCAGCATGAGTCCCTGTTAGCAATCTACCTGGTTAATACATAGGTCCTCTACATTTTCTCACATCTATTATTTACCAAGGGATCTGTTTTATTTATTTATTTATTTTTAACATATTACATTATTATTAAGGTCATATTAGGGTGAAAAGCAAGTGCTTGACCTTCATTCCACAACAGCTGCAAATTAATAAAATTTGGCAGACAACTGCAAACAGCCTGTGCAAGAATGCTGTCCGAAAGGAAAAAAATTGAGGATCTTGAGAATGACAAATTTATTAGTGATGCAGTAGATGATAAGGTATAGGCTAAAGATACAATAAAATATTTCATCTTGTCTTGTCTACGAGCAATGTCTCACAAAGATTAAAAAGATTTGTTTATTTATTTTTGTCTGAACTCCTCAGATTGCTTACTATTTGTTTTAAAACTCTTTATTAGCAAAACTCACTTTCAAATTAAGGTGATACTAGTATACTCTTTATGTCTTTGGTTACTGCAAAATATTTTTGGTTTGTGAAAGGAGAGTGAATTTATAAAAATAAATCTCTTTCTTCTTTTTTTCCCACCAACCTTTCCTGTCAGGAAATCGGATTTGTGATGATAAATTGACAAGACAAAGCCAGAGACATTATGAGCTCCAGAAGTCCAAAAACTAAAGCACAAGTTAATTTTTTTTTTACCTCTCATCTTAGGTCTAAGCACTAAGATGTCCTAGTGAAGTGGGACAAGAGGATGAGGCTATATCAACCATATTTTGACCCCGAATATGCAAACAAGTAATTTTATATAATTTTGAAGAATCCTGAATATTTCATTCACTCTTTGTATGTGTGCAAAAAACATGGAATTTCAAGATGGCTTTTGCAACTTTCTCTCTTATGCAGTCACTATCTCAGCTTTAAACACAGTTGTACTCTATTTCTTGATTTATAACTCCAAAACCATAAGTGTGATTAAAGTAAATTTCTGATAATTACAAAATTATTCTTTTTCATCTATATATTAAATTGAAAAAAACAAATAAATATAAAAACATGTTTCTATACAGCAATTCCAAACTTATTGTTTTCTCTGGATACAAGTTCATTTTTCATATCAAGATGAATTTCCTCACTCCTTTCAGCTCAGTGCATGGGCAAGCATCAGAAAAGTCCCATTATTGCTACTTGTCAAGTTTCTCTATTATCCCCTCAGG
>VWZK01014685.1:30440-54628 GCA_013396935.1 Baryphthengus martii
TGACGCATCCAAATAAAGAGATTCTGAACAGCACTACTCTGGGGTATGTTTTTTTCTCACATTGAATAAGCAAGAAAAAAAATCATGGAATTATAATAAATTATTTTGACTACCAATTTCCTTGAGTGTAGTTGATCTCAGTGAGTATTTTGCAGTGAATCATTCATGGGATTAATTTCCCTCCTTCTTTATTTACGGAAAACCCATGAGCCATTCCTAATTTATTTGAATTTATTTCTATTTAGAGCAGAATGTCTCTGAAGCACATGAAAGCTTTCACTGAAGACGACAAACTTTCTGTAAGTGGAACTGTACCTGAAAAATACGTCCCCCAGGTTTTCTCTGTGGATCCATATGGATAGATCACACATAGCCAAGATTCAATGGTCATTATTTTAAGTGTACTAGTAATTTTATGTATGTGAATAGTCATATGTCATATACAACTGAACTGCTCATACGGTCCAAGTTGAGTGTGTGTACAAAAAATTTGCAGGACCAGCACTCTGCAACACTGTAGTACAGCATTATTTTTCCTCTAGTCCTCTGCAATCCACTTTCCATCAGGAAAACCATCTTGTTACTGGAAATACCTTGATATGCATCATTAGATAAATGCCTTTTTAATAAAGACAATCCAGGTGTACTGGTAAAATACTATGATTGAATACCTTTAATGTCTCAGCTTCATTAGGCAATGACAGGCTGTCATGCTCTTTTCTTACTTATTCTGGTTGAGTTGCTAGCCCTTTCCTGTGGCTATTAATGATGACAGATCATTCATTACTCTATGAGAATACAAATTGTTTCCATCACTGTCTTGCACATTTTCCCAACCCCACAGATTGATAATTTAGAACCCTACGTGCTCTCCTGAAGGAAAGATATACCTCTTGCTTGTAACTGAAACCCAACTGAAACATATGCAAATACAGAATTAATTCTTAATTTCCTAATTATGTTTCAGCAATGCTTCCTTTTGAAAATATTTCAAGATTTGTACATTACTGATAGACAGTAGCCAACAAATTTCACCTTTCATTTACGTTAAGATAAGCTATGTTTGACTTTTCTACTGAAATTAAAAATGTGAAAGTGAGAATATGAAGTCTTATTCAGAGGAAGATTATTGAAGGGCAGATGATCTACAGTGGCATACTCCACTTTAGAGAAAAGCAACCTTCACCACACTGCAATGTTATTCATACCATTTCAGTAACACATGGCAAATTTGACATACGAAGATGACAATTTCACTTTGGAGGGAAATTATACGTTTTCTTTACTTTAAGGATAATGCTAGCTTAAAATATCAAAAATTAAACCTTCTACCTCATGACCTCACCATAAAACTGATATATCAGCTTTCAGTGTTAAAGAGTAAAGAATATGATAACTGACTACAGCATCCTCAGAACAGTTCTACACAGATAGCTGAGGTGAACGTGTATGATTTCTAAAGTTTTTAACCTTCTCCAACTTTTCTCAATCAGAACAGTTAGTGATTTTCATATGATATAGACTATGACATGACATGCCATGCAATAAAGAGGAATAGCCTATTACACATAAAGGTGGACTTAATCAAACAGGTACTTCTCCATAAGTTTACAGGAGCTTGTGGAGAAGAAGGTAAAATGTACCCGAATTTGATGTTTAACTTTGATTTCGCAAGATTCAGTATATTTCTCTTTGATTGTGGGATTTAGTTTCCAGCTTTCAAAATCTCATAATTCAGTGCGTGCCTATATTGATAAGGTTGCTGAGGTGCGCTTTGTTTACTCCTAGTTCTGTGAAATTACACTTGTGCAATGCTGTTAGCAACTTCTATCTCCTGATCTACAGAAAAACAAACAAACAAAACAACAAAAAACCCAACCCATCACTGTGCAATGAACTCTACTTTGAATAATCAGGCACTACTTGGAAGTCACTACTGACATCTCCTCCACCCAGTGAAAGGGGATGTGAAAAAAACCACTCCCTTTCTTACCATTTGTGGCTATGCATATTAAGATCACAACACCTAATGCGTGAATAGTAAGCCACCCCAGCCCAAAACTTACTCCACCTGCTTGACAAACGATATGAGGTTCAATATCCCTTCAATCAATAACTAGGATGAGGTTTTGAACAAAGAAATTAATTAATTCTTCTGTCAGGGAATATCTAAGTCTCTAAACTCTTCAGGGTTTATTTCAAGCATCCTACATTGCATGAAAAATCAGTTTCACTCTTCTTGTATACAGTTATCCTAAAGCCACCTCCATAGAAATTCTGCAGTAACCAAAGAGCAAACTTCTGATGACTTGAACATCAGCACTAGATCAGTCTAGTATATAGTTGGTACTTTATTTTACTATTAATTAATGAAGCACAACAACTTAATCTCTGTGCCACATTTGCCAGGCTAATTACATACTCTTAATTCCAGCACTTGATGAAATTATTGCTCCCTTACCTTGTGAAAATAATAACTACTTTGCTATCCAAGAGATAGTTGGAAACATTAACAGACTGATAAACTGTCATGCATGCAGATGTGTTACTCCCATGAAATGTACTAGGAATATTACAGACCAGTAAAATCTTCTTTGAAGAATTAAAAACAAAGTCCCACAAAACAGACACAGAGTAATATACTCCTACAGCTTTTATATATTTCGTTAAAATGATAGACAACAATGTACTTTTCATGTTCTGAACATTCGTGTTGTGTTTGTTGAGAAATAGGCTTGAGCAGCAAATTTAATTGCCATTTCAAATTGATTTCATTTTCAGAAAACAAGAAAAAATTCTGCAATTTCTGTTTATTTAGAAAGCCACCTTTCTGCTGAATCTGCACAATGAAAATTATAAGACTTCACAGGATACTCTCTTACTGCATTTCAGAAAAGTAGAAAAATTTTCATTTTCCTTAAACATATTAATCCTTAGGAATCTTAACACTATGTTTTTTTAAAAACGAGCTTTTATGTATAGTGGAATTATAGAATCCTAGTTTCCTGTGGAATAGCATCCTTTATCTCTATACTTTTTAGTACAATAATTCTGGCCTTCTTCTGGTTCATTTCTTATTATTGTACTTCTCATTCTTTCAAAAATCCCATGATTTTCAGCCCTCAGAGTATCCTCACCTTGATCCCATGACTTCTGGGCAGAAAATAAACCTTTACAGGGACTGATTTGGAGCTACTGCACTCCTTTGTTAACAGATATATTCTTATTGACCAACCTATAGTCCAAGAAAACAGGTTGCTGTTGAGCTCATTATAGCCTTTTCCTCAGTAAGGGCACTAATTTTGGTTTCCTTCCATTACACAGCCAGCAACAGAAATTTTCTATCCTTTATACCTCTGTTCCTTTATATAGAGTTTAATTTCTCCAATAATTTCAAAAAGTTATTTGCATATACTAATAGATGAAACACACCAAAAAAAAAATCATTTCCTTTTGAAAATGAGATAAAATACTGAGTTAAAGTCTACAGTGCATTTTAGCAAATCTTCTTGAAGAACTACCTTTATTCTACCCTTTAGTCCAGAAAGTTCTTCTGTTTCGTGAGCCTTAAATCCTCTTCTGCAGAGTCAACAGCTCCAAAGAAAGGGTTCTTGCTTCCTAGTCTATTTTGATGTCCTCCTGTAAGAATTACATGGTTGAAATTATTTACAACTGAAGAGAAAACTATGTCCTCAGTCCATATCAGTTTTAAAAAATGTTCTTTCCAATGAGTTTCATAATGATAAAATTCTGAAAATATTTTCCTTGCCACTTGATTTGTTTTTACTACTCATTCTTTGACAAAAGCCAGAGTAAAATTTTTTCCTCGTCATCTAGACCTTTTGTCAAAACACTGCCTAAAATCTTCCCTGAGTAATCATTACAGGCACTTCTATTCCATAAATGAAACTAAGCTCTGCATTCTTTTCATGTTCTTCTCAATTTTTCTTCTTTAACGCAGTACTGCCTTTAAGTTTGAAATAGCTTCCCCAAGCCCATGTGCTCATGAACTTCTCTTCATACACTTAAATTCTCCATAAAACACACACTTTTGCAATAAAATACATAAAAGTAAAGGGAATTATTTATGTGCTTAAATTAGGAAAATAAGCTCTATGATAAGTTAGTTGTTTTGACTTCTACTTGATTAGAAAACCATCGTCTTTTGATTTTCATACTCATTTAGGCTTTCAACTTCCCTAAAGATACTTTAGACCAAAAGATTTGATTGTGAAATGCGTTGGGTGTGAAGTAAGTTTTGTGGGACTTAGCTCATGGTTCATTTATGTCTGCCTATCCCCTGTGGTCTATTTTTTAAAGAAATTATTTACCTCATGTTTGCCCTTGCTAAAACTTCTCTGTACAACTAAGACAAAGGAGTGTTGTTCTTGAAAATTTTCTTGCATCCTTCTCACTTTGATACTTTAATTCCAAAGGAGTAGCATTTAATTTTACTGTCCTTTAACCCACTTCTTACATTCTGTAGGATTTTAAAGATACAATAAAGGTAGCATGCATACGCAGAGAAGAACTTAAGATCTGGTTTGTGAATGAAAATAGTTCTGACTCCAGAATCAAACCTGAGGTGAAGTTTCAAATAAACTTTGTCATATGAATCAGCCTGATTCCAGCACCTGATTCCACACCATAATTTCAAATTCCCAAGACACTGAGGGTAAGACTACATGAATAAGTGAATAAGTTATCACTCCATAAATAAGAACAGCCTATTTCCTAAATCTACTATCATGCACCTCACACATTTTTAATCCATTGTAAAAATAAGTGGCTCAATCATTTTGCTGACAATTCTCAGTGATGTTAAAATCGACAGTACTGACGTGATAGTTTGCAAAGAGATGTCATTGTGTTTCAATTTACCAATTCATTTATAAATGTATACCTATATGTCGTGACTTGATGTGGTAACGTTTCATAACTTCTGTGGGTTCCATTGCCTATAGGAAGTGCTTTAGCTTTGGAGAAGTAATAAAGTTACAGCTAAGTAGATATTGGACGTAATGCTTGTGTGAAAGAACTGGAGCTGGACCGTAGGCTGGGAAGAGAGCACATGAGGTGCAGTATAAGGGAATCCCAGTCAGTAAATCAGTTTCAATGGGGGTGCAACATAAATGCCTCTACACTAACACACGCACCATGGGGAACAAGCAAGAGTTACAGGCATGTGCATGCCTAGGGGATTATGATCTCATTGACATCACTGAGAGGTGGTGGGATGGCTCTCACTACTGAAGCATAGGAATAGATGGATGCAGGCTCTTCAGGAAAGACAGGCAGGGGAGAAGGGGAGGGGATGTTGCCCTCTGCATCAGTGACCAGCTAGAGTCCATGGAGCTCCAACTGGGTGTGGATGAAGAGCTGACACAGTGCTTATGACAGTGCTTGTGGGTGACAGTTGAAGGGAAGGCAAAGGAAGCAGACATCACAGTAAGGGTCTGCTACAGACTACCTGACCAGGAGGATTGAGTGGATGAAGCCCTCTATAAACAGGAGCAGCTTTGCATTCACAAGCCCTGGTCCTCATGAAGTTCAATAAGGACAAGTGTAGAGTCCCACATCTGGGGAGGAATAACACCAGGCACCAGTACAGATTAGGGATCATCCTGCCAGAAAGCAGCTCCATGGAGAAAGACCTTGGAGTCCTAATGGCAGGGAGGTTGGACTAGATGATCCCTTGAGGTCCTTTCCAACCCCTAACAGTACTTTCAGTATGAGAAACCTGGGAAGGGACTTTTTACAAGGGTTTGTAGTGATAGAACAAGGAGTAATGGCTTTAAGCTGGACGAAGGTAGATTTAGACCAGGTATTAAGAAGAAATTCTTTATATTGAGGACAGTGAGACACTGGAACAGGTTGCCCCAGGAAATTGTGGATGCCCCCTCCCTCGAAGTGTTCAGTTTGGATGAGGAAGGCCAGGTTAGATGAGGCTTTGAGCAAGCTGTCTAGTGGGAGGTGTCCCTGCCCATGACAGGGGGTTTGGAACTAAATGCTCTTTAAGGTTGCGTCCAAACAAACCATTCTATGATTTTATGATTCTGCATCTGTTCATTCATTCTTTGAACTGTTTGAAGTTTCAGATAATATTTCCTTATTTTCAGCTAGTATTAGCTAAAATATATGTGATTTTAAGTTTTAATTGTAGAGGCATTATAACTAGAAGTCTAGGATCCATGAATAAGCATTGATGTAATAGAATATAGAATGTAGAATGTTAGGGGTTGTAAAGGACCTCTAGAATATAGAATCATAGAATCATAGAATCATGGAATCATAGAATCATAGAATGGTAGGGGTTGGAAGGGACCTCTGGAGATCATCTAGTCCAACCTTCCTGCCAAAGCAGGATCTCCTAGGGCAGGTCACACAGGAACGCATCCAGTCTCAAGAGAGTTTTGAAAGTCTCCAGAGAAGGAGACTCCACAATCTCTCTGGGCAGCCTGTTACAGCGCTCTGTCACCCTCACGGGGAAGAAGTTTCTCCTCATGTTGAGACAGAACATCCTGTGTTCTAGTTTGTATCCACTGTTTCTTGTCCTATTACTGCACACCACAGAAAAGAGATTGGCTCCTTCCATTTGACACCCACCCCTCAAATATTTATACACATGAATAAGATCCCCTCTCAGCCTTCTCTTCTCCAGACTAAACAGCCCCAGTCCTCTCAGCCTTTCCTCATAGGAGAGATGTTCACGTCCATTAATCACCCACGACCAGACCAGATATTCTTCTAGAAAATTCAAAATATAACCTTCAGAGTGTACCAGCAAGGTGCATATAACATCTCAGAAAGAAAGTACTTAATTTGATTCATTAATTATAACAGTGAAAAATTGCAGCAGGACCTTAATGTCCTGGCACTCTAATTTCAAGGACATTTTGGTAAGTGGTAGAGAATTCTTATTGTTGGGTATAGATAATATTCTCCAGAGAAAATAGTTGATCTTCTCTAATTGAAATAAGCTTCTAGAAGGAAAGCATAAAAGATTAGGTGAACGCAGGGCTAAACTATGTTTCAAAGACTAGTATATTCGCTGTTTGAACTGCAGGAAAAAGCTCCATTTTTTTTTTTTTCTAAACTAAAAATTTTTATTTCCTGCAATATGATTTAAAATTTAAATCATAAGTGAATTCACTGTCATGGCTCAGCACATTTATACAGAATGGAAAACAGAAGAAAGAGTATATGCTATGAATATGACTACATAATATATCCACTAATTCTTGTTTTCCAGATTCCATACTGTGCAAATTAAATAATCATGTTTTTACTTTCTTGTTAAACAAATAAGTAATATGTATTTGTCTTTCTCAATTTTTTTATTTCCCAGTATAAAGCTCTTAATTCAGATGTTGAAACAGCAAACAAAGTGACTGATGTTTTATTTCTAAATGTAGGCTTTCTTTCAGTTGGAGGAATTACAAGAGTGACAGTAAAAAACACTTTGATGCCCAGTCCTGCTTGGTCTAAGACAATTTCTGGGAGATGCTGAACATCCTCAATTGAAGCAAATGTCTTTGAGATATTACAATATCTGAAAGATCATAATATGACATATTAAATAATTAAAGCTTAAGTGTGAAAAAGCGGTCATCTTCACTCTCCCCTAAGTCTTCTGTTTTTTTTCTTAATTATTTATTAAGTGCCTACAACTATTTTCCAGGGGCTGATTTTTATTTTTTTTTTTTCTGAAAGTAATTTCTTTTATTATATGGAAATAGTATTTTATATGCTTTTTGCTAAGTTGTCACAGCAAATGCCTACAACATCTAAGAAATGTGAGGTGAAATGTAAGGCTCTACTTCACCCTACTTACTGTTCAATTATCTGACCATAGAAGTCTAGGCCTATGCAGACTGAAAAGTTTCTTAGAAGTCTGAATGCTACCTCACAAGGTACAGATTTTCCACAGCCTGAAGTAAGAAGCATTTAATAAGCTGTGATTTAGAGGCAGGAGGGAAATACCTAAAGTGGCCCAGTCTATGTGTATGGTAAAATATGCTCCTTTATTTCCAACTTTCCAATGTCCTAACTGCAAGGCATTTTTCTTTCTCATATCTATTTCCCTGGAATATAAAACTTGTACTTAAAGCAACATCAGGCATTTTGTTCAGGAAAGAAAAAAGAACCTAAATATACAGGTGACTTTAAATTTTGTAGCAGATAATTTCCTCCTTTTCTGTTACTCACTCTCATTTCTTGCTTCTGACCTCCTTTCTTTATCCTCTTTGATATTCATTTAAATCCCATCAATGTTACACAAAATGACCGTGTTGGAGGTAGAATTCAGCAGAGTTGTAACTCCAACATGGTTAAAACACGGTTTGATATTATGAACTGTGTGCTAATTAATGCTAGTCAGGCATCATCAAGCAGTGCTTTCAAAGTGTCAGAGCACTTCGACTTTGTGAATGTCTCAAATCTCTCAATTTTACAAAGACACAAAGTGCCAATTGCTGGCTTTCTTTTTCCAGACAGTGTAGATGCTTCCTGCAGTAGACAAGGAAACAACTGCAGCACTATAATGAATGCAAGAATTTCCTTTTCCTGGTGAAAAACACAGAGTCACTCAGAACTCCTGTACCCCGTTACAACAAAAATCTGCCTGGTGCACAGCATACCAAATGCTTTCAGGATATAGTTTTAGAATGAAGATACATTAACTTTTATATGGCTAAGTTCATTTGCATGTCTCAAGTGGTCATCCCTAGATAATCTTTCTTATCATTCCAATGATACTGATGGGCTTTAAGCACTGATAATAAATAACAGTGTCTCCAGTGATAGAATTTAATCCCTTCTAATTCTGTTTCAACTATTTTTCCTTTACACTATTTATTACTACTGCACAATGCATAATTCCTTCCTAACAAGTTGTTGTCCTGCCAGGAAAGGGAACAACAAACTTGTGCTCCAGAACAGCGTATTCTGCAAGAATGCAAAGACTTTTAAGTCAAGTTGAAATGAGAATTGAAACAAATGATACTCAGTGTCATAATTTTGAGCAACTGTGACTGTATTTCCTTGGACAGGTTTACTTATTTTTTTCTTTAAAACTACCACACTTTGTGTTTACTGTGAGCTCCACTTGACTTACTTCAAAGCTGTAAAGTTGCTGTCCAACTGAGAACACATACTGAGTAGTTTAATGAGGATGGAAGCTAGTAAGAGTGTTTAAGAAATTCCAGTGGTGTGCAGCATATACAATACCTTTCTTCAGACCATCAGATTTTGAGTATATAGTAAACCTTTTTTTATTAAATCTGAAATAATTTATCCAATTACTTGCAAATGGAAGACCTATTAATTATGGTAGTTTTTTGTTTGCTTGTTTTTCACTTATTAAATGAAATAATTGACAAAATTATTGCAAATATATGTGTATGGTGATTGGGAGCTTAAAATTATATCCCTCCATAAACTCTTGATTTATATAAACACTTCCTTGTCTAAGGCCTTAACCGTTAGATTGTTTCCAACTGAGTTTGGTTGGACTGGGAATAATCTCACATGGGTATGGGTTGGGAAGAATTCATCTTCCACTTTTAACTTCGTAGGTGAAAGGACAAAATATTAAAAAAGCTCACTTTAAAAGCTTGCAATCTGTGCAATCAAAGCTGTCACATTCTGTGCTTGTGCTCAGTTATTTTCTGTCTTTCCCTCACTCACCCTTTCCTCCTTGGGAGACTGTAGCGTCTCACCTCATTTATTATCCAAATTATCCAAAGGATAGACAGAATGTGATAATCAGAAGTCATAAAAAATCACTCTCTTCCTTTGTAATCCATATTGACAGTATCTCTGCTGGTTTACTCAGTATCATATTCTTCATGCCCAGACAGTAATATCTAATTTACTGTTTGACCCTCACAGAATCTAAAGTATTATTTCCTCTTGGATCTTTTTGTGTCATCAGACCTAAATCAGTAAGTTTTAACAGTAAGTGTAACTTTTTGTCCCTCCTTTACTGGCTGATGAGTGGAAAGCTGAAAAAAACAAAAAAAAAAAACAAAAAACCTGCACTTATTTCTTTCTTAGACACAATTAGCAAAGAAGTCAACTGGTCACAATGCACCTTTAAAGGAAGGAATGTTTTCCCTCTCCAATACCTAAATTTATCTTTTAGTGGAAATAGATTTGGCCTGTGACATCAAATTTTTATTTCCCATTTCAGCCATTTCCAACATGGGTGAATAGGAGAGTAGTAGTTCATTCTGCTTTTCCCAAAAGGGCCATACAATCCCAAAAAGCCACAGAAAGAAAAAAAAAAGAAAGAGAAAAATTATTAAGTCCATCGAGTAGTTAGAAATAAGTCACTATTTCACTCTAAAGCTCTACAGAAACATACTGACCAGAGAGATGGTTGTTATTGTTTTTCATTTTGGTTTGAATTTTTCTAATTATCATTATTTTACTGAAGTGATCAGCTTCAGTAACTAAAGCTTATTAACTAAAAGCTTATGAACTAAAAAAGTTAATAAAAACATGACTGCGCACATTTCAAATAACTGTTGTTTCAAGATTCCTTTCTACAGACCAGGGGATCTCACCAGTGCAGCCATGACCCCGTCTTTGCAAATGAAAGGTCTAGAATGTAGTAGTTGAAATGATGAATTGAATCAAACCAGGAAATCAAAGGTTAGGTCTCGGGAATATTTTAAAGTCCAAATGAGGTTGCAGAACAACAGGTAGAAGTAAATTATTTTTTGTTTCCTTTCAGATGTGATGCCAAATCCTACTCTGTGAAAAGCAAGACAGTGGTAATAAGAAACTAGATTTAAATAGAAAAAAATCTTTTCTTTGAACAATATGATCTTCTGAGGAAATTATACTGGCATACAGTGTTTTTGCAGTACTTCTATTCTTTTAACAGGTGAAAATAATTCCTTTTTTCTCCTGTTTGTTGGAGGCAAACAGATGACATAGATGAAATGCATTTTGCTTGACATTGACCTTTCACTGGACAATATAGGGCACCCATCTGCCAAACACTTCTTAAATCTCCGTATCACAGCTGAAACATGCACGTATAATCCCATAAATATTTCATAACTTTTTGCAAGAAAGACATGCCAGGCTTGAATTAAAATGCATTCAGATAACACCAGAAAATACTATGATATGGAAGAAATATAGCCAGTTATATTACGAGAAAAAACATGGTGTTTCCCAGAGACAGCTGACAGCAAAGCCTTTTTTTTTTTTTTTTTTTTAACGGCATGCATGCAATTTATTTCCATGTCTAACCTTTTCCTGAACTTTCTGCTCATGACAGTAAGAGACTTGTTAGACTCCTGGAATGACAGTACATACCTAAATTAGTTTCACCTTATTTCTCTAAGTGTTTCTGTGGGGCACATAGAGTGTTTACTTTTATTCTACCTCATTGTAGGAGTGGATGGAAGGATGAATCAAAAGGTGCATCTTCAGTAAAAACTTCAAGAAATAATGTTTATTGCAAACAGCATCAAAACATCTTCCTCTTCTCTTTCCTGCTACTGTCAAACCACCATTAATATGTCACATCTTCCTGATTGCCCTTACCTGTTTTCTTTCCCTTGGTTCGATTTCATGATTTCTGGGTTGGAAGGAGGCTAACGGGCAGAAAGGTTTCCTCATTTGATGCTGAGACCTTTAAAAGCACATCTGCAGGATTAGATCTTTGCAATTGCATGACAGCTCCACTAGCACTGAGACAGTGGGTATAACCCAGTCACCTTAGCAGAGGATAATCTTTTCTTCTCCTGTCTTATTTAGAATTCTTCCTGGTTATGGACAGTGCAGATATGACAAATCAGTGCCTTGGACACTGATTACTACTTTTCAATCTCTTCCAGAAACCTTTTGCTTTGAGATCAAAAGTGAGTTTTTATAGCTACATTACATTGATGTCTCATGGGTCTTTTTTGTTGTGGGGTTTTTTTTGTAATGAACTTGTCCTGGTCGGCCTTTCTCTTCTTCAGTCATTTTCAGCAAATGAACTAAAAGGATATAACAAAAACTTGTATTACAGATGAACCATCTTGTATTTTTAATGGCTTCATTTATTCCCAATTTTAGAATTCCAGTCCTCAGGGGAATCTAATTCTTTCTGATTTTCCTGAGCTAATAATCCTCCTTGACTTTTTCATCGGTACATTTTATTAGCATGTACTTTCTAAGTCATGGTCATTTTTAAAAAAAATATAATATGAAATAAGAAAGTAGAATGATCCCTGAGTAAACTGTTCTTTCATAGATATTTCCCCGTTCAATGTTACTTGCTACTCCCTTCTCTTTGACCAGTTGCTAAAGTAATTTACTATTTCAGTATTTTTGAGGTAATTCCTGGGTTTTTTTGCATCCTAAACAAGTTTCTCTAATAACACCGTATCAAGTAGTTAAATGAAATGTTTTGGTGAATTCCAGGCAGATTATACTTGTATTTCTATTTTCTAAAGAGGCATTCACTTTATCAAAGGTAGGTATCAGTTTAATTCAGTGTAATCTATGTAAATCCATTTTGTATTTAAGATCCTTTTACACTTATAGAAATGCCTTTTGTTGTTCTTTGTTCTCATTTCAGCCTCTTGTTTCATATTTCCATAGTCTTGAGGTCATACTACTGCATTTTCTCTCATTCCTTCCTTTCCCTCACCTTCCACTCCCTCTTTATTCAAAAGAAATGCTGCACTCGCTACTTCCAGTTGTAAAGTATCACCCTACAGTTGACACATTGATTAAAAGTAACTGCTCTCAGGTCTGAGCTTTTATTTGCCAGCTCTGGTGCAGAGCTTATCAGGGCTCACCACCCTGAGCGCACTAAGCAATGTAAGCATCATTTCCATCTCTGTTGTTATTTCTGTTTCCTTGCACTTGTTCTCATGAGCCGTCTTGCCTTTCTCCCACGTTCAGTATCATCACCCTTATCAGAAAATGTGGCAAAGTATTAATTCCGTTTGGGAGCCACCTTTATCTTTTATCTGTATTCTACCCTCTATCCTTTTTCTCTTTGTTATTTATACGGGTGAAGAATTTTTTGTTATTTTTTTTTTCGATATTCTTTGGATACCCTGACGATAAAAGTATAGAGATACGAAAGAGATTAAGTGGATTAGAAAGACTGACAGATTTCTTGGTGTTAGAACTGTGCTTATATTCATTTCTTCTCCCTGGTGCTAGTGAAAATGCTCAGACTCTCAGAGAGGACAGACAGGCCTTTTCTGCAGCCTTAATTTAGCACTGAATGTGAACACAGGACAGGATTAAATAAAGCTGTGCAAAATACAAAACCTTGGGCTTATGTGAATTGAACAGTCGGCTCATCACAAACATAGCATGAGTTTGAGGATAATTACTTTTCTGCAGAGAAGCATCTGCTCATTTTGAAGCAGGTGGGGGTGATGTTGCAAACGATGTTAAGTATTAGAAGCTGCTATCAGCTGAAGTTTCATAACGTGGCTTTCTACCTCAGGCAGCCTCCCTTTTCTTCATGTCAACATCTCTTTTCATCCACAAAATGTCAAGGCATTTCTTATTTAAATTAACCTCTAATTAGTGTCCGTATTCTTCCCTTTCTTCTCATCTGTTCCTAGATGTACTTGAAATGTGCTGAATACTCTTGGGTTATATCTCTACATCCCAAATGGTTCTTGACTTAAATGCCTTGCACATATTAATGCTTCTTAGTTATTAAAAAAAATAAATGCAAAACTCTTAAGTTTATTTGAGCTAACAATTTTTGAGAGGATTTTGAAATACTGCTACCAAAAGTGATTTATACCAGTAATGAATATGCTAACAAGGGGAAAACAGTCACTAATCATGGGCAGAGAATACACAGCACAGGAAAAACTGGGATCTATATTCTCAGGTGAGTTTATAAACCATTGTGCTGTTTAAGATGAAGAGAACACAACAGCATTAACTAAAGGGAATTACTGAATACCAAAATTATAACAAGGCAACTCTTGAGGTCTGCGCCATTTTAATTTGTGTGTAATAAGTAAAAAAAATGACCAAATGCTGCAATATTATAAACCACTTTCAAACACTATGCTTACTAGATGCAACTACATTTCTGTCATTAAATAATTATCATTTCAGGCTTCATTTCACAGAGAGAGAACATATTAGGAACTGACTGACCTTTTCTACCATAGCAGCTAGGACAAGATTTGACTAACTACTTGGGGTAATACGAGGTGCCCAGTCATGATAACTCTGAATTAAGTGCAGTTTATTTCCTTTCAGACAACAAAGAGCCAATATGCAGTTTCAAGGACAGTAGGAAAAAGAAAACTATTCTAAGCCATATCTTTAAAATACTCTTGTTTTTTCTTCTTAAACAAAAAAAAAAAAAACAACCTGAATTTTTTTTTTTCCGTTTTGTCTCTAGGCAAAGAAATCCTCTGAGTATATGATTTTCTCTGGAGGAGGAGAAGGATTGGAAACAGATACTCCTGTTAATCACCTGCAGTAGATTAGAGAAGCTGGCTGAGTTTTCATGTGTAATTTCTGTTTGCTGTCTGAATCATCTCACTGTTGGTGTTATCTCACCCTCTTGGACATTTTGTACTTCAGATAACCTCCAAACATAAAGATCTCATATGATATTGCAGAAAAGCAGACTTGTAGAACACTGCTCTGTAAGTGGTAAACTGAAGTATTTCTAAACAATAGCCTCCCTTGAAATCTTTTAGCTTTTCCTCATAATGAAGACAAGACAATTAAAAAATGAGCAGAGTCCTACAAGTAGAAAGGATATATCCTAAATTAATGATTACATAGCATATCTATAGTAGTAACTCCAAACTCAAAAGTCTAGGATATGTGTGCAGATGGATGTATAGTACCTACCATGTGAATAAATACATAATAACTATGCTGATCTTGCACTAGTTTGTGTATCATGATCAATATACACAAAGTAAATTATTGTGCACGAAGAAGAACAATTAATTTCTATTTCAAGGAATTATTTCAATGCTGTTTAGGATTCATTTAACAACAGGGAAGCCCTTATTGCACGTCTTCATTTATGCTGAACGCTGTAGGCACGAATAATCTGTAAGTCTAGAGCATTAGTGTGCATATATCTTAGATAATTTCAGAAACAAGACTTTTTTTAATATAATTGCAGAAGTACTCTCACTAATTAGGGGGCTGTTCATCAAAAAGTGTTACAGTAGCTGTTCTGCAGTAGTTCGGTAAAGTATTGGAGTGTCTATTCCAAGAACAAAAAGAAAAAAAATAGTGTATCTATAGCAGTTACTCACTAAATAGCCCTAAAGGGCTAATGTAAGCAGTGAAATCTAAAATGTGAGTGCTAGAATTAATCCGTAAAGTCATTCTTACATAATTATTTGAGGAAAGATGATATACCAGGCATTACAGCTCATTAATTTGCAATGCTGTTGTCACAATTAACACTACAGATTCTTTTTTCCTGTTTTTCTTAGTCTAGTGAAGTACTAAAAGACTCTAAAATCTGTCCACTTTAACTGATGATCAGATAATGAATTTATCCGACTTCTGACTTTCTAGAGGAGTCTACCTTGCGAAAAACATAATGGATTTTCCCTGAGAAGTCGTTATTTTTCAGTGTTGAGGTCACGTTCATAGGCGACAAGCTTGAATCACTGATTTTAAAGCTTATATCACTTTTGGATGTACAAAATACAGCAGGAATCCCTTCATGAATTTTGTGTTCATAAGCTGGTGTAAAGAGTGCTTGCTCTTCTGGTCACCTTCTGTGGAACTCTTAATTGCAGTATCTGAGTCCAACAGATTGAAAATTGCTGTCCTGGATCAGCATCCCATTTCCTAGGCAGTGTGCAGAATAGACGAGAGAGGAGTTCTTGCTCAAGCATGTTCATGGTTTACTTTCTCATGAAAAAAAAAGAGACAGTTTTTCAACTTGCATGAGACTGAGCAGACTTGCTCTCTCACCCTGTCATAAAAACACAAATTTGATTTGCTTTGATTCTTCAAGTTTTTCTATGATGTGCAGCAGAATATAAATGTGTGAGCAAGAACAATGCTGGGCACAATTACTGCATAGCAAACAGTGTTCACATTGTATACTACGTTCTCTCTTGAGTGAGAGGATGTGCTAAACCAGACAATCCACAGTGATCTGATCTGTGACATCATTTGAATATACTGGATATACTAAGCCAGTATCTTGCCGATAGCTCTATTGTTTAACATCAAGACTGCTAATTAGAAGTGCTGAGCATAAAGTCTCTAAAGAAAACTAGAGCTTCTGAGACAGTATTGTAAAAACATCTTGATTTGCCACTAGTCCAGGATAATCTGAAGCGCTCAGTGACCTGAAAAAGACTTGTGTCTGCACAGGTAGCCAGGCATCTGAGGAAAGAAAATGAGTCTTCTGCCTTGAAGCTGACACAAGCTAACATGGGCCTCATTAGCACCCCTGAAAGACCCAGCAGTGTAACGTAAATATTTGTCTTACTCCCTAATTCTTCTTCATCTGGATAAATGCTGGAGATGTACAACTGCTACATGGAATTAAAACAAAAGACTGAAGAAGACTGTATGATTCTGTCCCTCCTAGCATCCTGAAAAGGGCCAAACAGTTCTGCTGCCACTAAATAATAGAAGATCTAAATCTAAACGAATAACTATATCTATTTTTCAGCGCTAAGTCAGATGGACTCCAACAGTGTCACAGGAAAGTAAGTACTCTTCATTTCAGACCCTATGCACTTCATATATGAGGTCGCGTAAGAAAACTTTCTAAGCAAGGCTCTACTTGAGTGAACAAGCCAATAGCTGAGACACCCAGAAGCCTCCTCCAGATGTTCTGACATTGGGTGAGTGGGTCTGAATTCACAAGAGCAGCTCTCTTTTACAAGATCCATGAGCAACCTCACAGTCAACAAAGCTGTCAGCCAGATAGAGCCAGGGGATTTCTCATTGGTATATTCTGTGTTTCAGTTGCTCCCTAGGAAGAAGAAATAAAGAACCAACAAATTTTCTGCATATTACTCTTGTACATGTCAAGAATGTCATATGATATGTAGAAATGTGGTAAGCTGACCCTGGTTGGATGCCATGTGCCTACCACTGCTGCTCTATCACTCACCTCCTCAATTGAACAGAAAATATAACAAAGAGCTTGTGAGTCAAGATAAGGAGAGCAATATCACTCACCAGTTACTGCCACAGGCAAAACAGACTTGACTTGGGGAAATGAGTTGATCACTGAACAAATCAAATTAAGGTAATGAGAAACCAAAGCCAAATCTTGAAACACCATCACTCCCACTCCACCCTTCTTCCCAGGCTCAACTTGACTCCCAATTTTCTCTACCACCTCCCTGCTAGTGGCAGAGCGGGGCAGGGAATAGGGATTGTGGTCAGTTCATCACATGTTGTCTCTACCACTCCTTCCTCCTTAGAGGGAGGACTCCTCACGCCCTTCTCCTGATCCAGCATGGGGTCCCTCCTATGGGAAACAGTAATCCATGTACTTCTCCAACACAAGTCCTTCCCATGTGCTGTAGTTCTTCACAAATTGCTCAGTGGGTCTCAATTTCTCCATGAACAGACAGCTCCAGCATGGGTCTTCCTCTGCGTCACTAGTCCTGCCAGCAAACCTGCTGCACTGGCAGCTCTTCTCTCTCCATGGATTTAGAGGTTCCGTCAGGAGCCTGATCCAGTGCAGGCTTCTCACAGGCACATCTACCCGCTCTGGCATGGGGTCCTCCATGAATTGCAGATAGATGTATGTTCCATTATTAACTTCCATGGGCTGCAGGGGGACAGCTGGCCTCATCGTGATCATCACCACAGGCTGCAGGGGAATCTCTGCTCTGGCACCTGGATCACTTCCTCCCCTTCCTTCTTCATTGACCTTAGTATCTGCAGAGTTGTTTCTCTCATATATTCTCACTCCTCTGTCTTGGCTATGATTGCTGACGCACAGCTTTTTCTTTATCCTTCTTAAATATATTCATCATAGCAGCACTACCACCATCACTGGTGAGCTTGACCTTGGCCAATTGTGAATGTGTCTTGGAGCCATCCAGCATTGCCTCTATCAGACAGATTGGAAGCTTCTAGAATCTTCTCACAGAAGCCACCCCTGTAGCCCCTCTCACTGCTACAGAATAACTGATTTGCCTAATTACCACTGCTATCTAAAGCCCTGACACAAGTGGACACAGCACAAGAAAGACTTTGCTAACTTACTCTGCCTAGAGGAGCACTGAAACTCCCAAAAGATATCCCAAGATATCTGTGGGCATGAGTGTGCTGTCAGAACAGCAGTGAACCATTTGCCAGTATGGTGTGGATTACAAAGATGTTTTAAACAACAAACTCAATGGGTTTTTCTGTATATAGGGTTCATGTGCACAGAGGAGAGCAAGGATTTCCAAGTCCAAGCCAGAGAGTGGTGTGGGGAAGAGGAGATATCCTTTGCTCAGTCACACACCTCAATACGAGCTGACACAGACACTAGAAGACAGAAACTGCTGGTAGCATTTTTCTGAACCATTCTACTTCTCCAAGATTGAAGAGTTTACTGTCTAGTTCAAGCAGACTGAAATATTCCCTGTCTATGGGGACATTTCAAGCCACTCCACACTGTAGGAAGTGGCTTTCTGCTTCGGCTGAACCCAGACCAGTAGGTCCATGCTGCTTTAACTCAGAACAGAATTATTACCTATAAGTCAAAAGAAAGTCAGATGCAATATTCAATAAAAAGTCTACTAACTACAGAGATCTCCTAGGAAGCTAGAATTAGAAATGTTTATCCAAACAAACTTGTGAGGGAACATTTCTGTGTTGTTATCTGCAGCCAATTTGTGGATAGGTAAAAGGTTTCTTTATAAATTATTAATACTAGACAATGCACTCAGTCTTTTGTATTGCATTAAAAATTTACACAAGTAGTACATTGTACAAGCAAAATCTTATCTCCCTTTCCTGCAAAGAGACTTGTTTGAAAGACAGGTATTAACAGACACACAGATCACCGTTTGTCTGATGTTTTTCAGTATAAGCTTTGATATGGGCACTAAGGTCTTTTTTATAGGTCTTTTTTATAAACAGTGATAGATAATGATAAATGTATCTTATTAGAAATAAATTTAATTAATATTCTACTAAATCAGAGCCTTAATGCAGAAGCATCGGCATAAACAAGACAATCCATTATACTACTACAAACTCACACCCATAAAACTTCCTTGACAAGTCTGTAATTTAGGACAATTTTCTGTCGACCATTTGTAAGTCATTAACATATTCAATAGCTCATTTATTAAGTTTAGCAAACCTAAAATGGTTTAAATATACTTTTAGCAAACTTTATCAGGTACTGTTCTTCTCCTTTGCAGGGATTTTTTTAAGATAGTATATATTTTTCTTTGGTAGATTACTCTCTCATTTTAGTTTCTGGTTTGCCTCTTCTCTTTTTATTTACTTTTTTTTTTTTTTATATTGATTAACATCGTGGTGTTTTTTATTTATTTAACTACCTTGCTATCCTGTTTATAGAGAAATATTATGATATACTTTTTGTGTTGAATCTTAATTTGCACTTCAGTTCTTCAGTCTTGGCCAGATTCTGATCTCGCTCACTGTAAGTGAAAAATTTAATTACATTTGTGTTTACCTATTTAACTATTAGTTTGGGCCATACTTGTGGTCTTCCAGCTCACACTGGGAAGATAGCTGTAGAAGAGACTTCTCTCACATCAGTATGAGATTATCTATGTAAAAATAATTACTTGACATGGGAATAAAATACTCACAGCCTGAGGCATATTCGGCACGCAGATTTGCTGAAATCGATGAGGACAATTCAAGGCACAGAGTAGCACTTAATAGGGCTTATCCTTAGCAGCATGACCTGACAGAACGCCACTGCCTTCAAAGGAGTTATTGCCAGATTACATCAGCCGAAGATCTGGACCAGTGAGTGAAAGGGTGATAGAAGTACATACTTTACAACAGATCATTGGTACTGGAGCTTTTTAAATGAATCTTGCTTGCTTCTTGTGACAGATCAAAGATTTCAAAGAGAGTCCGCAATGTACACACAACCTTTTGTGTTCTGAACTGAAGAAAAGAACAGGAATTATCTGATACATGTGATTTTTATATTTCCATAGAGAAAAATAATGAGGAACTGACAAAAACTAAGCTAGCAATTAATTTTCTCCAATACCATGTCTGCAATACAACAAATACAAGAAATTTAACTTTTGAATACTTGAAAACATGTAGAACAGTTCTTGTAAAAGAAGTGTTCGTTTTGTAGGAGTAGGATGACTTGCATTTGCTGCATGATGACCTTGTAAAAAAATATTATTGTGATACCATGCATCCAAAAAGATGACAAAAGACATCAGTATAGATGTGGCCTTGGAAATATAATTTTTTTCATATTCTTCAGGCCATTTCTGTGAAAATGTGTCTGGAACAACTTATTATAGACTCTCCTATGCTGCATTCGGTATGTTTGAAAACTAAACACTGCCAGTTAATCATAACAATGCATGCATAAACCCTGCTGAAATAAAGCTGCTTTGCCATGCCAGGAGAGAGTAGTTTTATGGAAAATGAAGGCTTTCCACCAGTTGGGAAAAGAACTATTTAGTCAAAGGCAGCTGAAATCAACTCTTCTTGAAAGGTCTTTGAATCTTTAGGCAGAGATAGACTTCCCCTCATAAGACCACACTGTGAAGACATAGTGCTAGCAAAAGGAGTGAGAGGATGTTTTCTTCTTCCAGACTGACTGACCCAAGTCTTTGAAACATAAGCCCATGGAGTGTCAGTACTAATCTAACATTCATGACTTACAGAATCTGCCTACATACTCATTCTCTCTGTCCTCTTTTCCATTCTTCCCAACTGTTTTTTTCTAAGAACAAAAAAAAAACAAAACCGGTTTGTATTCACAAAAGAGTCAGTGATGAAAGCTAAAGGTTTTCGATAGTCATGGTGGAAAATCTACTTGTCCACTTAACACGAGGTGACAGTTTTGCCCAGTTACTATGTGGCAAGTCTTGCAGAGCTCACAGCTATTTCAGAACATTTTTCATTTCAGAAAACTGGGACTTAGAATGGACAGAATTCAGGTTTATATGGGATTCATTTTCTTCTGAAAGGAACAATTCTAATTAGTGTGAGCCACTTTCTTCATACTTTTAAGCTACATCCAATCTACAAATCCAAAATGCTTATACTCATTGGCAAAACAATATAAAAGAAATAATGACTTAAGATGTAACCATACCACCAGTTGGTTGATGAAAAGGGAGGAATTAAGAAATAGCAAGTATTTCAGGAACAGTTCCCTAGGTATGTGTGTGAGTCCTTTTGTGTTTTTATATGTTTTTACGTGCTTGTCCGTGTTTCCTGATGGGAAATATTAGCATTATGCAGTTGCTCATACTGAATACTTTACAATGTGCATTTAATTCAATCTCTACATATGCTTAAGGAACATAAAAACTGAAAAATATCAGGACTAAAAGTCCTCATTAATGCTTTCTGAAGATAATCACAAATGTCTACCATATATATATACTTATGCGGTGGTTTCAGAGCTAACAAATTGAGGGGGGACAGACAGGTGGTAACTCTAGGACCCTGAGGGCTCAGAGGGCAGCTGGTATTCCTTCTCCTTCCCTGCCACATTCTATAAAAAGGACAGGAAGTTCGGGCTTCGCTCTCTTTTCTCTCTCCCTCGGGCTATGCTGCTGCTGGGACCACACCTCAGCGCAGCCAGGCCTGGCTCCACGTGCTCTGCACAATCCATTACTATCCGAGAGCTGGTTTTGTATATGCTTGTATATTCCTCTGCCCTTCATATTCCTTCTCCCTGTTTATCTCTGTTGGTTATTAAATTTTGTTCATAGTCTTAACTTCCAATTTCATGTGAGGCACTTCCTTCCCCATTCCCCTTCGTATCCTCCCTTGGGAGGGAAGGGGGAGGGGGAGAGATAGGAATCCTGCTCTGTGGGGCTTGCCCTGAGCCTTAAACGGAGACAACTCACATACCTGTTTCCATTCATTCTGTATTCAGCAGAATCATTAAGATCTCAAGCACAAGAAAACATCATCTGATTAAGTTTAAATGTAATTCTGCAATATTAGTTCTCCATTTTCACCTTATTATACCTCTGGATATCACAGAATCACAGAATGTTAGAGATTGGAAGGGACCTCGAAAGATCATCCAGTCCAACCCCCCTGCCAGAGCAGGATCACCTAGAGTAGGTCACACAGCAACACGTCCAGGCAAGTTTCGAATATCTCCGGAGAAGGAGACTCACAACCTCTCTGGGCAGCCTGTTCCAGTGCTATGTCACCCTCACTGTGAAAGAGTTTTTCCTTGTGTTTACCTACAACCTCTTACGCTTCAGCTTGCATACATTGCCCCTTGTCCTAACATGGGACGTCACTGAGAAGAACCTGGCTCCGTCCTCCTGACACTCGCCCTTTACATATTTATAAACATTAATGAGGTCAACCCTCAGTCTCCTCCAAGCTAAAGAGACCCAGCTCCCTCACCCTCTCCTCATAAGGGAGCTGTTCCACTCCCTTAATAAGCCTAGTGGCTCTGCACTGGACTCTCTCCAGTTCCTGTCCTTCTTGAACTGGGGTGCCCAGAACTGGATCCAGTACTCCAGGTGGGGACTCACCAACACAGAGTAGAGGGGGAGGAGAACCTTCCTCGACCTGCTAGCCACGCTCTTCTTAACGCATCTCAGCATGCCATTTGCCTTCCTGGGCACAAGGGCACATTGTTGGCTCATGGTCATCCTCTTGTCCACCAGGACTCCCAGGTCTTTTTCCCCAGAGCTGCTCTCCAACAGATCAGCCCCCAACCTGTACTGATCCATGGGGTTGTTCTTCCCCAGATGCAGAACTTTACACTTGCCCTTATTGAAGTTCATTAAACTTCTCCCTGCCCAGCTCTCCAGTCTGTCTAGGTCACGCTGGATGGCAGCACAGCCTTCCAGCGTGTCAGCCACTCCTCCCAGTTTTGTATCATTGGTGAACTCGCTGAGGGTACACTCCATCCCTTTGTCCAGGTCATTGATGAAAATATTAAACAGCATTGGAGCCAGTACTGACCCCTGGGGGACATCACTAGTCACAGGCCTCCAGCTAGAGTCTGCTCCACTGACCACAACTCTCTGGGCTCTGTCCTTCAGCCAGTTCCAAATCCATCTCACCACACAATCATCCAATCCGCACTTCTTAAGTTTGTCTGTGAGGATGCCATGGGAGACAGTATCGAAAGCTTTGCTGAAGTCAAGATAGACCACATCCACTGCCCTCCCCTCATCTGTCCATCTAGTTGTGCTATCAGAAAAGGCTATCAGATTAGTCAAGCATGACTTCCCCTTGCTGAATCCGTGTTCACCACTTGTGATAAGCTTCCATTCCTGAACATGCTTTGAGATGGTGCCAAGAACAAGCTGTTCCATCAGCTTTCCAGGGATGGAGGTGAGGCTGACTGGCCTATAGTCACCCAGGTCCTCCTTCTTGCCCTTTTTGAAGATTGGAATGACATTGGCCTTCCTCCAGTTCTCAGGCACCTCTCCTGTTCTCCAGGACCTTTCAAAGATTATGGAGAGTGGCCTAGCAATGACCTCTGCCATCTCCCTCAGCACTCGCAGGTGCATCCCATCAGGGCCCATGGACTTGTGGATATTCAATTAGCCTAACTGATCTCTGACTCAATCCTCATCAACACAGGCATCATCCTTCCTCCAGACTTCCCCTGTGGTTTTAAAGGTCTAGGACTCCTGGGAGCAGGCGTTAGCAGTAAAGACTGAAGCAAAGGCAGCATTCCGTTGTTCCACTTTTTCTATATCCTCAGTCACCAGGGCACCCACTTCATTCAGCAGTGGGCCCACATTTCCTCTGGACTTGCTTTTGCCTCCAATATACTTAAAAAAGCCTTTCTTGTTGTCTTTGTCCTCCCTTGCCAGCTTTAGTTCTAAGGAGGCCTTAGCTTTCCTTGTCACATCCCTGCACCCTCTGACAACCTCCTTGTATTCTTCCCAAGTGGTCAGCTCTTGACCTACAAACCACAGCCCTTCTAATACACCCTGGGATGCCATTTGCCTTCTAGGCCACAAGGGCATGTTGCTGACTCATGGTCATGCAGCTGTCCACCAGAACCCCCAGGTCCCTTT
>VWZK01014687.1:227-11006 GCA_013396935.1 Baryphthengus martii
TCCTTCTCTGGATACATTCAAGGTCCGCCTGGACTCCTTCCTGTGTGATGTCATTTAGGTTCCTGCTCTAGCAGGGAGATTGGACTTGATGATCCCTTGAGGTCCCTTCCAATCCCTAACATTCTGTGATTCTGTGAAAACACTCCCTAACATATAGAGCCACTCTGCCACCCCTCCTTCCCTGCCTATTCCTTCTAAAGAGCTTAGAGCCATCCATTGCAGCACTCCAGTCAAGAAAGTCATCCCACCATGTTTCTGTGATGGTGACAATGTCATAGCTGTCCTGCTGCGCTGTGGCTTCCTCCTGCTTGTTACCCATGCTGCATGCATTGGTGTAGATGCACTTGAGCCGGGCTGGCGATTTCACGCCCAAAACTGCCAGCCCACCCTTAGGCTCAACTCTGGTGAGCCTGGTTCCATCCCTTTCTCCCGTTGGATCTAGTTTAAAGCCCTACCAATAAGCCCCACCAACTCATACACAAGTATCCTTTTCCCCCTCTGAGACAGATGTACTCCATCTGTCTTAATCATACCCAGTGCTGTATAGACTTCCTCTTGATCAAAGAACCCAAAGTTCCATTGGTGACACCAGTCTGAGCCACACAGTAATTGGGTGTGTTTCCTCCCTCTTTCAGTATTCTTGCCTATCACTTGAGGGATTGATGAAAACACCACCTGTGCGCCTGGAGCTTTCAACTAGTCACCCCAATGCCCTGAAGTCCTTTTTAATTGCTTTTAGACTACTTTCTGGAATCTCATCATTACCAATCTGAATAACCAANTCATCATTACCAATCTCAATAACCAATAGAGGGTAATAGTTAGAGGGGTGTACCGGAGACAAAAGCTTCTTTTTAAGATCTCTGACCCAGGCCCCTGGGAAGCAGCAGACTTCCCTGCGGGCTTGGTCTGGTCGACAAATGGGGCCCTCAGAACCTTCCTTTTTTTTCTTAGTTGAGGAGGTCCTAAGGTGTGGGGCTGAGTGGCTAGCCCTAGATGTCTCCCTGGATGGACCTTCATCACCATCCTCATTCTCCTGATCTTCGATTTCCAAGGCCCCCTACCTGTTGTGCAAGGGCAACTTGGAAGGTGAGGGGAGCCAGGAGAGATTTTGTTTGCCTCTTTGAGGAGGGACCTATATCCTTTCCCCCCTGTCTTTTAGGTCCCCTTCTTTTGCCTGGTGACAGGAAGGGAGGAGATCCTCTCCAACAGCCAGTTCCTCCTGCAGGACCTCATACCTGTTCTGCAAGGGTAACTGGTAAGGTGGGAGGGGGCCAGGAGAGGATTCGCCTGCTTCCCCAAGCAGGGACCAATCAAACTACATTGCAAGCTATTCTGTATGGCTCACCACCACTAAGGATAAAAAGAGCCAGTGAATTCCTCCCTGTGCATGTCAGTGTTCATTTGCAAGGAAATGATAATACCAAGACAAAAAGAATCCCAGTCATGAAGGATGTCAGAAAGCACCCAAACACTCTTTTGCAGACAAGGCAATGTTCAAGTACTCAAGGGCTGAAGACACTTTATGTTATCATTAATATGTTAAGAGATCTTTATTTCAAATTTTTGAAAAAACCTCACCAGTTTAGGGGGGTTTGTGCTGATGAACATTAAAGTGGAAAATATGTCATTTTGTTGTATGTGTAGAAATACTGTCAGAGTAACTCCATTTCAGTACAATAATACAGCAAGTTTGTTAAGCAGCAGTCTCTTCAAAGTAACATGTCTTCAAATAGCTTCTATAAAATGAACTTCAAATGTCTCTAGAAAATAATAGGTAAAATACTGAAGTATACAGCTGTTACGCATTTTATGATTGAAAAAAAAATTGAAATTTATTTGATAGTATAAAAGTTAAATAACAAGTTTTTGCTTTATCTACTACAAAACAAAATTTGTGTGATTAGCAATGTAAGTCAATATTTAAAAGGCCACTAATAACCAAGAATAAAGCAACATTTCACAGTACAAGACTACATTAGGTTTACAGTTAATGAAAACATGTCTGGGATTTAGTTCCTAGTTTGCAGCAACAGGATGACTATGTCTTTAAATCACCTAGAATGACAATCACTTCTTAACTCACTTGGGGGAGGGAACCAAGCAAAAAAACCACTGAGCTGATTTTCAAGATCCTAACCCAAAACTACAGAAAAGTCAGATGCGTTCAGTGATTGGCTACAGAAAATATCGGGCTGCTCCTCTCAGAAAGCAAAAAAGAGACAAATCTCAAGATATTCTGCCTGTAGTGGAGGGGTAAGAACTCAACCCTGAAGATAATTCTAGGAAGTGAAACAAAGCCTAAATGTATGTAGGAGGTATTAATTTGCTACATTTTGTATAACATCACTATGGAAAAATAAACCTTCATCTGGGTAGATTATTAGCTCACCACTTCTGCTCTCCTGTAAGAGGTTCTACAGCTCAGCTTATGGTATGGGCAGGTGTTGTCACTTAAATCAATCTCTTCACATCTCGAACCACTGTGGTTGTTTAAAGCAAGTAATCAGGGCTAAAATGAAAACACTTAAAACAATTTTCTTACACAAACATGACTTCTTCAGTTTAGGACTTCAATTCTCTGAAAAAGGTAAAAGATTAATGGGTATGCACTTGTGGGTAAATAAAAGGTATGGGAGACAGGGATAATCTGTTTTTATAGATGACTAACTATAAGATTACTAGGTCAAATAAAACCAGTAACTACTACAAAAACCAGTAACTAACTACTACAAAAACCAGTAACTAACTACTACAAAAACCAGTAAGTCATAATAAAGAAGTTACGTGTTGTTTAAAAAGTGTGTTCTATAGTGAAGTGAAAGTAAACATAATAAAGCTTAGGCTACCCAAAGTCTCCAAGCATTGGAACAGTGGAAATAGAGATAACCTTAATATCCCCAAAGTCTTTTCCTCATGAGAACTTCCAGTCAGGAAATCCTTTTATTTTTTTATACTTTCTGACTGACTCATCAAGCCCTCATTAACCCAAGAGTCAGGCCAAGGCAGAAGTCACCATTCATACTCAAAGACCTTTCCTTACAGTTAAACAATCATTTACTTTTTTTGGCAGAAGACCATCAAACCCATTCAGATCCTGCTGCCATTAATGGAACAAACAAAAAAGAATCAAGATAGAGAAAAGCACCAGTAAAATCTAGCATGTCTGTTATGCTCTTTTCAGACTACTTTGGCAACATCTCTCTCAATTTAGAACACTGGTCAGCAAAGCCTCCAAATTCCCTTTGAAAAGGTCCTGTGCACATGCAGGAGGTACATACTGCACTACAGCTGTTAATCACACTTGCTGTAGTTCAAAGCCAGAAAGCTGCTAATACTCACAAAGGAAGCATGCTTTAAAGATGCGGCTCAATGTTAATGCGTCCATCTCCAGTTACAAGCACATGGAAAATTTTACTCCTTCACTGCAACAACATGCTTCACTGAAAACAAGAGGCCTTAATAGGTGTTGGTCACTTCAAGGAGAGTGTGAAGATCATTAGATAAGGGTGTGAAAGAAGCAGTCCCAGATACCCACTCCTGAATCTGAAGACCCCTACCGACTTCAGTGTACCACTCAGTCAAGGGAGACCTGAAGCTAAGTAGTCAAAAATATACAGTCCAGAGCTGCTAATATATGAAAATTTGTTATGACTAATCACTACTTTTCCAACTTTTTCTATGTTCTTATCAAATCTTTAGTCAACTACACCTAGACATTGGTTTTATAAATTCCAGTACTTTCCTCCCCAAACCTAGCTATTTGTTTGCAAAATCGCAAACAAGTATTCCAAATCTAATTCCTCAGCCAGAGGAATAGATCAGGAGAAAGGAAAGGTGGAGGTTCTTAATGCCGCCTTTGCCTCAGTCTTTAATAGTTAGACCAGTTATCCTCATAGTATTCAGCCCCCTGAGCTGGAAGATAAGGATGGAGAGAAGAACAATCCGCTCAAAATCCAGAAAATAGAAGTGGATGGCCTGATAAGCCAGTTGGACACCCATAAGTCTATGGGGCCGGATGAGATACGCCCAAGAGTGCTGAGGGAGCTGGCCGAGGAACTTGCCAAACCACTCTCCATCATTTATCAGCAGTCTTCGTTAACGCGGGAGGTCCCAGATGACTGGAAACTTGCAATGTGACGCCCATCGACAAGAAGGGCAGGAAGGAGGATCCAGGGAACTCCAGGCCTGTCAGCCTGACCTCGGTACTGGGGAAGATTATGGAACAGTTCATCTCGGGGGTGATCACATGGCAAGTTCAGGACAACAGGGGGATCAGGCCCAGCCAACATGGGTTCATGAAGGGCAAGTCCTGTTTAACCAACCTGATCTCCTTCTATGATCAGATGACCCACCTAGTGGATGAGGGAAAAGCAGTGGATGTTGTCTACCTGGACTTCAGTAAGGCATTTGACACAGTTTCCCACAGCATTCTACTGGAGAAGCTGGCGGCTCATGGCTTAGACAGGTGGACTCTTCTCTGGGTTAGAAACTGTCTGGATGGCCGAGCCCAGAGAGTTGTGGTGAATGGGGTTAAATCCAGTTGGCAGCCAGTCACAAGCAGTGCCCNAGTTGTTTAGTCTGGAGAAGAGGAGGCTGAGAGGAGACCTCATTGCTCTCTACAACTACCTAAAAGAAGGTTGTAGCAAGGCTGGTGCTGGTCTCTTTTCCCTAATTACTAATAATAGGATGAAAGGAAACGGCCTCAAGTTGTGCCAGGGGAGGTTTAGATTGGATATTAGAAAAATTCTTTACTGAGAGAGTGGTTAGGCACTGGAACAGGCTGCCCAGGGAGGTGGTAAAGCCATCATGCCAGGAGGTGTTTAAAAGATGAGTAGATGTAGCACTTGAGGCTAGTGGTTAGGGATGCTGGGATGAAGGTTGGAGTAGATGATCCTGGAGGTCCTTTCCAACCATAGTGATTCTATGACTAGTAAACACATGACTTCACTCCCACCACCCCCACCAGAGCTAAACCCTTACAGCTATAGTTAACAGGCAGCTCACAAGTGTTTAATGCCTAGGCTTACCTCTACTGAAAAGATCCTTGCTTGCAGGCTGCCTTACAAACTAATCAGCCTATTTCTTTACTAGGTAAACCTTACTGCAAAAGGACTTGACCCAGCAGATTCCAACAATGAAGATAAAATGACGATAAAACATTTTCCAACAGGTAGATCTATCTGGCTTTACTACTTTATAGTCAGTATTTTCCTGTAATATGCTTCAAGTGTTTTTGGCTAATATCACTGGCATTAATGGTCTGAATTCATTGCTCCCCTGTTCAACTCCCATCCGTTACTCAAAACACTCATTCCTATCTTAGTGCACTTTATTTTTCACTTTTACAAAGGAGTCTTTGATAAGGTATATGCATGGTCACTATGACATGCAATATGCTTGTCTTGCTCCAACTGAAGACGATGAGAACTTGACAGAAGAATTTAACCAAGGTCTCAAACACAGCTCCTGCTAATGGTAATACGCAACTGAGTCAGCAACAGGCTGAAGTCAGAGTGTTTCAACTATCTGGCCTAAAGGTTTCAAGAAGTTATGGAAGGAGCACTATCTTTAAAAACCTCACTGCTTACTTTTTTTGATAATGATACAGGAAAAGCTAGCTGTAGGTTAGATCACATATTCAGCTAATCTAGTAATCCATCTCACACAGTGGCCAGAGTGAGGCTCCCAACTGCATGTAAATACTTTGCAAGAGTTTAACTGGGAGGAGTGGCTGACACCAGAAGGCTGTGCTGCCATTCAGCAAGACCTGAACAGGCTGGAGAGTTGGGCAGGGAAAAATTTAATGAAGTTCAACAAAGTCAAGTGCAGATTCTTGCATCTGGGAAAGAACAACCCCAGGTACCAGTATAGGTTGGGGAGCAGTGTAGGGGAAAGGGACCTGGGGTCCTGGTGGACAGCAGGATGACCATGAGCCAGCACTGTGCCCTTGTGGCCAAGGCAGCAAATGGCATCCTGGGGTGTAATAGAAGGGGTGTGGTTAGTAGGTCAAGAGAGGTTCTCCTCCCCCTCTACTCTGCCCTGGTGAGACCACATCTGGAATACTGTGTCCAGTTCTGGTCCCCTCAGTTCAAAAAGGATGGGGAACTGCTTGAAAGAGTCCAGCTCACAGCCACAGAGACGATTAAGGGAGTGGAACACCTTCCTCACGAGGAAAGGCTGAGGGAGCTGGGTGTCTCTAGCTCAAAGAGGAGACTGAGGGGTGATCTCATTAATGTTTATAAATATGTAAAGGGTGATGTCAGGAGGATGGAGCCAGGCTGTTCTCAAGGACGGCCAATGATAGGGCAAGGGGCAATGGGTGCAATCTGGAGCACAAGAGGTTCCAAGTAAACATAAGAAAAAAAACTTTTTCACAGTGAAGGTGACAGAACACTGGAACAAGTTGCCATGAGATGTTGTGGAGTCTCCTTCTCTGGAGACATTCAAAACCTGCCTGGATGCATTCCTGTGTAACCTACTCTAGGTGATCCTGCACTGGCAGGGCGGTTGGACTAGATGATCTTTTGAGGTCCCTTCCAATGCTTGGCACTCTGTGATTCTGTGATTAAACATAAGCAGTTTCACAGCAGAACCGTGATATGAATTATATGAATGCTGGACAAGATTTCCTTGGACAATTTTCATTAAGAAGGTTATAGGGTTATAGGCTCATATTCAAAGACAACCTAAAGACATTTGAAACTTCCAAATGACTTCAACTTGACTTCATCAAGACAAGACACCTAGCTTAAAGAAGGTAGAGCATTAATGAGCTAGCAGTTGCCAGATTTGGCCCTCTTAGTATGAGAGAAAATATAGTAGCTTAAAGTCAAGCAAAGTTTATACTAAATCATTTTAACTTGAATAAGAATGGGTTAAGAACCTGTACAAAGTTACTGTATCTCAGTAGATGCACCTTAGCTTGTCAAATTATTGTAACTCAGGATGTCACAGTCCTCAATCTCTCAAGACAGCACAAAACAGTAATTACCCGAGATAGCATTCATTTGCAAATCAAGCAGGGAGTCATAATGCCCACAAAGCATCTCAATAATGTCCTTCAGTAAGCAATACTTCACATATTAGATCCTTATGGAAGTGCATACAGGCATCTAAACTTCCAGCACAAATATCCCCAAAGGGTCTCCATTTGTTTTCCTTCTATCGTGTGCTTTCCTGTTAACCCATCAAGTGAAAATCTACACTGCTTCCTCTTTAAATAAATGCTTTGTGAAAAAGCATTAAGGGTTAAGGATTAAGTATTATATTAAGAATGCATCAACTCATTTGACTTAGTGCTTTTGTGGTTATGGTTTAAAATTATCAACAACTTTAAAGTATATTTACAAAGTTTCTATGATTAACCAAATTTAAGTACCCTTAAATACCACTTTAGAGCTAGAAAATGGGTCACTTTTCAATACATTGACATTTTGTTTGTCCCAATTAAAACCAACATTCAAACACCTTTACTAGCTATTGTTGTTCATAATCACTGGAAGATGTCTGAGTTCAGACAATCACTTCAGTTGGAAAGTAGAAATATATCTATAGCAATTAAAATTTTATTGAGCTCCACAAGAGACAAACAAACTATAGCTCTTTTTATAATTTAATACACCAGTTTCACAATATGTTAAGTTCAGCTACAGTGACTGAGCATTCTCTTTGTACACCAAAGCACAAAAAAAATGTTTGTTTTTTCACCTGATCAACTGCAGCTAAATAATTCTCTATTGCAGAATCAAAGGTGGTTTTCTGTCATAGCACCAAATATCTGTGTCTCAGAATTTAACTGAAATTACTGCTAATTAGATAACTTTTGGAGTCAAGTTCTACAAACAAACTACAAGGGCAGCAACACTAATGAACTTCATAGAATTGTTTGAGTTGGAAGGGACCTTAAAGATCATCTAGTTCCAACCCCTCTGCCACAGGCAGGGACATATCCTCCTGGACCAGGTTTGCTCAAAGCCCCATCCAACCTAAATTTGAACACATCCAGTGATGTGATGCAAAACTTCTCTGGGCAACCTGTTTCGGTGTCTCACCACACTCAGAGTGAAGAATTTCCTTCTTATTTCCAATCTAAACTTACCCTCTTTCAGTTTCAACCCCCTCATTCTATCACTACAGGCCCTTTGTAAAAAGTCCCTCCACGGCCTTCTTATAGGCCCCCTTCAGATACTGGTAGGCCTCAACCTGGTGGCTACGCTTCTTTTGATACAGTCAGCTTTCTGGGCTGCATTTACTCATTTCTGTCTCATATTGAGCTTTTCATCAAAGAGAATGCCCAAGTTTTTCTCCTCAGGACTGCTCTCAATCCATACTCCATCTTGACTTGCTCCACGTTAAGGAAAGCATGGGTAACATTGTTGAGCAGAAGCACTTTTAACTTGCAAAGAGTATCATTTGACATAAAAAGACATATTTTGCTCCCCAAAATCTAAAATAAATAAATAATAATTAAAACAATAATCTAACAGCTTAATTCAATACTAGCTTCCTTTGCTAAATTTCTTTCAGGAACACTGTAGGTAGTTGCTCTTTGTGCTAGTCCAAATCTGCGAGGCAGGCATGACTACAAGAGATAAAAAGGTCAAGTAAGTAGTTTTTCAATAATTCTATGTGTATGATACAATTATCACAGGAAAGCTAATAATTCTTGGAAAATTACTAGAAAACCCATAGTTGGCAAAGCATTCAATAAGATTTTATAAACTTTCATAGGAGGCATTCAGAAATGAAAGAACAACAATCAAAGCAATGCAAGACTACTGGCTTTCAAACCTACACTACACAGAAATCAAACATGACTGCATTCACTGCTTAAAGCACAGACTTACCAGCATTTTCAGAAGTAATTCTTCTCTTATCACAAGTAATAGACTTCTAGAAAAATCTAATTGCTGACACAGTTTTTACAACACAGCACAAAAAGACATCTGTATACAGCATGCAGAGAACATGTTACTTCAGAAATTAAGATTATCTCCTCACCCCACTGTGCTGGTGGTATTTGCAAAGGGCAGAAACTAGCTTTTCTTCAAGCATTCTCCAGGCAGAAAAGATCTTAGTGGCATCTGGCGCCACCAGTGACAGAACGGAAGTGATGTACTCCTGGCTGAAGCAAAGGAGTACACCTAGCCAGCAAAGCATTATACAACTTGAAACGGCTTTTCAGTTGGTGGAAAGAAGAGATGCTTTTGAAATTTATGCCTTCAGCAAAACACATCAAGAGTCCTATTCTCTCCATGCATCGAATGCATTTTCACTCTCTCTGTACCTCCTCCACAATCACCCAGTCCATATCAGAACAAAACATTACTTTGTTTCAAGAGGAGAGCTTTCAGAAGAGGAAAGTTAAAGTAGTCCTAATCTTCAGAAGGGGTAGCTACATTTTTTAAGGCTATGTCCATGAGTGATGAGGATTTGGAGCAATAAAATGTATCAATATTTGATGTGTAACAGAAGAAAAACATCAGACACCACCAGCATTGACAACAAAATATATATACCTATGAACAAACTAATACTTCTGTCAGATGAAAGAAACTGTAAAATGCACAAAATTAGACCCAAGTTCTTAACTGATAACTTTTTTTTTTCTTAAATCTTTGGCAGACATCTCTGCTAAGATCTCAGGCACTGCTTCAGTGGTAAGGTGGTTACCTTACTCCTTACTCATTTTCCAAAATCAAAAATGGCACCTTGCTGCAGCTTATTGACAAAGCTGAAAGTTTTAACTTTTTTTTTTTTAATAGTAGCACTATTAACCTACCAAAACAGTTTATCTTCTTTCAAACACCATATTACTTCACAAAAAAAACCTAAGAGAAACTCTTTCTGCAAGCTGCTTCTGTTCATTCACGTCCAGGACAGCCTGCATACCAGTTGTGCTCACAAAATATCTCACCTACATGGAAGAAGGTCACCTTCCTGATTAGTCCTCACTAATAACTGAGTATTCTGAGTCATAAATACCTACCCACAGAGAAGAGGACTTGAAGTTTAGTGCACCTGTTTAAAGCCAAACTGGCATCAGTGTTTCTGGTGAAGCTGTTCTACACAAAAAATCAGGAACCAAACATACAGAGTTAATAGTCATGGTACTATTCTATACAAAGAGTAAGCAAATATATTTCTGTCTACAAATCTTTAACATAACGCTGTTTCCTCACACACTCAATATACTTCTATTTTGTCATGTTTTTGTACATTAAAGTGAATGGTACAAGTAACAGAAATACAGAATTTCCAACCCATAAAGAGTACTTCCTTTCAAATAGAAACTGCAGTGATTATAATGCTCCAAAGGAGCTCTAAGTGAAAACTGTCACACAGATAAAGCATGTCTAAGTCATTAGAAAAAGAAGTATCACTTAATCCATCAACGTTTCAAGAACAGAAAAGTTACCTTCTCACAACAGAGAACACTCACTGACCAAAGAATTGCAAGTATCTCCTATTAATACTTGTCTTGAATATAACATAGAGGTACACTCTTTGTATCTTCTCAACAACCCCATTCCACTTCGCAGGGAGAGCCATCAGTTCCTTCAGAGCTTCTTCCAGAAAGTTAAGCCTTCACCTACTTCCCTCCTGGATTTGGCATAGCCATTCTGCCATTATAAATTCTGGAAGCTCTGTCTTGCTGGCAAGAGCATAACCATAACTTAGAAAATTTTCATAATGAGGTGGTGCAGTTGAGCCCCAGGGTCACTTAAGAGGGCAGATCTAGAATCCTAGAATCACCTAAGTTGGAAGGGACCTTAG
>VWZK01014692.1:0-15687 GCA_013396935.1 Baryphthengus martii
CAGAGCTCTGCTTCCCAGGAAAGGCCAGAAATTGCCTGCTGATGGGACATAGAGAATACAATCTTGTTGTGCTTCATTTTGAGCACACACGGCTTGCTTTTTGCCTTTTCCTATTAAACTGCCTTCATCATACTCCACTGGCTTTTCCCATCTTATTCTCTCCCCCCTTGTCATGCTGAAGGAAGTCCGGGGGAGTGATAGAGCAACTTGGTGGGTACCTGGCACTCAGCCAAGATCAACCCACCACACTACTAATATTCTAGAATCATAGAATGCCTTGAGTTGGAAAGGACCTCTAAAGGTCGTCTAGTCCAACTTTCATGCAGGGATAGAGACATCTTTAACTAGATAGATTGCTCAGAGTGCCATCAAGCCTGACCTTGAATGTCTCTAGGGATGTGGCCTACACCACACCCCTGGTCAACCTGTTCCAATGCTCCACTACCCTCGTAGTAAAGAACTTCTTATCACAGAATCATAGAATCATAGAATTGTCACTATTGGAAAAGACATTTATCACCAGGTCCAGCCATCAGTCTAGGAGAAAACAAAGAAACAAACAAGCAAGCAAAACAAAACCAACCACTCCACAAAACACAGAAAACTACTCACTATCCCATCAGAGCACATCCTGAATTGCCTCATCTACACATTTTTTAAATACCTCCAGGAATGGTGACTCCACCACCTCCCTGGACAGCCCATTCCAGCACCTGACCACTCTTTCAGCAAAGAAATTCTTCATAATATCTAATCTAAACCTCCCCTGGTACAACTTCAGGCCATTTCTTCTAGTCTTGTTGTTATTACTTGACAGAAGAGGCCAGCACCCACCTAATTAAAACCTCCTGTCAGGTAGTTATAGAGAGCAATAAGGTCTCCCCTCAGCCTCCTCTTCTACAAACTAAACAATCCCAATTCCCTCAGGCGCTCCTCATAGAACTTGTTCTCCAGACCTTTCTTCCTCATGTCCAATATAATCTACTCTTCTTGAGTTTAAAACCATTGTCCCTCGTACTATTGCTACATGCCCTTGTAAACAGTCCCTCCACAGCTTTCCTGTAGGATCCCTTTAGGTACTGGAAGGCAATAAGTTCTCCCAAGAGCCTTCTCTTCTCCAGGCTGAATAACCCCAAGTCTCTCAGTTTTTCCTGATACTGGAAGTGTTCCAGCCCTCTGATCACTTTTGTGGCCCTCCTCTGTACCTTCTCCATCTGCTGACCACACTTCTTTTGAGACAGCCCAGGATGTGATTAGCCTCATGGGCTGCAAGTGTGTGTATATAGTGATAATATATTATCACATATATCCTACATTAGCTTAATCAAGGATGTATTCTTCACAGGCACCCATAACTGTTTTGCATGAGAAATATTAGTGCACAGAGTTAATGCACTGTTGCAATTTATTTTCTTCTTTCATGGCATAGAAACTGCACAGAGACAGGACTTTCTTGAAAATGTGGTGGGCTGTCATCACATTTCTGCACTAGAATGGAGGAGACCATGTATTATAATTGCTTTAAAAGCAAATATTGATCTTTTAAAAGTCTTTTCTGATTTAATTATAGAAAATTGTTGTAATTCAAAAGTAGAGGCCCCACAAAAGCTAGAGGATGATAGCATAGGCAAGAGTTTCATTACTATGAAGGATACAACAACTGAATCCATAATGTCTCAGTATCATCTTGTATGTTGCATTTATACCCCAGCATGCTCTTGAGTCTCTTGATTTCAGATAAGAATATCATGGTAAAATATTTATCTTCCTCCACTGAAAAAAATGTCAAGTGTCAGCTCATAGAAGCAAAGAACTCTTTAGCCTAACAAAAATGCTAATGTCACAGACAATGAAGACTAGAAGGTTGAAAGACTGAATTGCATTTCTGCTAAAACAAAGGCTATGCTAGAACAAAAAAATAATACAATGTGGTTACCACACAAAAAACATAGTTTGGGCAGGAGAAAGGCACTTAGGACAGTTTTGACTTGCACAAAAGGAGTGTGAGACCAATGGAAACAAAGCATCTGAAGAACATGCAATTTGGGTAAAGCCAAAATTCGTTGGTTTGTTGCCTAAAATGCAGTCTCTTGTACAGTTACAAAAAATGAAAGAGAAAAAAATAAGAAAAGAAACAGAAAAAAAAAAAAAAACAAACAAAAGAACAAGAAAGACAAAGAAAGTGCACGATAACTCAGAATCTTTATCTATTCTAAAAATTGCTTCATTCAATTCCATAATGCCACCTACCATCATTGCAAAGCAAAATATGAGTACAAGAGGTCTAGGTCTTTGAACTCAAGAAGCCAATGAAAAGCTTTATTTTCTATCCTGATTGCACATAACTTACGTGAGATTACTGGTTAAATTCTTGCAAAACTGGTCCTTCATGTTTAAATTTCTGCTACTTCAACATTGATTAAAGATACAGAAGAGATCCTCTTAAAGTCATAGGAGCGATTCACAGAAACTAAGGAACAAATATTTATTATTCAGCTCAGTAGGCTTGTGCTTTCCTAATCTATAGCTCGTATTTCAAGAGGATAGCAAAGTCTGACCAAAATGCTATAAAAATAAGACCTAAGGATTTGCAAGAACTTTGCAGCAAAAATATTATTTCATTTCTATTGAACTACTCTCTAACACATTCTCTGAGTTTTGAGAGACAAATTTAAAAGATACTGACCTGTATGGAGAATAAGAGACCAATGGAAAAGGGTGGAGGGTTTTTATAAACAATGAATTAATGCACTTTCCCAGTTCTCAGATTCCTTCCACATATTTATCCATCTGAAATCTGATCATTTTCCTGATGCAACAACAGTGATGATTTCAAATGAACAACTGAAGTTACTCTGATACATTAAATATATCCTCTTATGATTTGTATTCTTACCACATACTGAATCAAATGACATTTTGTTCAATCATTTTTTATTACCTAAGGTAACTACAAATGGATAATCTAGAAAACTAATTTGTTGTTTGTAGTATTCTATTCCAGGAAGCTGAAACAGGAAATGATTTCATCATAGATATAAAAAGCATAAATGAGTAAAAGATACTGAGCTCGTACAAGTTTATCGCTGATATTCTCCAAAGTATCAAATCTGAATTTCAGTGTCTTTTTTTAAAAAAAAAACTATATTAATGTTTGCTTGGGTGTTTTTCGTCAGAGAAGAATTAGGTAATAGTTACAGCATCTCTGAAAATAAATCCTGTGTGGAGACATTTAGTCACAGTCCACCCCTGCCACCTTTTCCTTGGACCAGCAGCACCACTGAAACAAGGAAAGAAACTTCCTTTGCTTGAGAGTTTTTAAACACGGGAATCCTTAGAGGAATGACCTTCTATGGCTTGAACTGGTGTATCCTTCACTGGGTAAAGAATTGGCTGGCTGGCTGGGCCCAAAGAGTGGTGGTGAATAGAATTAAATCCAGTTGGCAGCTGGGCACAAGCGGTGTTCCACAGGACTCAGTACTGCGGTCAGTTCTGCTTAACATCTTTATCAATGACCTGGATGAAAGTGTTTTCTCATTGAAATCAGTTGCTCTGTGCAAGGCTTTAATCTGAAACTCTTGGTAACTGTTTTCAGGAAGAGCACCTAAAAGTGAGAGAACAGAAATCCCTCACATTCATATTTGATGTTTGAAGCCAATATAATGGTCTATGGAAGAGGAGCAAAACATGGGCAAGGATTTTTGAATATCCCATCAGGTTCTTTCACAGTAAGACATAATAGATGGAAACCCATAAACTACTGTGTTTGGAGAATGACAAATAGAGGGTATCCATGAAAGGAAAGAGGATAAGTGAGTTTCTGAGGATTTTATTTATTTATTTTTTTAATTTCACAAGTAAAGATAAACTTGCTACAGAATACAGAATAAAAGATGTCTATGCCATTCAGCGAATAACAAACATGCAGTGGAAGATAATTTGCAGTCTGAAATGAGGTTGAGAAATGTTATACCAGGTACAATGTAAGTGCAGTTTTATTTTCTCAGGGATCTGAAAAGGTCTTTTCAGATTAAATAGATTCAACTGCACCATGAGTAACTGACTGCCTCACTAAAGCACCTTCCCAATTAATATGAACAGACAAGAAGTAGTGAACTCTTTTCAGAAGTGCTTCCCAAGTCGTTCTCTTTCTTCTTCACACATGACTTCAGAGTACTGTGAACAAAGCATTGATATTATCATTGATTAGCCATTGAAACATATGTTATCTACTGCTAAGTATTAACATTGAAAAATCCATTTACATGAAATCAGGCTGCTATCAGAAACATCTGCACAATGGAAAGGAATTTGAAAAAAACTGTCTTAGGTGTTTTCAGTTTTTAGTTACTTTAAAAGAGAACTGTGTTATAGTAATTGGAAAAAGATTTGTATGTCTACATTCTTCCAAAAAAAATGGATTTTCCAAACATGTATCAATATTTTTCTGTCTTGCAATAACAGTAACACAACTGAAAACAGAATACTACATTCAGATATGCTAATATAAGCTAAAGTTTTTGAAACCGGTAAGGGTCAATTGTGCAGTTTAATCCTGAATATAGGATATCCATAATTTCCTTTTCTACTTTGTGTACAACAGTGGTTTAAGGAAACAGTCTGTCTTGATTGCAAAGGTATTGAGAGATATCACATCCATCCTAGCTCTGGTAGATTTTTAAATGACGCATTTTGTTGCTTAAAACTTTTAGTCCTGTGAAATGATAACAAGAAAACATCCATGCCATGACATTTTGAGTCCTCACGCTGAGTAAACTAGTCCTTAACCTCCTACATGAAATAAGGAGACAGTTCCCTGAATTGGTCACTACACTTGATGCAGCTGCTTGAAAGCAGGAACAGATTCTATGTGTGGTTAGCTTATCTGATTCACAGAAGACACTGTAAAGCTTATGAAATGAAATTATCAGCAGCGTTAGAAAGATCTCATCATTGATGTACTTCAAAAGATAGAACTCAATGAATTCAGAACACTGTAATCATATAGATTAGATATAAAGCTGGAGACAACAGAGGAGCTGGGGATTTGACCACAGGTCCTGCAGGGAAGGTGGAAGACAGATGCTGCTATCTGAACACCACTGTACACTGAGACACAAATATGACTCAGAAGTGTAGGGCAGTAGCAAAGACAGGATGACCAGTACACATGAGTCTAATTGGACAAAGAATCCCTTGACGCAAGCAGATATCCCAAGTTTTGACTGAACTAACGAGTAAACAAAGTGTTTTGTATAGAGTTGTATAACCCTCTGCCGTTCATACTCCTTTCCCTGTTTTTCTCTCTTATTAAATTTTGTTCGTAGTTTTAATTTCCAATTCTGTGTGAGGCACTTACTTCCTCATTCCCCTTTTTATCCTCCACTGGGAGGGAAGGGGGAGGGGGAGAAAGGGCTGATAGGAATACCACTCTGTGGGGCTTGCCCTGAGCCTTGAAAGGAGACAGCTTCTAATTGCACGATTAGAAGCTACAAATTATTACTTACTCATCTTGATAACATCAGCCTTATTTCACAGAATCACTCTGTCGTTATGGATAGAAAATACCATTAAGATCATCAAGTCCAAGCATTATCTAACTCTACGAGCACCACTACTATACCATAACTTTCAGCGTCATACATAGACAGCTTTTAAATACATGCAGGGATGGTAATTCAACCACTTCCCTGGGCAGCCTGTTCCAGGCTTTGGTAACACTTTTGGTATAGAAGTTTTTCCCTAATGTCCAACCTAACTCCTCACTACTGCAACTTAGTGCCATTTCCCCTTGTCTTACCAGTTGTGGCTTGTGAGAAGAGACCAACACCTACCACTCTACATAACCTCCTTCCAGGTAGTTGTAGAGAGTGATAAGGTCTCTCCTCAGCCTCCTTTTCTTCAAACTAAACAAGCCCAGCTCCCTCAGCCACTCTTCATAGGACTTATTCTCAAGACCCTTCACCATCTTTGCTGCCCTTCTCTGGACTCCAGCACCTCAATGTCTTTCTTATTCTGCAGCACCCAAAACTGAGCACAGTACTCAAGATGTGGCCTCACCAGTGACGAGTACAGTGGGACAACATTTCTCTAATACTGCTGGCCACACTATTCCTGATGCAGGCCAGGATGCTGTTGGTTTTCTTGGCCACCTGGGCACACTGCTGGCTCATGTTCAGCTGGCTGTCGACCAACACCTCCAGGTTCCTTTCTGCCGAGCAGCTTTCCAGCCACTCAGCCCCAAGCCTGCAGTGTTGCAGTTGTTGTGGCCCAAGTGCAGGACTTGGTACTTGGCCTTCTTGAAGCCCATCAATCCAGTCTGTCCATGTCCCTCCGAAGAGCCTTCCTACCCTCAAGCAGATCAACAGTCCCACCTAACTTGGTATCGTCTGCAAACTTACTGAGGGTGCTCTCAATCTCCTCATCAAGATCCTTGATAAAGATATTGAACAGGAGAGGCCCCAGCACTGAGCCCTGGGGAGCACCAATGGCAACAGCTCACCAGCTGGATTTATCTCCATTTACCACCACTCTCTGGGCCAAACCAGTGTTTGCTCCAGCAGTGTACCCATGTCCAGCCCTAGGGCAGCCAGTTTTTTCGTGAGGATGCTGTGGGGAAGAGTATCAAAGGCTTTGCTGAAATCAAGATAAATGACATCCATTGGCTTTCCCCCATCCACCAAGTGGGTCACCTTGTCATAGAAGGAGATGAGGTTCATTAAACAGGACCTGCGCTTCATGAACCTGTGCTTTACTGATTACCTGGTTGTCCTGTAAATAGTGTGTTATGTTAGAGTAGTTAGAGTAGACTGACAGGTCTGTAGTTCCCTAGATCATTCTTCCTGCCCTTTTTGTAGATGTGTGTCGTATTTGCTAATAATCTTCAGTCAGTTAGGAATCCCTCCATTATCCAAATCACGAGGAGTGGCTTGATGAGCATAGCCACCAGCTCCTTCAGCACTCTCAGGTGTAACCCATCTGGCCCATAGATCTGTGTATGTCTAGGTGGTGCAGCAGGTTGCTAACCATTTCCTCTTGATCATGGAGGCCTCCTTCTGTTCCCCATCCCTGTCTTCCAGCTCAAGGAACTTGCTGCCCAGCAAACTAGTCCTGCTGTTAAAGACTGAGGTAAAGAAGGCATTATGTACCTCAGCCTTTTCCTCATCCCTCATGACTGTGTTTGCCCCTGCATCCAGTTAAGGATCAAGACTCTCCCTGGTCCTCCCTCTGTTGTCAATGTATTTATAGAAACACTTTTTGCTGGCTTTTACAGCTATATCTAGACTGAGTTCTAGTTGGTCTTCGGCCCTTCTAATTTTCTCCCTGCACAGCCTCACTACATCTTTGTAAGTCCTCCAGAACTACCTGCCCTCTTTTCCAAATACCATAAACTCTCCTTTTGTTCCCAAGTTCTATTCAAAACTCTCCATTCTGCCAGACCATCTTTCTTCTCCGACGGCCCGTCTTTCAGGTCATGGGGATGGCCTGTTCCTACACTTCTAAGATTTCCTTTTTGAAGAGTGTCCAGCCTTCTTGCACTCCTTTGTCCTTCAGGATGGCCTCCCAAGTGACACTGTCTATCTGTGTCCTGAACAGGCCGAAGTCTGCCCTACAGAAGTCTCTACAGTCAGCTCTTCTCACCCCCCTTCTTATTTCTCTAAATATAGAAAACTCTATTATTTCATGGTCATTAAGCCCAAAATGGTCTCTTGATGTTGCATCTCCTACAAATCCTTCTCTGTTAACAATCAGCAGGTCCTCGAGGGCATCTTCTCTAGTTAGCTCTTTCACCAGCTGGCTCAGGAAGACTATGCTACATTGTTCACTTCATAGTAAAAACTCAATAGTATTGGCTCTGGATCTAGTTGAACAACAAAGTAAAACAAAATAAAACAAAACAAACCAGAACACCACAAAAACCAAATCTATATCCTAGCATTCAAAATCTGTCCCAGATGAAAGAACATGATTATTAAAACACAGTCACACAACAGCTGGGGTTTTGTCCTGTGTTCATCCACACAATCAAATATTCAGATCAATAAAGGAAACTCACTGAAAGTTGGAAGCTTGCCAAAATTTTTTATTTGTAAATTAATCCAGTTAATGATTTACATAATCTAACTGTAAAGTAAGTTATTACAGATTGTGGTCTACCACCTTTCCAGCACTAGAACTAAAATTACAGATAATTATAAAAGCATTGACAAGCATTAAAACCTATCAATAAGAGCAGATAAAGTTAATGCTTTACAAATCAGAGTCCTGCTTCATTCAGTCCTCAAGAAACTAGATAAGAAATCCTCATTAGTACTGCATGCATTTTCCCAGAGGGTTTGCTTTCTTGTCAGGAAATTATGCCAAAATTCAGGGTCAGGGAAGGTGAGGGCAAAGTGAAGGGAAGGGAATTATTCTGGCCAACTCACAAACTCATAAGTGATAAACCATTGTTTATCTAGTACGCTGATGATTCCTTTGATTTTACTGAATTGTCTCTAAAGTTTTAACTGATGTAGCTTACCTCTCTAAGTTTTTTATAAAGGAGAACAATTTTCTTAGAGTTGTGATTATCATACTGCGATTTCATTTCTCAGTGCAAGAAGAAAAGCTAAAAGTTTACAGATCTGCAAGAAAAATTAAACCAGATGTGCTCCGTATCCTAAGTCATATATCTGATTTATTGTTCATATTACAGTATGTGAGGCTGAATAAGTCTGTGTGACAATCATTTTACCACAAAGATTGAAGATTTTCTTTAATTCTCAGAAATGCAAGCTCCTCTAAACTAACTTTAAACACCCATGTTTACTTCAGAAACATGCTGATCATCACTACAAGCTTAGTCTTAAAATGAGGGGGGAAATGGAAGCCATAATTGACAAAGGTCAGAATTTCTCGTGGTGTTCCTTAGAAGAAATAGAAGCAATAAATTGAGAAATACAATAAATAATACTTCAGAGTAGCAAATAAAGTCTAAATTGCAACGTAACTCTGGTGCAATGAAACTATCTCCTACCAGAACTAGAACTTTTATTCTTTTTAAGATCATTCCATCATAGCCAAGAATAGACTGGATTGTATCATCAGTGGCAACTGCCATTATAAAGACTTAATTCTGCTTGTCAGAGCTACTCAGGTTGATTTAACTGAAGCAGTTCTTTCACTGGTCATGCTTCTAGGCATTTTTATTTTCAGAAATGTTTATATTTAGTAGCATATAAAGAAAACCTGGAAAATACCTAGTAAAGAGAGAGCTCCAAAGGCAAGGTCAAGTATCTGATATTGCTGCATATCTTATTCTAGAATTGGAAAACATTAGAAGGAAACACCAGCAGTTAACAGAGAAAGACTGAACACAAGGTCTTTAGCTTGGTTTATAAGAGTAAAGAAATCCCCACATGAGTAACTGCATAGCCTATATCTGATCAGACAGGGATGAAATTTGATTTGACAACCCCACAGATGTGGGCACACATCTAGTCTCTTCCTCTCCTTCCCAGCTATTGTATATAGAACAACTATTCACAGACATTACAGTTATTTATAAAGAAAGCAAACATCTTTTGCTTTTTATAGAAAGGGGAAAAGCAGATCAAGTGGATTAAAAGAGATTTGCTTACAGACAGAGAAATTGGCTAGACTTAGGGATTTTGGGCACCAGTCCTATGTTACAGCCCTCTGGAAAACACAGTCCCTAAAATCTTTGTAGGCTCTTGCCAGCAAAAGCTGGCAGAGAGGCAAGGAAATTGTGTTCAAACTGAGACTCACGTGAAATTATGACAGAGCAAATATGTAGAAATCCACTGTCACCAAAGAATTATTCACGTTTGTCAAGGTTTACGGTCAAGGTAGTTCACTAGACCTATAACAGATCCTCTCTGTTATCACCTGTCACTCCCCAAAGGGGAAGAGAAAGAGAATAAGAGAGAGACACTTATTAATTAGAAAATAAAACTAGAACAGCTTTAATGAAAAGGAAAATAATAATAATAAAAATGGAATATATACAAATACATACAAGACCAATACCAAACCCAATCCCCCTCCCAATGGCAATTATGTCACCGTAACCACTGATGCTGTGAAGCAGGCATTGGAGAAATCCCAGACTGGGTGCAGTGGCAAAGAGGAACTAGGTTCAGGAGATGAATTCTGTTACTGGATTCAGGAACACACCAATCAGGATCAAAGGCAGAACAGACCGAGTCCTCCTCAGATGACGGATGAAGAGGTGAGGAAGAATCTTAGAGCAGGAGCCGAGCAGAACACAGTTTGACCCTCATGATTGCTCAGCTTTATACCGAATATGATGTATATAGGATGAAATCCCTCGTTGGTCAGTTTGGGGTCACCTGTCCTGGCCACTCCTCCCCACAGGTGCGGCCTTTTACTTTCTGCACCCCTCAATGTTGTAGACAGGATCTAGCCGTGGCCTTGGTCTGCACACCAATCCTTGGTACTAACTCTAAACACCGAGCATTATCACTGCTAGCAGCAGACACTGCCTGCGAAAACATACTGCTGACTTCAGACAGTGCAGTTAGTTAGAAGAACTTAGCTGAAAAGCGAAATCACTGAATAGAATGAGTTCTGTTCTCACTCAAACCAGGACAACCCTATAGTTCCAAAACCATCAGCTCTCCACTTCTACAAAGCACCTATATGCAATGATTCAGTCAGCATGTCAGCTGCCAGTAATATACAGATGACAATTCCCATCTGCCAAAGTCGTAACTCTACTATGCCTGTGGTGTTTCTATGGAGAGGATCAGATTAGGAAAGAACAGCTGTTTCAACCTGAACCTACACAGGACGGGGTTGACTTTAGAAGTAGATGCCAGAAGGCTATAAAAAGTTTAAACCTATGACATGGTCTTCTTTGCTGTAGGATATAGTTCTTTGCTGCTTGATTCAGATGTCTAGGAATAGTTTGGATTGAGAGGATCTGGTAAACAGCATGCCTAAGTATTGTAGGAGCATTTTATACTCATAAAAATAGGGATGGGAGGAGAAGGAAGGGGAACTGTGATTGAATTCTATTAAATGAAAATATCTTTGAAGTATCTGTGTTTTTGTGTTTTTTTGAAAAGTGTACCCTCCAAGAGTCTTGAAGGCATCACTTGCAGAAATATCGCCGAGCTCACTGAAGTCTCAAATGATCAGGTCTCACAGGATTCAGAGTTGGATTTACTCCAAATGTATTTTAACAAGGGTTTCTACAAATCTGTAGAACTGTGATGACTTCATTAACATGCTCAAGACTCATAAAATTTTGACACATTACAGCGTTTTCATTATATCATCTTTACACCTCATCGTAACCAATAAAAGAATGTTGACACATTGACATTTACAAGTCAGTCAAATGCCTGAAAAAATTGTAGGTCTTCATGATGACATGTAACAATGTGACTAAAATGAACCTCAGAGAAAAATAATTTTGTTATTATATTTTCATTTAGAATTTCCCCTGAAAAAGCAGTGCACTGATAATCTCTTCCAGTATCAGATGATATTGCTTCTGCTTCTTGGTACAGACACTGAAATAAAGTAATAAGTAAGGTGAAGCACAGTTTAATACATATTAATCTAGAATTAATTCAATCTTTCTTTTTTCATATAAGTTTTGTAATAATAAAATTAGGGTCTCTATATTTGCACGGGAAAAAATGTCTTTCAATTCTTGAAAAGCGTAGAGCTATCTGATACTACATAGTTGGACTAATACAAATAACATGGACATAACACAGCTCCAGTTCTGCATTATTTGAGCAGTAAGGTTGCCATGGCTCTAGGCAATTTTAATAACTTCACTGAGTTTTCATAGTGCCATTAATATAGTTACTTTGGAAAAACAAACTGAAATCTGACAGGCAGGAGCTGTTTATGTGGTCTACAATTATTTTAAGTCCATTGATTTCAGCAGAGTTACTCCTGATTTATACCAGTTTTGGTTACTGAAGAATCAGTCTTCACAAGTTTACTTCAAGTGTACATATTTTCAAAAAGTTCAATAAATCTCTGTTACTGCAAAAACACAAGAGAGTCGGTAGAGTAAGCCAGATCTTTTTACCAACTATGAAGAAATTTGAAATGTACTATCTTAATTTTTGAATTACTTCTCTGGATGAAGCAATCAAATTATATGAACCTCATTTGGTGTCTGTAAAAGACAATTATTTCTAATGAAGAAGCTCAGTCTTGTTTTAAACATTTATTGGAAAATACATCAAAAAATTTATGTGAGATTTATGTGAAAAATGCATTACCTGAAGTACCATTACCAAAAAAAAATTAAATACAATGCCTTGTCATAAAATAAATCCTCTTTAATCTGAAAAGTGACAGGAAGACAATTATTTAATGAAAGCTGGTACCTCTTGTATCTCATTGAGATGAGCTCTTGTTCCATTATGCAATTGAGCCTGAACTTGTGTAAATTCAGTTAAAAGACATACAACTTAACAACTTTAGTACTGTTCACTCACGCTGTATTTTTTACATATTTCACAATTTTTTATGTAGGTGAGGAAAGGGAAGCTTTCCACAGCTCAGATTCCGAGAATAACTATGGTGTAGATAGATTTTGAAATTATCTACATGGTGGTCAACATCTTTTAGCAAGTTCTCATAGGTTTGTGTTTCCTCTAAGAATATGCACGCTGTAAAACCCCTGCATACCACCAGTATAGTTAGGCTGACAACAAACCAGCGGCTCCTTCTGGAAGGAATTCCGTCACTCCAATAGACATTTTCTTTCAGCAACAGGATGCTATCACTTCCCAATGTGCTTGGAATTGTCCTGGATACCAGATAAGTTATGTGTCTTCCATTTCTTTCTAGCACTGCTCTGTCATACCCTTTAAATGTGCTCCGTTGCCAGCACGGAGACTGGATCAAAGAGACATCATTATTTTACTGCTGACAGGCTGGTATAGTGCAGACTTCCACCCTAGGCAAGGTGCTATTGTCTCCTTGGTAAACTCTGAACAATCCCTCCTGTCAGTATGAAAGAGAACATGAATTGCTTGGGTGGTCTTCAAACTTTTAGAAAATTTGGTGATGAGAGGACCAGAGTCTTTGTGGGTTTGCCTCTAGACCTTTTGAGTTAACAGAACGCAGCCTCTCTACATAGCCAAGAAGCACACTTTCACACCTGGGTGAGCTAAGCTTATTGTTCTAGAAGCATAGTGAGAGGTCAGGGCAAAGGCATGACAGACTATTTAAACAGAGAGGTGTTGGAGATTTTGTGCAGCCACAGTTTTGACATTCAAGCCAGAGAGCAAAAATGATCATGAACCTTGTAATTTCTGGGGACTTCTACAGTAGAAAATGAGGCTGCAAAATGTGTACTGTCTCCTAGATGTTCAAAATTGTCTGGATATTGCAAATACAGATCACTATGTATTATACCAGATCATGGAGAAATTCATCCAGATGGAGGATGATTAAGCAGATTTAATTTGTTCAGTATCAAATACTTCAGAATAATCACAAGCATTGGGAAGCATCATGTCACCAGGACCTATCGGTTGAGGAAAAGCAGTAGTGAAAGAAGTGGAAATTCTAGCAAGAAATGGAAATAAACCCACAAGAGATCTCTGCAGCCTAACCAGAGCAATGCACCACATTGGCTCTGGTCAAGGTACAGACCAGAGGCTGTCACCACAAGCTGCCTTGCTCTGGCACTGAAGGTACTTATCTTGTCTCCCAGAAGACACAGATCGGAAGAAATGAGGAGAACAAAAGAGCTTTTTGGTGTGGACTTGGCAGAGCAGGCAGAGAAGATGGGTGAGGCTGCAATTCTCCCCTTCAGGTATTTTGCTTTATTCTTTTTGGATTTTTTCCTTTGTGGAATGGGAATGTGGGAACGTCCTGATAACATTTCATACGTCTTACGACAATGGAGATTTTAACAGATTTGTGAGCAAATAGTCCAAAGTCTGAATACGTACTCTGCAACTGATTGGTGAAAGGAAAGTGTTATCGTTTTAGTTTACAGATTAAATGCAAACAGTTATTGTTGCTGCAGGGAACTCTTTCTCAGTTACCTGAGAGTAAAAAGTGGCTTTAGTTTCTTTTTTTAATAATGTCTCAAAGATGCTTGAAGTTGATAAGGGCTCTGTATAGATGTCCAAGTACAGTACGAAATTATCTGCTGTTGCTTAAAAGGTCTTTCTCAGGCAAACCTCAGCTCTGCATCGGTTACTTACCTTGTTATTGCAGCCTCCGTACCATTCCCATTTGCTAAGAGCTGGACTTCTTTTGATGTTACTTTGATTAGAGACAGTGCTCTGTCCACCTGTGTGGTCCTGCTACTGTCAAAAGCATAGAAAGACCCTGAGGCATTCTTGGCCCAGGCGAGCAGGCAGGGGATTAACGGTCTGAAAACAGTTTCAGCTTCCAGCTGAAAACAGTGTGTGCTTCTCCCAGTAATGGGACTGTCCTTCAGTCTCTCAGTGTGCTGAAGCCATGGGCCTGGCAGGCAGCCAGCACCCTGGCAGGCATTGGTGTGCAGCATCTGACAGAACTGGGCGAAAATGCAGGGAGCATTTTGGAAATATCTTGCATTAGTATTTCTAAAATCTCCTGAGCTGATAGAAAATGAAGGTTTGGTTCCATTATTAAGCAGAATTTTAAAAGAAAAATAAAACCGGCAATATCATAAAGTTCTACAATCTTGAAGTATCAATTACAGGCAACTCTGTATTCACTGCTGGAAAAACAACATGATTTCATATGACCAAAGGTGGGCTTCCTTCAGTTTATAGATAAACACTCACAGGTTCTGTGTTCCGGTACACAAATATCTATGCACTAAATTGCCTGTATTTTAAGCTCAGACCTCATGATCTCAAAATACCAGTTCAGAGAAAATTTCATGTAAAAGAAATTTGGTGTTACAAAATGGTGAAAGTCATGTCTTTTTAGAGGAGAATAGAATGAAAAAAATGAAGGTTGAATGCAGTAGCAGACCACGTACCTATGGCAATTAAGTTCTGTTGCAGAAGATAGTATTAACTACTGTACGACATTAGGTTGCATTGATGTGACATTTAAAGACAAAGCTAAAAAAAAAAAGTAGTATAACACAGAATAGTAATTTAGCTTATTCCACAACAGATTTCACTGACTGTCATCTCTAGCCTCAGAAAAGGGATTAAGTACTGCATCAAGGCTGAGTAATAACTTTCACTGTGGTCCCTCTGACTGCATCAGCCAGTGCCTAAAGGCTGGAAGCAGCAGGTACTGCCTGTCAGTCACCAGGGTTTAACCCAGCTTGAGCTACCAAGTAACTGCATTTTAGCCATTGTGTTTCTCCTACCACTTCAAGGACATCTCCAAATGTTTCACAGTTAGAACATGCTTTCTGCAGCAGTCAAGTCTGTTATTAAGGTATATTTAATTTCCTGATTTGTATATTAAATGTATATAAACCACAAGAATTTAAATCAAAAATATGAGGTTTACTTTCTTTTTTTCTTGAATCAGATAAATAACTTCATGTAATAGAAATCAAGGGCTAAGGAAAGAGTAATGTTGATGTCTTTCTTTAAAATCGAGGTAATAGATTTCTATTCGTCAATTTTCCCTGTGGGAATACGGATCATACTGGCCACTTTTAGTATCCATTAAGTTATCCTATGTGGTGTAAACCTTAGGGATTTTTTTTTTTTTTTTTTTTTT
>VWZK01014700.1:2178-69752 GCA_013396935.1 Baryphthengus martii
GAAGATGTTGGAAAGCCAGCCTTGGTGCTGTGCGAGCGCTGCTCAGCAGCAGCTGCAACACCGACGTCTTATCTGCCTCCCCATACAAAGCTCATCACCATAAGAGCTGCTCTGGGGAACATTAACTCCAGCTCACCCAAATCCAGTACAATAGGAAATGTCTGGTTTAAGGATCTTTTTAAATGCTAGAACAACTGATGCTACCCAGACCTGTGTTCAAAGGTCTGAAAGAAAAATAGGTAATGCATCACACGGGGGGTAGTAGATCTGCAGAACTTCACTGAAGGATGCTGCGCGTGCAAAATTGTACGTAGGTTTGCACCTACCTACCGAGGGGAGGCTGAACAAATTCTTAGAAACTAGAAAAGGATGCTGTTGATGAGAGTTCTCAGGATTGAGCATGCCTGCATGAGAAGATAGCTTACAGGGGATTGCTGAAATGCTGCACTCATGATGGTGTCAGAAAGTTCTGTAAGCTGAAATCACTGGAAAAAAATTGTTGGAAACTGGGTGTGTATGACAGGAAGTGTCATGCATGCTTATTCTGGCTGTAGTTCTCACCACTATTCTGAGTTTTCCCTCTTTAAAGGCACGTTCCTAAAGCATCACATGCTTGTTTCTTAAATTATGCAAAGAATTCTATAAATATAATCGGTTTCAGGCATACAAAATGTTAGGTACACATTTTGTATTCACATTTTCCCTCTTAGAAAATCCCACAGAGCAGTAACAAAAATTGGTGTATGGATTATGTAGAACTGACTTGCAGCTTTCTAGGGATTTTCCCGAGTGCTTTCAAGTAATTCCCACTGTGGTTTGTAGGAATTTTCCTTGTGCTTTTAAATAATTTTCAAGACTTCTCCTCAAGCTTGATAGTAATTTTCCTTGTGCTTTCTTGAAGTTTTCCTTCCTTGCTTTGTAGGAATTTCTGCCAATGCTTTCTAGGAATTTTCTCCTCTGTTTTCTACGGATTTCCCAAGTGTTTCCTATGAATTTGCTTGATGATCTGGCATATTACCCATGCGTTTCCACATTCATCCAGGAATTCCCTCTGTGCTTTCTAGAAATACTTTCTAGAAGACAAATTTCTAGGAATTCTGTCTGTGCTGTGTAGAAACATTCTTATATTCTGGAAATCTACCCAGAATCATCTAAGAATTCTCCCCAAGCCATCTAGAAATCCTTACAATGTGTGCTTTGAAGAGCTGTTAAAGTACTTGAATATGAAGCTAATTGTTCAGTAGATCTGTTTTCCCACCTGGAACTTAGCTTGAAAATTTTTTACCACTTTTTTTAGACCTCCCTTTCCCTATGCCGTAGCTATGTATTGTACTTTTTTTTCCTCTCCTTCCCTTTGGTTCAGATAGATTTATTTTTTTTTCTTTTTCGGGTTTTGTGATAGTCCTATTCCTTTCTTCAGAACAGCTATATCCACACATTCACAGAGACTCTCATTTAGACTGATTTTTAGAGTGGGCCTGTATTTATCATTGAGTCTTAACTTGAACACTTCACATAAGATCATGTAATTTACAATTTTTATTGATAGGCAATCGGTAAAAAACATTGATCTGCGAACAAATACTTGTAATATAGTGATAGCACAAAGACTAAGCACTGAATCAGAAGGTAATTAAAGCAATTAAGAATGAATTATGTGTGAAACAGCTGTATTACCCTAGCTAGCATCACCTGCACTCAGGTTGTCATTTTTTTCAGGTACGTGCTTTGGTTAATCCACTAGTCAGTATACATTTGGCTCCCGATAATCAGATTTTATATTTGGGTTCAATGCTGTAAGAACCATAATAATTTGTCCTTATTTTTATGAAGTTTGAAGCCAATTTTCTTTGGAAGGCAGTAGAATTAGGTGAATGCATTAGCAATGAATCCAGTTGTGCTAGCACGGGGAACAATCTGCTCTTAGAAAGGGAAGGTCAGTGGTTAATAACGTTAGAAAAACTCTGGTGGGTTTGTTTTCGTTTCCTTTGTTTTTTGTTCCTAAGACCTGTCAGGGCTCCAAGTGCATTGATAGGGCTCACCTGGGGCCTCCACCCACCCCTCTGCCCATGAGCCTTGAGCTCTCTTAAAGGCCAGGCCTGGGGCCTCACTTTGTAAATGGTCTGAGCTGTGTTGTGGGTCTGTCTTCAGAACTTGCTGTGATATGGCTATGGACCTTGTTATCTGGGACTAGCTGCCTGCTTTGCTTATGGACCTGTATTGTTGTTACAGGTTTAATGGCAGGTCTGATGATCTGGCTGTTGTTCCTGGGTTTGCATTATTTAGGTGCTGGGGGCTTGGGCTTTGGCTTGTCAGACTGTGTCTCACCAGCTTTGTTACTAATACTACCACTGGAGTTATTATGAATGTGAACTTTCTTGTTTGAGAACTGTCTCAGTTACTTGTAAGGTTTCAGTTGCTTGTTACCCAAGTTCTTGATAAGTTAGTATGGGTGTCTGTAACTGTATTCAAGTACCTGAGTAGATACCCCATGTTACTATCTCTCATTTCTTACTGTTGTAGTGTTCTGTTTGTGTGCCTTTATTCAAGCTTTTAAGAATTTCTTCTATTTGTACATACTATGAAAGCCAGGTCATAAGTGTTTTTTCTGGTGTGTTTAGGTGGCTAAATTGTGTAAGCTATACTGATGCACACTGCCATATGCTGGTTTGGGTTTTCCTTTGTGTTTTTTTCTTTTTTTTTTGTTGTGTGGTTGGGTTTTATGGGGTTGGTTTGTTTGTTTGTTTTTTGAAATCTGACTTGCTTGCTGTAAAACTGTGTCTATAGTTCTGTTTAAACAACTTGAGACAAACAATCTCATGTTGTACTTCTAGACTTGGATCCTGGAAGTGTTACACTTGAGCTTTCTGGATGCTTTATACTGTAGATGTTTAATAATAATTGTATATTGCAACAGGGACTTCTCCCTAGTCTCATGTTTGTTGATGGTCATTGCTGACCTTGAGACAGCTATTTTGTTTCTTATTTTTATATTAAATTAATAAGTTTGATTCCCCCCCCAACATTTAAGTTGATTCTTTAAGTTTTTTTCAGTTAATTTTATTGCTGACAGACTTGTGTTAATGGATAAACTGGTTTCTTTCATATGTTAGCTGAAAGTGCCAATGTAGATTGTTTGGTTTAAGAATCCACGTATCACAGAAATGTACTACTGAAAAAATATTCTCTCATTGCATGGAAATTCAGTTATAAACTGCTTCTTTCATTCTTGTTTTGGTGGATCATACAGAAGCATATTGATACATCTGTTAGAATGGTTCTAAACTGGATAAGATTAAGCAGAACTTTCTTGATATGCTTTCCACTTTTTGTTGCAAAAGGAGAATGAAATCTCTAGGAGAGGTGATACTATGATTTAGTTTTATAAATGTTTCTTTTCACATTGAGTATGCTTGGTCACAAGAACAGTTGACTAAAGGTAGCCACATTAGTTCCCAGCTCATAGTAGCCTGTTATTGAAAGAAGTGAAAATGAGAATTTATTAAGCTGGCATTGTTGTCATGTGTATGTGGAAATGAGGTCACTCTCTGCAGGTAGAGAATTAAGTATGCTGTTTAGAAAGAAATACAAAGCAAAAAAAACCCCAACCTAGAGCAGCCTAATTTTGGGAAGTATATGAGCAACTTCAACTTCTTGAGACAACTGACGTCTTGGCATTACCTAAGAAAAGCTGATTATGTTAAAAAATTTGACTTCAACTTAGTACCAATAATGTGATACAAACATCCCCCATGCAGTGGTAAATCTTGAATTCTGTTAAACTGTTGTGTTCTGAACTGAGTACAATGTATTTGTTGTTTTCTGCTATACCAATTGTTCTTTCAAGCATCAGATAAATTACAGTATTAATAGAAGTCATCTGTGTTCCTTAAGAGGAACAAATAACAGTTGAGGTAGAAAGGGACCAAGACAGCAAAGAAAAGAATCTTGGAATCAGTTCTGTGAGAGTAGTATAGAGTAGGAAAGACAATATGAAGGGAAAAGCAGGAGGATCTCTAAAACAAAAACCTGTCATTTTTTTCTGTCCTTCAGTGATGCATGTGTTTGTTTATGGGAGTGTGAATCATTCTACAGATGTTGTGGGGTTGTTATACATCGGAATAACTGAGTATGCTTTATCCACATTTATACATGTCTCATGCTTTAGCTGAAGATAAATTTTTGAAACTCTTTGGAGAGACGGTCAATCCAACTGCTGGTAGAAACAGTTGTCTTTGAGTAATATAATAGTCTTACCCTCTGCATTTGAGAGGAGCCTTATGCCTTCAGCTTTCCTCTTTCCTAAAAAGATCTGGAAGCATAGTCATGCCCAAATATCAACATTTTTTCCCTTGTCATTCCCTTAAAATTGAATTAGTTATTTAAGGCTTATATGAATTTTCACTTCTGTCTGTTTTTTGCCTTTCTATTCTCAAGATGTTTTATTTTCTCTCACTACTGTTTTACATTTTTTAATGTTTCTGAAATGAGTAACCTTTTCTACATCCCACCACAACTATTGAGCTTACTGATGTGAAACTGCTAGGGCTTGCAGAGGAAGTGAAAATGATTTCAACACTGTCAAAAGGATTCCATATCTCAGAAAAATACCCCAGTGTAAAATACTTCAGCGAATGGAATACTGTTTTGAAACATGCTGACTTTCAAATGCTGGCAATTAAGTAATGTCATGCAAGTGCTGTAATGAAAGAAAACCATAGCAAGAATTTTCAGTGACTGACTTTGTTAGCTTTTGCTAGACCTGACTACATAAGTTGGGAGGTCTGTTTTATTTTTAACAAGATGAGGTTGAAGATTCACACAGAAATAATGCCTAAGTGATGTTTCCAGATATCTAGGTGTGATGGGAAGTTCAGTGGGCTGTACCTGGATGGGAAGTGGTTAAATTATTGCTCACGCTGCTCCATCTTTAACGTCTTTTTGTGCTTTTTGCAATTCCATCCATCTGTGTAGGTGGATGGATGTATACTGAAATTTTCCTTGATGAGTGGAATTTGCTTTTTCACTTTAAAGTCAGATACCAAGTATAAATAATTTCAAGCTTTGCCCTTCGCTTTTCTTACTGAAGCCGGTGTAACCTGTGCTGGCACTGTTTCCTTAGTGTTTCACAAGGGCGTTATTGCTCTTCAAACAGAAAATGTACTTGCTGTAAAAACTTTGAAGTATGAATATTGGCAGATATTGAAATAATCAATCTGACTTAATTAAGCTATTGTGAGCTATGTAAAGTGGTTCATTAGTGATGATTCCCAGGTGGTTACTGCTGGAGATGCACAGATCCATTACTTACTGTCCTGGTATCAGCAATGGTTTCAAGTCTAGAGATACCAAACTGAATAACCCAAGTTTCAGGATATTCTCTCTAGCTTTCATTTGATCTACAAAAAGAGAAAAAAAAAATCAGCATCGTATCTTGAGAGGTCTATGATTTGAATATTCTTAGAAAATCATAACATTGCTGTCTAATAGGATTCCTCCTACTTAAAAATAAACCAACATTCCCAATAATTATAAACTGTATGGTTTTTGTTGCTTGAAAAATCGTTTGTATGGGCTCCAAGGGACTGACTCTCTGGCTGACACATTATCTAGAAACCAAGTTAAACTGAAGTTGAAAATCATGGTTTATAACTTTCCTACTGTTTAACATCCCGTGCTAGGGACATGTTAGAACATGTTTAAACATTTCTATAACCTCTTGGTTGATATTTCATAAACCCATATTTTCCAAAATATGTAATTGTTTTATGTGTTGTTTGAACAGAGCACTGCAGAAAAGTTATGAACTAGGTATGATAAGCAATGTTTGCACTTCTGAAAAATTGAAGTTGCCAATCTCAATGAAAATTGATCATGCTTGATTTCTCGGGCTGTGTACTACATTTGTCTTTATTCTGCTTTGATGAAAGCATCTGTTGCTTGCTGTACTATTTCCTCCTTTATGAACTTTCGGGATGTGACAGCAGACACTTTTAAGACATTGTTACATCTAGCAAAAGTCATATATGAACTTGGTTGATTAGAAGCAATCCGGTGTCAGTACTTCTTTGGAAAAAGGCTAGAACTATATTTCAAGGGCTAACTGGCAGTACTAGGAGAAATAAAATTCTAAATTCTGCAGCAATTTTGTTCAAGTTTCCCTGTGAAAACCAAGAGGGCTGGGCAGGTGCTTTTTGATGACGGGACAGCTTAAATGCGTCTGAATATAAAGTCCATATGCATTGGTCTGTTTTTCAAAATATAGCTATTAGTTCAATTTGTACATTACTTCTGGTCACAACCGGGTGTTGCTTACATGCACGTTTGTTTACAAAGAACACAGTTATTTTTCTGAATGAAGAAGGAGCCTGACATTTAAAGATGGTGTTTATAACACCTACAATTAGTATATAAGGGACAGAACTTTTGGATTTTCTTGAGGCCGCACAAGGAATTCTTACTACTTAGTGATATCTCTCAAGGAACCTGGCAAACTGTCTAATATCGATCACTTGATTTCATAAGCAGCCTACTCTTGCCTTGATTTTAGAGTAGGGACAGGTTTCTTTTATTGTGATCTTAACGGAAACGTAGCAGTGGAAGGTCCTCAGCCAAACATAGTCCAGTCTAATCTAGGTTCAGTCTAACCTTTCATAATAAGCTAATGTCACCATGGTACTGTGAATAAAATGACATCTTTTTCTTTTAAAATGACATTCTATTCTCTGCATCCATAGTGCTCTAGTTCTGTCAGCTGCAGGTGTACAGTGCAGTGCACAGCACTCATTAAAACGAAGCATCTTGTTTATCCACATTATGTTGCTTGAAGGTGATCATTCAAACTGTTCCTTTGAAGCAAGATCTATAGCAGAAAACAGACTTTTCAAACCTTAAATAGTGGCATTACATATAACTTATCACCTCACGTAATGTTCGTAGTTGTTACTGTATTTGTAGCTGTTGCATAATTTAACATTGGCTGATACCATTTAGAAGAGTGTCTGGTCTACCAGGTCCTCAGGACTCGGGTGTGTTGCTTACAGTTAGTTCCCTGTTCCTTTAGCTGAATTGAATTTCTTAGCTACCAAATAATTGGAGAAAAAAAATGTTTGGGTTTGTAAATCAGCATCATTGCTGGATATAAAGAAGTGTTTAAGGTGTTGGGAATAACCTGAAATCTGTCTGTATGTTTCTCTGGTCTTTGAGAGAGCAAATGTGAATTTGGAGGCACATCTCCAAGAATAAAGGATCTACTGCCTGCGTTAATAGTTTAGGGATGTTAATGACTGTAAGGGATCAAGTATACAAGTACCTTGCATTTACATCAGCTTTCAGGTGTTACAAAGACCACCCTGTTCTTTTGTAAGAACTGTAGCTGTATCTCATTTTGAAACATTGCTTCCAGGATCTCTTTTCCTAATAAAGGAGGGTTCTTTTTCTTTGGTAACTCTTCCTGATGGAAGAATTGCAAATTAATTCTGTCTATAACGGGATCAGCTTAATGCTATGATGCAGATGTCATACTTAGACTTTGATCTTAAGTTAAATAGCTTTTTCATTGAAGTAACTAAGCAACATTTTACTGATAGTGTCTGTTTAGAGCTCTTACCTTGTGCTTTAAAGGTGCTTTAGGGAGCTAGCTAACTAAACGCAAATGGAAGTTGATTTGATTTAGGTACACACCTTTTTGTTTTGAAATGTCAGCCTATGTATTCAAATAGGAATAAAGTTAGCAGAACTGAAAAAGACGAAGTTTAGAAGTATTTACAATAGAAATAACTTTTTCTTCAAAGGTTTAGGCCTCTCCAACTTCTTGTGTATTGAAGTAGAAGGTCAGAAGCCTAAGAATGTTTTCCCAGACTTGTGTTATGTGGATGCATACTATAGCAGTCATTGGCAGTGAAAATAATATGTACTACTTGTGCTTTTGTTAGCATCCCAAAGAAAACAAAAATAGCAGAGAAGAGGTGGATTGTTTTGTTGTGGGTTTTTTGGTGTGTTGTGTTTTTTCTGTATTTCTACGTATCAAGCTAACAACAGGCTTAGGCACAGTGTTTTACATCACCCAGATTGCTCTTGCAACTTGAAAAGCATCATGCATCTCAGTAGCCTGAAGGAAGTGGTGTGTTTCCAGAATATCTCCCAAAGGAGGTTCCTGTCAAGTAGAGTTTCAATTGTAATTGAAAATGATGATTGAAGTTTGTGAAAGATTAAAGTGCATAATTAAAAAGTAATAAAGCAACTTGTCAAGTAGAATCTTGCTGATGGTAAACAGCTGTTTGTTATTGTGGTGAACTGTGGTCTCTGAAACAGTATCAGTGAAATAATTAACCTGTTGAGGTTGGTGGAGCTGTATCCAGTCACAGCAGATCCAACTATGACTTCAAATGTCCTTGTTGGATTTGATGGTTAGCAAAGCAGGAATATATTCCTTTCTAGAATGCAGTGGGTTAAAACTTGTAATCCTGTGTTTTGTAAAGGTGTAGCACTAAACCAGAACTATTAAAATTGTCATCGCATTAATAAACTTCTTATCTTTGCCATCCATTTCTGTTCTCTTCAGTAAGATAGGTTTGTTAGGAAGTTCTTGGCAATCTCTGCCTTTCAAAGAAAGAAACTATACAACAACTAAAACTTAAAGGCAACTAAGTTTTTTCCTCCTTAGGGAATTCTACCAAAGCAGAACTTGAGATAAATAACTTGCAAATTAAACTTAGTTTTCATATGAATCACAGTTGAGAGTCCAGAGGGGTAATCTGTTGAAGCAAGTTGGTATAGCCATACATGACTGAACACTAAAAATTACTTTAACTGAGTAAAAATATCCAGAAGGAGTATTTTAAGCATGTGACTTTGTGTAAATCATAACTAGCGAGGTACACTTATAAGATACAAATGATGGTTCTCTCCCATAGATCAAAAAGACTGAGAGTAACTATTGATTAAATAGATCTGAACATTATGTTTTTCTCAAGACTTACTCTTTTACTCTTCATATGATTTCTCCAGGGTATTTTTTTGTGGGGCTAGTACCTCTGCATATTTGATCAACATGTTTATGTGCTTTTACTGTTTCTTTTAACCTTAATGGTCAGCTGGAATGATGTTGCGAATAAGTAATTTAAATTTCTAGTAAGTATTATTAAATAATAGACATGGATGAGGTGTAGTAACCGGGCAACGTTGAAAACTTCCATTTTAATGAGGTGTGCTTCTGTCTGTGCTAATAATGCAATAAACAAGAATATCGAGTAGGGAGTTTCAGTGGATCCTGACAAAGAGCCTGTAGTAGTAGGGAGAGGTGTGGTGAAAGCTATGATTGTGACTGTGACTATCTCTTGCTGCACTGCAGGATGTGCTAGAGGGAGAATGCTTTTTTTTTTTTGAGAACTCCTATAGCTTCTCTTACCAGCCAGACCCAGGGGAGATTGCTTTGTCATGTTGCCATGCCATCTCCCCACCCTTCCTGTCCCATAACTCTATGGCCGATGTGTGCTGTTGGTTTGGGGACTGTGCAAATAACTTCACACATGTGAACCTGTCTCCATCCTTCGTGCAACAGGCATCAAATAGAAATATGTTTTAAGACTTAGGGAGTTTGGCAAAGGAAAATCATCCATGTGAAAATGCTTGACAAAATATGAGGATTTAGCAGCTCAGAACCAGACCTGTTCAAGTCTTCTGAGCCAAGAATATGTAGGATCCTGTCATGGTTTAGGGTCAGGGCAGCCCACTAGACCTATAACAGACACACTCTCTGCTAACACCTCTCCCTCTCCAAAGGGGAAGAGAAAGGGAATAAGGAAGAGAGATCTATCAATTAGAAAAGGAAACTAGAACAGCTTTAATGAAAATAATGTTATACAAGTACATACAAAGCCAGTATTGAACCCAGTGCCCCCTGATAGCAATTACGTGACTGTCACCATTGGTAATGTGGAGCAGGCACTGGAGAAGTCCCAGACTGGGCCCAGTGGCAGACAGAAACCATGTTGGGAGCTGGATTCTGGTGCTGGATTCAGGAACACACAGATTGAGATTGGAGGCAGAATGGACAGAGTCTTGCTAGTGTGCTGGCCATTGAAGAACAGAAGCTGAACAAGAGCCAAGAGGAGAGTTTGATGCTCGTGATCCCACAGCTTTACACTAAATATGGTGTATATGGGATGGAATTCCTTGTTGGTCAGTTTAGGGTCACCTGTCTTGTCTATTTCTCCCCACAGATGCAGCCTTTTACTTTCTGCACCCCTCAGTGTGCCCCACAAGATCCAGCAGTGGCCTTGGTCTTCACACCAATTCTTGGTGCTAACTCTAAACATTGAGCGTTATCACTGCTAGAAGCAGCCACTGCCTGCAAAAACACGCTGCTGCCTTCAGGAAGCTCAGTTACATAGGAGAGCTTAGCTGTAAAAGCCAAATCACTGAACAGGATTAGTTCTGTTCTTGCTCAAACAGGACAGATCCAGAGCCTTACCCTTGGAGGGGTGTGCTGGTGCCTCACCAGGACAGTGCAACAATTTATTCAGTGCTTCTGTGTCTCGTTTCTTTTCCATAGTGATAGCTTGGATGGTTCCTTTGTATGGTGTAACGGACGTGCTTTTGCGAGAATTGGAAGAGAACACATTTAAGAGAAACTTTTCTGTTTATTTTTTCTGTAATATGCACTGTAGAAGGATTTGTGAATAACTTATTGAGATTGTTTCGTTTTTATGGCTTAGACTTGAAAGGACACTTTTTTTTAATAGAAAATTGCGGTAGTGTGATAAAATAGTAAGAAAAATCAATTGTACATTCTAGAAGGAAGTGGAAAGAAGCTTTACTTTCAGGTACCTCATCCTTTCTTACAAATTACAATTTATAGCTTTTGGAGCAGTTAAATTTATCTTGTAAAAAACTATATTGAATTTAAACGATCCACAAAGTACCTTTTTGTATGGGCAAGGAAATCTGTGCGGCTTGAGCCACCCTTTACAATTCTTTCAACATCCGCGCCTTCTCTGCACCTGCCTTGCAGTGACATCTGCTGGGAAAAGCAGGAAGTCTTTATTGCCACTTCCAACAGTTTAGAATGAAATGGTCTTAAATAAAACATGTAAGCTTTTCCCGGGCATGTATATATTTCCCTGTGCAAAAATCTGTCGCTCGTGATTAAGGTGTAGGTAATACAGAGCATTCAGATATTAATATTTTGAATGAAACTCAAATCAGTTAGAGTTGCAGTTTTATCTTTCTTAGCTACTGCCATATATTGTTGACATATGAAGGAATAATTACAAAATACCCGCAATACTGAACTTGTGACTTAAAATATTGTAACTACCATACTGATGTATATTCCAAAGAAATGCTTATTTCTTTGTTCTTCCAATTTTACAGGTGATTTATAACTCTGTTTTTATTCTAATGTATTTTGATGATATTTTTCTTTCTGATAAATTCTGATTTGTTTTATATCTGTCAGTTAATGCAGTAGCTTTAAACAAATGTGGATAAATATTTCTGTGTTCAGGATACATAGGCATTCAAACATAGTTTGTAGATGACTGAATATGTGGTGAGTTTTTCTGGTATGTGGTGGTACTTGTGGCAAGTTAACACTGAAAAACTTTGAAGTAGTAGGGAAAAATGTGAGTGATGTAGAGGAGAAACTGCATTTTTCTCTTAGGAGAATTTCAGAAGTGAAAAATGCCATGTTTGGTAGTTGGGCAGTGTGTGGAGATGGAGACAGCTCAAGAAGTTGAGTGGTCCCTGTCCTCAAGTAACACAATGAAATGAAAGTGGTATTATAAATATTCAAAAAGAATGCTTTAAAGAGGAAGTGTTACAGAAGATGATAAATTATTTCAATAATGTTATGAAGTAACATCATGAAAATACTTTTAACATACGTACTTTCTATTCCAAGATATCAAAGAGCTTTGCAGATATTTTTTTCTGTCAGATGATGAGATAGTATATTTAATTTTATAGATGATTACTAAGAACTGTAGATTTGGATTAATCAGTAGCTCATTGCAGCCATGTACTAGTTGCACGATTTAGCCCCATTCTTAATTTTCCAATGAAGAAGACTTGAAATATTTTTAAGAGAGCTTACTTTTCTCTTGTTTCCCCTTGAATGCCTCTGAAAACCAGTAAAATATGTAACAAAACACAGCAAGATGTAAGAAAAGTTAAGCATATAAGATATTGGGGGGAAGAAAAATATTATGTCTCTTCTCCCATATTTATGGAGAGTTTGTGCTTTCTTTTCAGTGTGGGTAAATCTGTTGTGCTCGTGGTGAGTAAGTAATTGCTTTTGGCAGCAATGCAAGTAGTTAGGAGCTTGGGTCTCAAAGGTGTAGGGTAAACCAGCTCAAGGTAGTTTTAATCTTAGACAAAATGTGACAGTAGCAGGTTGACTATGGCAGCTCCATAGAGTGCATGAAATTAAACCCAGAAACAGTTCTCTGCTGTGCCTGTGTCCTTGCAGGCAGTGTAGATGCACGTGAATTTAATGAGAAAGAAAAATCCTGTCTCCAATGCCACAACTTTATTTTTAAAAGTTTATTGTACATGGTAGAAATTCAGCTACCCTAGCTACCTAAACATAGCTCTACTCTGTCAGTGCCTACTACGTAAGCATTACGCTGGCTCAGACCAGGCCAATGCAGCTTGCTTGACTGGAAGTTAAGTTCAACTCCCTCTTACAACTGTAATTGCTGTGCTATTGGAGTGCTGCGTAGTCACCGATGTACTTATCTCGCATGACGCAGCTCACCTTCATGGAGCTTAATGTGTTTAACGTGATTCTTTCATTGCAAAGCTTAAATACCGAATTACATCTCTAATGTAGACTTCCCTCAGGGCCCTTCGATGTACATGGTGGGGTGCCATGGGTAAATGGAAGTAGCAGCAGTGCTTTTCACACAGGAGGCAGGAAAAATATACACATTGAAATACTCAAGTTGGTTGTGGCTCTAGTATCTATGGAGATTCTGTGGAAGTGTTGCTAAACAACAACAACTACAAATGACAAACATTGCAGAGTTAGTCCTCTTCTGAGCTGACAGCCCCAAGGCTAGCTTCGGAAAGAAACGCTGCAGCAGTGTCGCTGATCTCCTCACTGCTGTTGGCAGGTTTCCGATTCAAGGCTTTGCTTAAAGTCACTAGTGAAACGTTATCGTTCTAGTAATTGTAAAAACCCACTGTTTTTAAAATTGTGTCAAAGACAAGTTTTCTGGCACATCGCATACGAAGTATTCATGAGGAACTTGAACCATTGATTCTGAAGTGAGAGATTTAAATGAAAAAGCAATGAATGAAACCATTTTCTCGGTGTATTTAAAGGAAAATACCTGATTTGAAAAGCCAAGTTGCTTTCTATTTCATTAACGTGTAACCGTAACGTAAAAAGATTGACAGTAATAGACCACATTGCATGGAGGGGGAAAAAACTTCTTTAAATGGTTTCTCAAAAATAAGTTATTTCACATGTTCCAAACTCAAAGAAAGTAATAAAAATGTAATGGTTATTGAATGTGGATTTTTTTTAAATAAACGATTGACCATATGTATGTTAGAAACAGAAAGAGCTTGCTGTAGCTGAAGAGTTCAAACCCAAGAATGCTGGACAAGGTTCTTCAAACTTACATGGAACAGTATATTAATTAAAAAAATAGACTCATAGCCCAAATAATTACAGGATTTAGCCCTTTGACCTGTAACTGCACTGTTTGATCCATGGAGAACTGCTTTTGAGAAATGTTTTTAAGTTTTCTAAGTAATATTTTTAAAGTAATAGTGGTAAACTCTAATTTGGAAAAATATGTAATGTAGGTATGTTACAAATACTTTGTGAATTAGGATAATAATTCAGAATAAACATTGAAGAAAGTATAAACAATTGACTTATACAGGTAATTAACATTTTTTTAGTTGGAAACAAAATGAAGGACTGCAATTTATTAACACTACCTGGGTGTATATTGAAATGGTGGAAGCTGCAGCAGATTTCTGAGACTGGTGGCAGACTTGCATACTTTGAACAATAGCTTGGAGTTCTTTGCATGTTAATTCAAGAGAAGCTTTTCAACCATCTGAAAAATGCTAAATAATTTTATAGAATACTTAATGCCATGGGATTTGCATTCAGAATGAACGCGCTTCGTCTCTAAATATAGGATTTTGTGGCGAGACGATTTCTTGAACGAAAGCGTTGCATATTCCTTAAATATTTTGCTTTTTGTGTTTTTGTGTTTAATATTGCAAGTTTGCTGTAAGAGTGATGACCAAGTGACCATCTGGCAAGGTAAAGTGTTCATTGGTGGCAACTAAGAAAACAATATTGCAGTTGACTTGATTTTTACTGATGAAATTATTTTACCAAAATCTAGTAACTGTTTATTTGCATTCTATACTGTTGAGTTGTGCACTTTGAATTTGCTTGTGGTTTTGTGGTTTTTTTTTCTTTGTAAGCTAAGATAGGTAAAAATGCATGGAAATACTTCTAGAGCTGTGTAACTTTTACAGGATAAAACTGTTCCACTTAAAAAAACCAAGAGAGCTGTTACTGACCTCAAGAGTTTACATCTTACTATGTAAGAAAAGATGTAGAGAAAAGAAAATATTATCTCAAGCTGGATGTAGCTGCTTTTCTTTTTTTTTGTTTATGGGCCTTTGTTAATCTCAGTTATGGCATTTCATGCCTTTTCATATGTGGAAATTCATGCAGCAAAGGTACTTAAACTTGGGCATTTCAGTGTACTCTAAAGGGGAAACTCTTAGCTGTGCATAAAACTTCTTGAAAGATATATCATCAGTTCTTGATTCTTAGTGACTTACATGTGTAACGAGTGTTTGTGCTTTATGAAAGATCTAGTAAATAAACATTGATATTAGCTGTCTTATTTTTGTGTATATATATCCATTTTTAAATAGAGGAGATTGAAACTCACAGGATTACAGTCCTAATTATGCAGCATTAAATTCATAGTCAGCAAAGTATGTATTTTTAAGTCCAATATAAAAATAAAGCAACACATCCCATCTTCAGTGGTATTTAAGAAACCTGGACCTAAACATAAAGTGAAACTCCTGCTTTTGTCTTGCTGGGTTTTAAGTGAAACAACGTATCTGAAGAGAATTCACAGAAGCCTCAAATGGGTATTAGAGAGTAGAATTTGAAACTGCTTTTTAGATGACCCAGTTGCTGAAGCCGACTCAAATTTGACCTCTTAGTTACTTGATAGTGTCTGTTGTATGGCCAAAGCAGATGGACTACTTGATGCTCAGGATTTTTTTTTTCCTGTCCTCTCTGATGTCTTGCCCTTAATCTTTCACCACTTGCACAGCACATGCACCAGACGAAGCATCCATCAATGCAGTTAGGCATAACCAGATAAGTGAGATCAAAATTCCTGACGTCAGCTCTCTATTTGCAAAATTTTTCTTATAAACAGATGCTAGCCGTTCTCATTCAAATCTCTTAAAATGCCTTTGCATAGCACACAGCATTAAAATCATGCTGCTGTTGTTATTGACACATGTGAAGTCACACACAGAGCAGTAATGAAAAGCAGTCCAGTCACTTTTGAATTTTGTATGCTGTCACAATTACAATTCTCCGCTTTGCGTCATGTAAGTGAAATTTGAATTAATAGGATCCTTACTGGGAAGAATATTATAGACAGTTTCTATTCCTGTACTTTGAGTGTTCCTCAAACATTTCTTCTAACGGATTTGACAAAAATGGCAACACATTCACTTTTTCATTAGCAACAGATTGTTATTAAATAGTTTGAAAATTGAATCAAACAGAACTTAGATCCATTGTCCTTATATAGTAAATGATGTGGGTAGTTCTCGGTCTTCAAAAGCAGTTCTGTATTCGAGTATTTATCTGTATGTATTTATGCTGTAAGTGCATCTGCCCAGACATTCAAGGCAGAATCTTTCATTTACTTTCTTCTTTCTCTTTCAATGCATGAAGACAGTGGAACTATTTTGGTTTATTTCTACTGTTCGGTACAGATAGATGGTTCAAATTAAAAAAAATACAGTTGCTTTTCCTTTCATATTTTAGGCATGCAAATTCAATAGGATTATATAAATGTCTGAGTGATCTCATGCATTTGATGGAGTTTTCTTTCCCTGTTCTTGTTATGATTGAGGCTATATGCCCCATGCCAGGCCAATTTTCCTTGGCTGGGACTCTCCTGATTTTTTTTTTTTTTCTTTCCAAACACAGAACATAGGTGTTAAGGGTCTTCAGACAGTCTGTAATTTGTAAGATAGTCAGTTGATTTCTGGAACAAGGTACCCTTCCAGTTGAAGACAGGTAAAATGCTTTATGTTTTGTCTTAATTCTAACATTTAACACAGTTGCTATGTGGACAAAACCAGAACTTCATAATTTGATTTATTTTATGTCTTGTAAGAGGTACTGTCATTTTTGTTACTATTCTACGAAGTTTAACAGTTGGAAAACTGTGGGAGAGGCAAGTGTATTTTGTGATAGAAAATAACCATGTAACAGAGGGATGCTATTAGTGGGCTTCATACCCAGCAAAGACAATAGAGTGTAGGACCCTGAAACTTTCTGGAAATAAGCAGCAGAGTTGTTGCACAAACCAACTAGCTGTTACTGTTGAGAAGGTAAGACCTTCACTTCGGCTTGAACCTTATCGGTTACCTGCAGTAGTTCAGTTCAGCTGTTGAAATGATTGCTTTGTAGTTTGACAAAAGGCTCTCACTTTACCCATCAGGACAAGATACTCAGTAGTTTGAGAACTTCATGCTCATTCATTTGAGGGACTGCCTCTCTGGTAAGGATTGTTCCCAGTGACAGAAGATCATAAATTTCTTTGACTTTATGCTTCTGAATGGCACCCGGTCAGTGCTGATGGAACAGTGCTAACTGGAGATGTACAATCTCTTCCACTTTCAGTGTGAGGAAATTTTATTCTTTCCATATACAATGTTAAGTACTTTTCCTTGGAGAACAACGATACTCTGTCAGGTTACTGAGTTCAGTTCAGTTGGACATTAGATTTCACATGAAACACTAGCATGAGTTTGAGTCCTTCTGCTGTAGGACTCTGTTAGATTATCAGGCACGCTCAACACTGTTGGTCTCAGTCCTTCTGTTTCATTCAATGACTGGATCGATATTTGTTATAAGACCATGAGATCCTCTGTGATCACAATGCAACCAAGTACATAAAGCTGCATTAGTGACAGTACCAAAGCAAATGTGTGTGCTTTCTTTGCATCTGAGGAAGAGCCTGCTAGAGCTTGTGTGCATTTTCATGAGGCATCGTAAGGGCCGAAATGCACAGAAATGTATTTGGAGAAGTGGTTCAGCAGGTTCTGCTCACACAGAGCTCAATACCACCTAAAATAATTTTGACTATGTGGTGGGTATTAGTTGGATGTCAGTCTCAGTCCACATGTACAGCCACTTAAAGATAAAAACGTAACTTGCTAGTTACAGGAATCCTTCAAGATGTTGTACGTGTGTGTGCTTCACTTTCATTGTCTTTCAGAATCTTACTCAGATCTTGTTGGTACCACGTTTTGCTCTGGAGAGAGAACTGAGGTGGTGCCTGGTTCACTTCACCCTAATATGCTCCACATGAGGAAAGAATTCACTCAAGTAACTGGGCATAGCATGTCTCTGAACCCACCCCTGACTGGGGTAAGCAGTTTGAGTTGTATAGTGTGTGTTGTTTTCTTTTTTTTTTACCAAAGTTTGTTTGTTTGGTTTAATAAGTTGTAGGTTTCTTGGTGTTTTTAATTTGTATTTTTGTGGGGTTTTTCTTAATATGTTTAAAATCTCTGGGAAACATTTATAGATGAAGCACATAATTTAGTGTGGAAGTGATGTCTGTATGCTTTTTGATGGACTTCATAACAGACTAGAAAATTAAGCAAGAGAAGTACATTAACAGTTGTGAGAACAATGGTATGTTTTGCATAACGTTTTTCATGAGAGGTGCTATGTATAGAAGGCAGATCCTACAAAAGAGATATTATGTCAAAAGTATATCTAGGAAAGGCAATGGAAAATTTTGCTACCGCTCTTGTGTTCAAAATTTTGTACTTTAGGCTACCTGTGGAGGGTTAATATAGTTCAGATACACAGACATGGTAGCAACTGCTTATTTTGACTGAACAGTTTTCCAATACTGGATGCCACTTGTGATGCTTAGCAATGTCTGGCATGATTGTCATACGTCAGGAATAAGAGGATGATCTCTGTACTGTGCAGCTAACTTTCTCCTGGTTTATTTTCCATAGCATTCTGCTCACCATAGAATAGACTCTAGTTTAACACCTGCACTTCTTTCCTTACAGATGTCTTTCCCCAACCTCACAACACACTCATTACACAAATTCATTTTACAAGACTGGGAGTTTCTTGACTTTTTTTTTGGTGTTCACAGTAGCTTCCTTTTGGGTTTGTCCCTCATATTGAGGACATATGTGGAAAGAAGGGTTATTCATGTCTGTTTTCCTGAATGTTTCTGGATTTAAAAACCAAAAAACCAACCACACAAACCCAAATTTGAATCAAGCTATAAGTATTTTTTTTCAAAATCATTTAAATACCTTGAAGGTTTTTGTCGTGGCTTTCTCTCAATTATTTAAGAACCCTGAAATATAAAAGGGTGTGATTATGTTGCTATTTGTGAATACATTTGCTATCATTTGAACTTCTTTGGTTTTGTTAAAATAAGATGATTTTTTTGCAACCACAGCATAACTGAAAATTGTCAGCCTTTATCACTTTGTTTGGATTAGATTTTCTCCAAATGATAAGTATTAGCAACAGTTTTGAGTATGTTTCTATAATCATCTCCCATAGCTTTTTGATATGCTACGAGTAATTTTAGAGTTCTTTTGTCTTAAGACACAAATATTCAAAATACGTAGCTCACACCTTTCTGACTATAAAAGCATGCTCAAAAAAGGGAAGCTGAAATAATGTCCTGTTGATGATCTCAAAGCCAGAAACATTATAGAATGCCTGTTAAAGGGCATCTGGAGTTGAAGTGAAATGGGGAAAGGTGAGAGGATTCAGCCTGGAATTGATTACTGAACTGGCAAAACTTAAACCGTGTTTTGAAGTATTTTATTCCACTGCTATTTTGTAATTCCTCTAGGTTTTTCCTCATGTTTCAAAAATGACCGTTTGCAGAGCTTGGGGTGTTGCACTCTGGCACGTAGTGCGTACAGAATAGGTTCTCTTGTACTAGTACTAGATGCCAATACTTTCCCGACTTTTTCCATTTCATACTAAAAGGTCTGAGTTGTTCAACTACGTTCTGTTCTGCAAAAGCCATTAAATTCCTTGCTCTTGTATTACTCGGACCTAGACGCCTGGTAACACTAGTCCTGTTCTGGCTGTCATCTATATAGTAGGGCATGTTTGCCTTACTTATATGCCAAATAGCTATTTGGCATAAGTTATTTTGCATGCGCTAGAGTTTATTGCTGCCTTTTATTTTCTATATGACTGTAGAGAAGACAGTGATTTGGGGAAAGTCAGAATCATTGTACAGATCTGCTCGCTACACAGGATGAAGGGTAGGGGGCAGATCTCCAGCTGAGGATCTGCTCGTAGGAACCTTGATGATATACAGACAACTTTGATACTTTTGGGTTCTCTTTGATCCAAATTCTTAGCTCATGAGACATCAACACTTATTTTTCATTTTCACATCAACTGTTATGTTTTCCAACTCCCTGACAGCTTTAGATTGTCTGGTTATGCTATAGAATGAATGAAAAGAACAGCTCTATCATGGGCAGAATATCACTGGTACTGTCTCCTACTGCTTTTCCTGTTTCTTTTGGAATTGAGGACTTATTTTAATGGTTTGTAGGAGGTTGATGGGCCCCAGATATCTTTGGGGAATTAATAATGAAACACAGACGATACAGCCTGTCTTGGAAATTTAGGAGAAAACTGTTTTGTCTTATGAACGTGACGCTTTCTCTTGTAAATTTGGACTCTACTCTCTCGCTGTATTAGAGTAGCTTTGTTCAAAGCAATAGGAGGAAATTATTTGTAATGTGAATAAAAGTAGATGCATATAAAGCGTATTAAGCCTTTTTATTTTTTTTACCAGAAAAGGAATAAAAGGTTATTCTGCATCCTGACTGTTTAGATAAAGGAACATAATAATTTTCTAAGCATGTTGTTGTATTTTGCTTATTACTACTATTTAGTAGAATCTTGGCTTGAATCAATAATAGTGTTCTTTGGTCTATAAACAGATGAAAGATTGAAGAACTGATCTGCTGCAAATATTTAACCTATATGTAGCTAGTTAAAAGCTATAAAACTATTGGAATGCATCAAGTGTTTGTTACAGAACTTTCAAGTTTAATTTATTTGAATATATTTTATAAGCCTTGTGGACAGGGAAGTGATTCCATTCCATTTATAGAAATGGAGCAGAATGCCAATTAGGAATCTTTTGGTTGTAGTTACTTCATGATTATAACTACAAAGCAGTCAAAGTATTAGGTGGTGCCAAGGTTATCAATAAGCTTTTAAAATTAATAAATTATTAGTTTTACTATGAACAGAAGTCTTTAATATTTGGCAGTCCCATTGTTTAGGTAGATTTTTTTAAATGCTTGTTTAAAGTTCCTCTGTGAACGTCCAGCACTTAAATATATATTTTTTTAATGGTTGAAAGGAGCATGATTTAAAACAATGCTTACTGAAAAACAACTTGCTTTAGAATTTTCAGTGGCAGGAGTTGTAATGAAGCTTTTCAAGATTTGGAAGTCATATGAGATGAGGTAAATGAAACCTCAGGTGCCATGATGAGGGATATCTGTACAGTGTGGGTATGCTGACCAGCCTGTGCAGGTCATTCCACTGATTTAATTTTACTACTACTAAATACAAGTCAGCACATTAGCAGTTAATTAAGATATCTCTACTTGGTACTGTATTGTGCTGTCCTTTACTGAAAGTAACGGACGGTTTGTGTTGAGCTATGAGTGTCTTATTCAAGAGCCGATTCATTTCCTGTGTGGAAAAACCTCAAAGTATTTGATATTTCACATGTATGAATACTGATTTTTCTGTTTACTTAAGCTGCTGTGTCTGACTCTGTTTCCAGTCAATGTGGATGCTTTAGTGATGCAGCACTTTCTAGGCAGACTCTTCTGTAGAATTTTGTGTTATAAATAGTTCACCAATTCAGTATGTCTTCAAGCTGATTAACTGGAACAGGATTGTGCTTCATTTTTGTATTGAGCACAACCTGGTAGTCAAACTTTTGTTGCAGTGAATACTCTTTAATTGTTGATTTCATGGTTAATAGGTGAACAGTAGATTGTCTAGGCAGTGTCATCTAGATATGAATGAACTATGATAAATAGCATTTGTCTGGGATATAAAACTGAAGACTGTGGATCTAAGATTCCATTTAGATTGCTAGTAAAGATTAAAACTTCCATCTTGATCAACTTCTCTCTTGACCTAAGCTTTGTTCTACAAGTTATCTGAAGAAATAATACTGAAGATAATTACAGTCCCTACAACTGTTTTCTTTAAAGATTATCCAAATGCATTAGCGCACCTGTAAAAGGAAATAAAATTAAGTTAAATATGCTGCAACTAATATACATTTCCCCACTTAAGACAAAGTACAGAAGATAATAGAAATGGAAAACTAGTGCATTCTGGCTCTAGATGAAAATGCTGCTATTGAACTCTTTCCAGAACAACATGTACTTGGATCGGTATTAAAGCGAAGTATTATGCGTGTCGAAGCCAAATGACCTAGTACGTTGATAGTGCAGAGCACATTTCACAGTTATACAAATACCTAAACTGTTGGTTTTTTCCGTCCATAAAACAAGTAAATTAGAATTTAAGCTAAACCTGTCTACTTTAAGCTTTTTTTCATTCTGAAATAGACTCCAGTAGCTTCATACTACTATATTACTGTTACAGAGAAGCACTGTAACTCTAAATTATTTCAGGAAACAAGGTATGTGACATGCTCATCTATCTGATGTTAAAGGATCCCTCAAAACTGCATTGTTACAACCACTGTGATTTTAGGTAAAAGCGTCAACAGCTTCCACTTTACTGCAGCTCTTCAATTTGAAGTAGTATTTAACAATGAACAGGTCTTTTTTCCTGCATTATAATGAATGCCAATGTAGAGGATCACTGCAAATGCTGACAACAGGAAATATTTTTCAATGAAGTGAAAAAGAGCCTATGGTCTCATTTCTGCTTTCATTTCATTTATCTACATCTTTCACATTGCTTTGCTTGTTTTCATTTCCTTTTGCTGTCAGCCACTATTTTTGCTCTGTGCTCATGCATGCAGTGGTTTGTCAAAGGCTTAGTCTTTATGAATCAGTGAGGAGTCTTGTGGAAGCAGTTAATTGCTTTTGTCACCAATAAAAGAAAGTGAAATTTCATGGCTTCCCTTAAAGGTTTGTTAATAAATGAGCACACTGTCAAGTTCAGTAGATGATCTTAAGCATCTATCTTGTGTCTTAATGCTAGAGTTTTTATGCCCTTGTAAGTTTAAATAATTGCCTGTAATTTTATTAATTGTGAATATTTACTTTTACAGGTATTAGAGAATGACAAATAGATGAATCTAAGTGTCAGTGACTAACTGACATGAAACTACTACATATATATATGTAGTAGTTCTTGTGGCAAAAAAAGATTGTGATCAAAGACCAATGTGATTTGAATGAAAGTCAAGATCCTATAGGTTAAGGTGCTACATGAATGTGTAGAAAGCTTGCTAATTTGTGCAGATGTATCTTAAACAGGTTGAAAAGGCTGTAGGTTTGCTCACAAACATAACTCTATGTTAAAGCAATCATATATTTCTGTTATGCACATGACAAAATCAGGATGTCTTAGTAGATTGGTATCACTGATGCTAATTTCTGGCCACATTATTACCCTAGGGAATTGTTTATTTCTTTATTGTCAGATTTTTCGCCTTGTTTTTCTTTCTTTTCCTCTTTGTTTTCTTTTGATACACTCAATAAAGGGATGAATGAGTCTAAATATTAAAACCCACTTTTTTATTTGTTGAGCTTAAGAATTATTGCTTGAGAAGACTGCTTAAGAACTAATATTCTTGCATCCTAGGGTATTGCATTTGATTTTATTATTTTGTAAATATCTCATGTTAAACTATCAAGCTGTGTTTTTAAAAACCTAGTAAGCTTTTGGAAATGACAATACTGTCGCCTACAGGCCAGTTAAATCAACTGGGCTGACTTGATGAAGGGATTTTTTTTCCACATCAACATTGGAGGACAATAAAACTGCGGAATCTTCACACATTCTATTCCTTTCCATTGTCTTCAGCCTTAATCCCCCCATTTGTTTTCCATTAATGATCTGAAGCAATGTTCCCTTGACTCAAGTGCTTCTCCTTAAAACACTCTTGAACTGTAACTGTGTGGCCCTCAGAAGAAATAGGAAATAAACTTGTCAGCTTTCACTGTTCTGAAGTGTTCTAAACATTTTGAAATATGACTTATTACTCTGTCAACACACAGCATTTTGTTATTAACTTCAAACATTTAAACAGTATTTTTGTTAATCCTTTGTCCTCTTCCCTCAGCTGTATTATCTCCTAGTATTTTGTAGAGATATAGTACAAACAAGAAATATTTAATTTGTAGTTAATTTAATTTGTAGTTAAGTTTAAAGTTTTGGAATGTTTCAGAAACATAGGTTCTAGTCTGTATTTGTTACATTATGTCTTCTTGAACCTGCTTTCTGGAATGTTTGAAGACTTTGGAATGTTTTTAACTCTAAAGAGAAGCAATTGCTTAGGTTGGAGTAGTAGCTGTCAGTGTTATGACTGAGCCAACAAATTCTTTGACATGTTTTTTTTTCTACAGAAGATCTGACACTTCTAGTATTTTCCAGACAATATGGTGCTAATTTTAAAATAAAAATAACTTTATACACATGGAATACATGAAAATGGAGAACAGTTATACTGTAGCCCTCTATAGAATAACTGTGAAATTATATCACTGGTCTCCCACAATAAGTATTTCATATATCTTATCTGCAAAAAAAGTATGTATTTTTTCAGGTAGGATCAAAATTCTTGGTCAGGAGTTTATATTTTGATTGAAAGAACCATTGAGTTCTCATGCTGATTTGTTACATAAATTTATGATGCCCTGAATTTGTACATTGTACATATGTATATGCTATGAATGTGTACCTCTGTTAACCCTTAATCTATAAAAACCAGTCTAGCTGTGTTGGTACAGCATGTTACTCTATGTATTTAGTTGTAATGAAAAGCACTGTTGTACTACTTGGCTAGAGAATGGCTGGTTTAATATTCAGACTCTTTTATGAAGTTCTACAATGCTTTGCTCTGTGGGATATTGATATTTTCTAAATTTCTTGAATAGCTTGAAATCTCTTTCTTTGAGGCCAGAAAAGGACATGATATAACTCCTATTGTTCGATTCTAACTTTGAAATGTTCCTAGTTCCATTTATAGCTTTTGCACCACTGCTCTGACCATAGAAAGTATTTGCTAGGCCCTCATACAATCACTCTCTGAAACACTTCTGCTTTTAATTGTGAAATGCAGAAGGTAGGCTTACTGGCTGGTAGGTTTCTTTGAGTCCTTTTCTTGTATTCCTGTTAAGTTTTCCTATTTGGAAACTTAGGGCTACACTGAAAATTCTTTGACTTATAAAATACATTTTAAACAGCAAAGATTTAAAACCAGAAACTGATTGATAATAACTAAGCCTCTATTTATTTCTTGGATATCATAACAAAAGTAATTCTGTCACTTTTCTGAACTGATTTTTGACTGATTATGATTGGGGTCCTAGTACTACAGTTGGTTATAATATCTCCTCAAACCTCATCTTGTGAAGGTCTGACAACCTCTTAAATCCTCCTAAATACTGCTTCTTACAAATCAAAAGTTGTTCTGGAAGCTGCTAAGGAAAAGTGCAGAAGGTGGCAAGTGTTTGACTAGATAAGGATGCCAGTGGAATCAGAGTTTGACTTTTGGATCAACTCTCGATTGATCCCCCTTGTAGTAGAAAGATCATTATGAGCAGGTATTTTGGATGGACAGATTAAGGTAGTTGATGTGTGGGAGTCTGAGAGTATCAGAAACTTACTGACATGAAGGTCTTGGCTAGAATACTAAGGTTCCTGCTCTGAAAAAGTGAGAAAAGTCAAGGTACCCATTAGGGAATATGATGCAGGGTTGATTTCCTTGCAAGTGATTTCTACAGAGTTCTTGGAAAGAGGAGTATGTCAGCATCTTGTTTTTCACGTATTGTAAAGCTCTGCCCTCCTCTTTTGGAGTCCTACTCTTTTTAATAAGACTCTTCCTCCTCCTTGTTTCTTGTCGGGTATAGATTTTGTCCTCTTAAGACATTAAGTAACCACCTTTTGTCAGAGAGTCAGGAGATTTTTCCTTCACAGTCTAAACTGGGACTTGTTTTGTTCATTTTATTTCATATTTCATATGAACAGAAAGTTTTTGCTGTTAATGTAAGCGACTTAATGCCCACTTCAGGTTGAAATAGTAAGGGATATTTCTAGAACTGAACTGAGTTAAGGGTTTCTCTAACAGAAGTTATACCAATGTGAGAAGATATTGTAAATTTTCACAAATGTGTTTTTGTACCTTGTTCCTTGAGATGAGAAAGATGATTTCAATGAAGCCCTTTCAGATCAATGAACTGAATCTGTTTAGGCTTAAAACAGTCTCCTTGGAGTTATAGCGTATGTTTTGGAAGCTATTACATTTAAATGCAATAAAATTATGGTGTGCTGCTTAATCTATGTTTATTTTCATTCACATGTGTATTTTGATAAACAAGGAGATTGTTACAGTTGTTTGATAAGCAGATAAGGAGGATGTAGCAGAAGTGTGACAGAATTTTAAACTTCATTTGAAGGATTATGGTAATCCATTACACATTTATTATAGATGAGTCAAATCTAGTCCTTATATTTATGAGTTAAAGTTCTTTTACATTATCAGGAATACATGGCAGCAAACATGGACTCTCTAATTGCTTTGGTTTCATTGTGTTGGGGATGCTTGTAGCTTGAATGAAACATTGTTTTCCTGTGTTTTATTCAAAGTTGTTTGATGTTAACTAGGATGAATTTTGGGGAATATTATGTCCTTTCTTGGAAGATAGAAAGGATTTCTTAAGGCTCTGTTTATACATTACATGGCGTTTATTTCTGAACTTCTCCATGACTTCACAAACAAGTTTTGTGGGAAGAATATTAAATTATTAGTTCCCCAAACTTCAAGCTTTGTTTTCAGGATTTACTGAGCACAGAGGCTATGCTGGACAGTACAAAGCATCTTTTTGTAATGGTATATTTGCAAGCTTTTAATAACAATGAAAATATGAACTTAGTATCTTGAATACATCTCATTCTTTGGTCTACAAAACAAAATGAGTCGTTTCCCTAAATAATTTATACAGTTGTTTAAACTCATGCGAATAATTTTAACACTGAAACAAATATTTATACTGAACTGGGGTTCGTTTCTTTAGTTTGTTATTAGAATTTTGTAGACATGACAATTTTTTCCAACCAAGGTTAATGTAAAAATATCAGAAGCTGCACATGCTTTGGTTTTACTTCTGGATGAAAGTACATTTTGCATTTAATACAGTCTTGCCTAGCAGTCTGATTTCTGACTGCTGTTGTGATCTGGCTTATGTAACTTATGGCAAGTTTACATATTTTCATGGCTGTTAATACTAAATTCTATAGCAGCAAAAGTTCTAGGCGTCCTTTACAAGGTAGCATCCAATACCATGTGATCACTTCGATAACTTTTCATGAAATGGAAAAGGAGGAAAATAAAATATCTGTTTAGCAAAATATCTATGTTTTAGTACTTTATTCTCCTGATAGCATCAGGACTGGAAGTGTGTTTGTTTATCTTAATTTACAAAAGTTCACAGAATGAAGAACTGAAATCAGACTGCAGACAAATCCTTGTTTTTAAGAATGAAACCATAGTGTAGTCAAAATCAAGTGTGGATCTAGCGAGGAATTAGTCATAAATCCAACTACCCTGTCATTGTCCCTGGCCTGTTATCAGTCACTGTTGGGTGTTTTGCTCTTCTGAGAGATAGGGGTGAGACTGGGCAAACTATACTTGTATTAACGTTGCATTCCTTAACCTGCAAGAGTTGATTGTTAATTCTTTGCTCTCCTAAGGTGAAATACTTAATTTCTTATGTGTGTTGTCTTTTGGGTTATAAATCAGTAAAACCATTTCAGAAGTGAAAAATGTAGCGTAAAAAAACCTTGGTAAGTTAGTTATATAATACTTAAGAGGAACAGGGATGAAATTCAGGAATTCTAGCTTGCGGTCAGCCTGAGGTAGCTGTGAACAGACCCCATTACATTTATTTTATTATATCACAGAATCTTCTAGAGTTAAGATCTTAAAATATTTGTTTTTACATAACACTAGTGTGAAAAGAACCACTTAAGTGAGACTTACTTCTATATGCCGAATAGCAATTTACTTCTATGGTCAAAAAATGCAGAGATTCCTCCAAAGGGCTATTCAGTGCAAGCAGGTTAAGCGCTATCTCTGAATACAGTTCTCAGGGAGAGTTCTGTTGATTGTGAAGAGATGGAGATTTTAAAGATGGGGATGTTACAGGGCAATTTAACTAGCCAATGCAGATGTGTGAAACAGTGACGTGGCTTAAAGCCTGAAATTACAGCTTATGCTTTTATATTCAGATTTGACTGTGCTAAGTGTGGGATACATAGACTCTATGAATCAAATAGACTAAATAATGCATAAAACTTAAATCAATCAGATCATCCTGCTAAAAGTTCTATTCTTTTCTGAGATATTTACATTTTAAACAGTTATTTCAAGTGAATTATGTATCTATTGTTCCAAGTATCAACCTAGAGGAAAATTTTTTTATGATCAGCTTTAAAGCAGTTCACAATAGTAATGATGAAAGTAAGTAATCAATGGTGTACCTATAACACAAAATATATAGCTTTTTGTCTAAAAGAAAACAAAATCTGTCAGGAGAAGAAGTCTTCGTATGATATATTGCAATCTGGGATATCTTAGATGACATCTCTAGTAACAATCTTAAGTTTTGATAGAAACAGATTCTTTCATATTAATATCTGCTTTTAGAGGGGTGAAAGCAAATATACTTTAGATTGTAACAGGCAATTATTGCACATTGCATTGAGCTACACAGTTTAGCAATCTTATATTAACCAATGTAGTTCAGCTTTGATATTTTATATTGCACTTCACTCTAACCTTCAGGATATGTGAATTAAAAACAAATGCTTTGTTAACTTGGAACCAGTAAGCAAACTCAAGGGATTTTATTTATGTTGCCTCTGTATGTGTGGCTTGTGATTTTGCTCTTAGCTTTCTGTTCCTGCAAGCTGTAGGTTGCTATCTCTGTTGTCACTATAGAAGAATTGATTCCAGTTGGCTGCTACAAGTGTTTGCTTTTGTTTTACATCACACGATGTCCAAGATGCAGTTAATAGAATCTCTTTAGAATATCTTGTCATCTGCTGCGCAAGTACCGTATGTTTGCTGGTTTTTCCAAATTTGAGGATTGCCTAATTAGGACTATGGAAAAATATTAAATAAAAGTTGATGAGAGGAAAAGTAATGGGACAGCTGAAAAGAATCACAGGCATTCCAATACACTCTTTAAATAAACACAGACTGAGTTCCATGGCTAAACATGCACAGTACTTTTCTTGAGATTTAGTTTTCTGTCTGTAACACACAGCATTTAGCCAGAGGATCATTTCTATTTTTGCCGAAGCATTTAGAGAAATAAGTGTTCTAATGTAATGCCACTGAAAATGCAGCCTGACTTTATAGTACAGCAGAATTATGAGCTCAGTCAGAAGCAGATACTAGAAATACATTTATTTTAGTTTTTTTCTACTTCCCTCCTATTTTCTTGAAAGTCTGAATATTTCACTGTGAAAAAGTTTTAGGGAAGTGCTTGATAGGTGGTTGTTTCAAAGACCGAGTAGTATCATTTCACTGTTAATGCTGCCTGTCCGATCCCAAGAGAAGGTTTGCTTTATTGCGATAGATTAACAATGATGTTCCTCTAAAGGAGAAAAACAATTTTTAGGCAAATGTGGAACCTGAGCTCTGAAGAGTAATGAGACATGTTCTTTGCTGTGTGTAGTCTTAGTTTAAAAGCAAAGATATGGATCATAATAGCCAGCTTTCTGTTTGTTAGTCATTATATTAGCTGGGATTTAGAGCTCTTTATTTGTGGTTCATAAGGCTGTCTTACTTCTGAGCCAACCAATGCAGGGAGCCTAGAAGGTATTCCCGTGAGTGGAATTTGGCACCTGATGTAATCAGCTAAAACTAAGCCAGGGAGTTTGTTTCCCCCTGAAGTCAGTGGAGGAAAATTTTTAAGATCCTTCAACAAGTGATTCAGGGACGTCTCACGTGTCTGCTGACTTCTCTTTAATGACTGTAATTGCATCTTGGAGAACCTGCTTAACAATTTAAGATGTCTGAAGTTGTTATGAATATTTCTTTTTCTTCTCTCTCACTCAGCCTACGTATATATGAGCCCCCAATAACTGAAATGAAGTGACTGCCACATCAGTCCTGACACAGGACAGTAAAATAACTACTTCATATTGTAGGTTTGTCAGTATCTCTTCTTTCCTTCATGATAGGCAATCTAAAATTTTGACGTAGCTCATCTGGAAAGCACTTGTGTGACATCAGCAACAACTGCCTTTTACCTTTGTTTACCTGCTTCATCTCTCTTGTGTATTTGGAATGCTGAATTTTTCACAATGTCTTAAGAAAATGCCTGTCTGTCAGCACTACCACTATGAAAATAATAATTCCTAAGTTCTAGTCAAAATTGATTCTTACGATATGGAAAGGTTTGAGTGCTCTCTGTTTCGAGGGAGGAATGTTATTCCAGAGTCAAACTGTTGCGTTCTTTCAGTCTTACTGCCGTACATGTTCCCTGTTTGTCTACTTGAGTCTGAAAAATTACCCACAAAAACCATGTATTATGAAATTGAGTTATATTTTTATATTTTTTGATAACTTTTGTAGCTGGAAAATAGGATAGAATCATAGAATCACTTATGTTGGAAGAGACCTTCAAGATCATAAAGTCCAACTATTAACTCAGCACTGTCCAAGTCCACCACTAAACCATGTCCCTCAGCACCCCATCTACATGTCTTTTAAATACCTCCAGGACTGGTGACTTCATCACTGCCCTGGGCAGCCTATTGAAAAGCTTGACAACCCTTTCAGTGAAGAAACTTTTCCTAATATTCAATCTAACGCTTCTCTGGCACAACTCAAGGCCGTTTCCTCTTGTTCTATGGCTTGTTAATTGGGAGACGGACCCACACCTGGCTACAATCTCCTTTCAGGTAGTTTTAGAGAGCAATAAGGTCTCCCCTGAGCCTCCTTCTCTCCAGACTAAACAACCTCAGTTCCCTCAGCTGCTTCTAATAAGATTTGTGTATATATGATAGCTTTGGCTGGAAAACAGAAATTAATGAGGTATAGAAAGATATTTAGAAATGATTAAGTTGTGTTAAAGGATAGCCTTTGGCAAATAATGGTTAAACATTAAAAACTGAGTAATAGATAATTTTATATCTGCTTTTTCTGAGCTTTCAAGATAACTTATAATAAAATTAAGTAATTACTTGAAGAGTAAATAAAGTACTAGGCTTTTTCTGTGATCATGTCTTCTGGGTGAGCTATTTCAGTAAACTCCAATTGGATATAAATCTTTACATCTCTTATGGTTCTACTTTTTTTTTTTGTTTGCTTTTGCCAGTGACGTTGCATACTGATCTCTTAGCACACAGTACAGACATTACTGTTTCAGGTAATGTAAGTTATATACTCATTGTTTTATGCCATTATTAAAAATGTGGAAAGCATGATTATCAAGACAAAACCTACAGACATAAGTGCTATATACTGTGGTGATGCTTGTCTTTAAGGGTTCAGATTGCTTTGTGGTTTTGCTCCAGAAAGATCAGATCTTCTGTCTTGGTTTTGCAGCACTTAGGTCAACTGGAGGTAGTATTTTGTAAGCTGCTATATATACTGACAAAATTCAGGTGGACCATTTCAGTGCCTTTATTCATCCATCTTGTTTTAATAAAAAAAAAAAAAATACCAGTGTAGAACCAACATTTGTAGAGGGAGCAGTTTTATTGCTGCTATGTTGCAGTTTAGGGTCAGGGCAGCCTACTAAACCTAACAGATGCTCTCTGTTAACCTTCCTCCTTCCCCAAAGGGGAAGAGAAAAGGAATAAGGGAGACACTTATCAATTAGAAAAAGAAACTAGAACAGCTTTAACGAAAATGGAAAATAATAATAAGAAAATGGAATATATATACGAACATATACCCAGTATCGAACCCAAACCCCCTGATGGCAAGTACGTCACTGTCACCACTGATATTGTGGAGCAGGCACCGGGAAAGTCCCAGACAAAGTCCCAGACAGGGCCCAGCAGCAGATGGGAACTGGACTCAGGAACACTCAGATCAGGATCGAAGACAGAATGAACAGAGTCCGCCTTGGACGCCGTTGAAGGAACGAGAAAGAATTGGCGCAAGAGCCCCCGAGGCAAGAGCAACCAAGCAAGGGCCCCCAGCAGCTGAATATGGTGTCTATGGGATGGAATACCCCATGGGTCAACTTGAGGGCACTGACCTGTCTGCTCCTCCCTGCAGGTGCGGCTTTTACTTTGTGCACCCCCCAATGTGGTACACAAGGGTCTAGCAGTGGCCTTGATCTGCACACCAGTCCCTGGTGCTAACTCTAAACATGAAGCGTTATCACTGTCAGAAGCAGCACTGCCTGCAAAAACAGGCTGCTAACTTCAGAAAGTGTGGTTAGTTAAAGGAACTGAGCTGAAAGGTAAAAATCACTGTACAGAATTGTTCTGTTCTAACTCAAACCAGGACATGCTGCTATACCTCTTAACTTGGATGAAGTGAAGACTTTACCCATGATTTAGTGGTTCCATTTTGAACTTTAATCACCACTGATTTCAGAAGGTATTTTGGAAAAAGTTATTATAGGTAAGGTTTCAACTTTTTATTGAAAATTTCTATAGGTTAGCATGTTTTAAAAAAGAATCCTTTCTTTTGTATTGATCTATTATGGAGAAATAAGTGTAAGAACAGTATCTGTTTAATACATACTCATTAATGTATAAGGTTTTTTTTCACATGTTGCTTCAGCCTGTCTTTCTAGAGCTTTTGGAGGAGTCAATGGGAAAGAACAGAAAGAGGAATATAGGGAAAGTAAGGAGGAAATACCCAAGAAAGGAAATAAATAAGACTTTTGAAAACAGGATTTGTTGGGAAACTAATATGGTCTGAGCCTCATTAATTTATTTGAAAATGAAGAGTGCTTAAGCTAAAGTTAAGTTCTTGGGCTTCAGAGTTAAGAAAGGTCATGGTACGATTTGCAGCTTGTGAAATTATAACCCATAATCTTTAACTTTGTGAGACTATATACTTTTTATGAATCTCTGCAGTAAATAAGATGGACTGAGAAAACTGGATCTAAGTGAAACGGGACTGAAAGTTTCACTCTGTTACACATCCTTTCTCATATTGAAATGTCTGTAATGTTCATAATTCTGTTCCATTTAAAAACACACTTGAACTATTTCTGTATAATGGCTATTTGCTTGTATTGATATGTACAGTAAGAGCATAATTACATGTGGGAGATCAAATAATCCTAAAAAAAAAACCCATATAAATGCCAACAACAATTACATTTTTTTGTTTTAAATTCGTGTCACCTTTTTCAGTTAGAAATCCGGTTGCTAAGATAAATCTTTATTGTAAAGAGGCAGATACCATTGTATCTGAACAGCTTCATCCATCTAATGGAGTGTTAATGTCTCCAGTGTCCTACTGTTTTGATGTAAGTGCTTCTACTTGAGATATTAATGCAGAAACCCCTTAAAGAGTCAACATAATCAACTTAAGTTAGAGGCTTAAAATTACATGGTTTGAATATTCTTCTTAGCATAAACATATATGTAAACGCAGGAGGACTGCATCTAGTCCTGAATCAGGACTAGAATGTTTTCTGGCTGTGAGGTTAGCCAAATGTTCCATGTATTTTGCACTCCCAGAGCTGATTAGAGAACTAAATCTACTTAAATGGGTTCTGAGGTTTTATGCTGTTGTTTAAAACATTTAGAATCTTTACATTGTGCAAGTAATCTACATCTCAGAATTCCTAGCTTGAAATTGGTGCAAAACTCTAAATATGAACACAAGTTATCCAGTTTCATGTTAAAAAGTATACTCTCTCTGTCTGTTTTCAGGGGTCTACCTCAATGTGAACTTAAAGGAAAAGTGGATAAAATGTTCACTTCTTTAAGAATTCATGTTCTCTGTAAGTCTTCATGCTTAATGCAAACCATTCCGTGATTTTTAAAATGTCTGTGACATTTCTAAACCATCCTAACATATACTTAATATGAGTTACAAACATAACTATTGTTTTCCTCTCTGTAATAGAGCTTTGCTGGCTTTCTTTTAATCTTTTCCAGAAGGCTAACATGTTTTCTATGAAGACAAAGCTGGAATCATAAGGATCTGATCTTTTTTCTTTACAGTTCCTTAGCTGCTAAAACCTTCAGGTTTTGTATTTATTCTGTAAGGTTGAGAGGGCTGTATGTTTGTGTGTGTGGCCAGGGTATGGCTGCCATCTGGATAAGGGAACAATATAGTGGTGTGGCTGAAACCAGAGTATTGTACAGCATGCCCGCACTGGAGTATGTGATGATGGCATCTTTAGCCACTTTCTCTCTGCTTGCACCTGTGTTCATAGTCTCTTTCCTTTCCCTTTCTCTCTCTGTCCTGCTTTACCTAACTTTCACTCTCCCACACTCCTGCAATTCATTTTCTTTTCCAAATAAGTCGGGTTTTCCCTTAATATTTCATTTATTCAGTTACAAAACTTTCTCTTTGTAGACCATCAATTTTTGATGTTTAATGTTCCTGTTGTTGTAATATCTTATACTAGAATATAAGGAATGATCAAGTTACATTATTCTTAGTGGTAAAGCATACATCAGCTTGTTTTGTTGACATGTTTAAGGTGAAAACCATTTCTTGACATTCTTGCCTTTTTACAATGAAGCTGCTCATGATCTTTGCACTTAACTTCAGTGAGTAAATATCTTTAAAGTTATAAATAATGCAGCGTATTTTGCTTACTAAAAATGCCTCGTGCGGAAGAGTACAGTGAAAGTACAAGTTTTGAATCCCTTCACGTGCATAGTAATACTGATATTCAAGAAATAAGTTACCTGTGGATTTTTTGAGTCCAGTGGTCTGCTTTAGGACTTTTCCCAGTGCAGTTGTATTGGGTGTTTAGAATATCAACATAAAGGATGAAAATCACATATATTTCTTAGTATGTTTGGAAGTCTTGTAGTTAGGCAATAAAGTATATGTGTCTGTCTGTATTTATCTAATTATATCCTTATTTTCCTAGGTGTTAATTAAAGCTCAAAATTATTGCAGATTGTTCTGTCTCTTGCAAACATTTAATATAATTTCTTGCCCAAATTTATAAGAATTTGAATTGCATCAGACTTATTTTGCTGGTTTGATGATGATATATCTGCACTGAAGTTCCTCTTCTTTGCTTACATTCTAGGGCCAATTTCCCAGTTTTAAAAGTTAATATTCCTCCTGTGTTACAGTTATGATGCACACTGAATAGAATCTATATTTCTCTGAATACTTTCATCATTATTGTAACTGCTGTTGTTATAATTTAGTTTGATTAAAGCATAACTCTGAAGGTTCTGATACAGAACATTGGCCATATTGTGCTTTTCTGTAGGTATCTTTGGAGAAAGGTAACAGTGTAAATGGTTCTACTTACGGGCGTATATAATATTTGTACAGGCGTCTCATCTGTGTTGTGGGAGGTTGTGTATAATCATGATATCTTTACAGAATACGTATGCTGATATAAAGTGAGATTTAGTGGACTGGTACATTTAATCATTTTGAATATTGCTACAAATCTTGTATTCTGCATTCTCTGGATATGATGTTGATGCTGGTTTATGACAAAAAATCTTGGAACTCATTCTAAATTGAATGTGAATAACTAATGACAAGCTCTAAATCTCTAAACTTAGAGAAGTATGCAATTTATTGTACGACTGATTCCATATAAATTTTTTTGATTGATTAACAGTCTGTGACAAGATAGTGTGTTCTATGGTAAACAATGGAGCTTGTAATGCCCCCAAGCAGAACTATAATGATACCTGGATTTTAATCTTAGTTATTCCTGTAATTTTTCATTTTCCCCTCAATAGCTTTCTTGCTGTTTCTATGCTTTGTTGATTTATGTGTTTAGACTGAAAATTCCTTATGCTTTTCAAATATATTTATACTGTTGGTACAGTAATAGGAGCCTAATTTCAATGGTGTATTTTAAGTGCTGTACTACAAATAATTATGTATTTCAGGGGAAAGGGCATCTTAGTCCTAAAATAAGTATTAAAAAGGTAAAACTAAGTTGGACAACTTATAGTGTTATGATAATGAAATATTGTTAGGATAAACTACTAATGAAATGAAGTCACTTCAATTGGCATCACATTAAACTGGTATTAAAATCTCTCAAAATGCCATGAATATTACTCCCATCATATGCTGACAGGTGCAGCTAGAGACTTTAATAATGACTAGTAACATAGTCATGAAGTACATGAAGAACTCTGGTAAATAACTGTGAGAGCAACACTTTTTCTCTTCTTCCAGACCAAATATCCCAAATGAATTCCTTTCTTATAGAGGGGGGAAAAAAAAAAATCCTTTCAATTGGTTTTGTCAGTTGAACTAGAACTATGCAGACGTGGTTTGTATTATTTGGCTTTGTAAACAAAACTTCCTTTTCCATTGTTTTAAATATATGAAAAAAGTTGCACGTGTATCCTGTCTGAAGTGTTCTAAAGCCTCTATGGTCCCAGGGTTTGTTTGTTAGTCATCTTAAAGTGCACACACAAACTGTGTTCAAAGGGTGATAGAAACGGAACAAAGACAGATTCAAGGATTGTCAGCCTTTGTCATTGCCTAAACAAAGCATGAGCTCTACTTCTCTTTCTGAATACAGTCTTCAATTACTTGCCTACAACTTTTGTTTGTAAGATCTTCTAATTATTAGTTTTGAAGGATAGGAAAAGTTAAGGTTATTAGTGGTCAATGCTACCATCAATTAGTTTAATCTGCTTGAATTCTACCATTTCTCTGAAGTCATCTGCAAACATACAAGTGAGCTTGATTTGCATTTCACTCCTCTTTGGAATGAACAACTTTCAAAGAAGAACAAAAAAAGGGAAAAAAAAGACCTTCATGTGCACTAAATAGAAAACAGCTAAACTAAGAAACCCAGAATTCATCCTTGTTATTTCTGAGGACTAGCTTAGGCAATTTTTTTATTAATGAAACTTAAAATAGATGCTTTAAATTATTGAGGATGGAGAGACTTTCTGGTGAATGAGTGGACAGATGACTTATGACATGTGTCTTACCAATTCCCTTCCCTACCTCATTCACTGTGAAGCTTTTAATAGTGTCTTTGTAATCTTGTAGTAATTTCCATTGTTAGAGTTGTCATAAAGGCTATTTCTAAACACTGCAAGACCCAACTCAAATGTGTTATTAATGAAAGTACATCATCTTTGGATGTGAAATTACTCAATAAATTAATAACTTTTACTATAGTGTTCTGTCTTATTGAAGACTGTGGAAATATGTGAAAAATTTTAAATGTAGTTTCCTCCTTTAGCTGATATTTTTGTGCCGCTTTTGTGTATCAGGGCATGCCTGTTTACCTTCATACCGAGAGGCGAGGTTTTGTTTCCCTTTCAGCACACTGTCTCCTACCCTTGAGGCGATTTGGGAACTGGAAGGCACTGGTACTTCTACTCACAAACCCAACCACCAGGTGTCCTTCAAAGAGCAGCAGCCAGCCCTTGCCGGGCCACCAGCTCCTCAGGGTCACATTGCTGACAGTTTACTACACGGCATCATTGTATCGTGCGAATATGCACTAAATGCTGTTTTTCCATGAAAAGTTTAAATGCTTCCTGCAGAAACTGGTATGATGGGGAATAAAACCCACTCACCTTTGCTCATCAACATTTATTTTAGTGTTTCTTGGCTGTTGTTGCTACTATTGTAATGCTGTTGCCTGCTGCTCTTACTGTTGGTAGTACCTACTTTTGTAGAAGCTTGTACTTTGAATCAATAACTGAAGAGCCTTTTGAAAATCACGTGTAAAGTTTTGGAATAAAGCATCAAGACATGATCAATGAAGATTGGGTCTACGTTGTGTTGTGGCCACTTTCAAAATTTGGATATACTGAGATTAGTTTCGCTGAGATTAGTTTCCTTTAAGTCCTATATTATTAAAATTTAAGAAAGTAAGCTAAGTAATTTCTAAAATGAAACAACTAAAATTAAGTAATAGATAGCTGTAACAACATTAATTATTGCACTACTAAGTTACTGAAAACACAGAAAAGGGAAAATAGCAGATATTAGTTTAATAAAGACCTACCTTCATGCAATATATGAACACACTCAGATGTGCCCACTGCTATACTAGTGTACCAACTAAATTGCCTCTATAGTAGGACAGCTAGTGTGTATTGTGAAAAAACATTCTTAAATAAGTGTTATGCCATTGGAATAAGATTTGGAAAATACTTTAAAAGAAATTCCTTATGCATGTTCCATCTGTAGTAGTGCCCTATCCAAGGAGAGCTTCTAAATAACTTTAATCTGCAGCTGTATCAGCATGATTTTGTAGAACAGCTTACCAAAAAGTATCTCTTTGCTGTTGAGAGAGAGAAAATGTCTTTACTTTTTCCCCACAGAAAAAATAATCATTAGGTTCAGAAGAAGGTAAATTCTCAGCTACTCTGTTGAAAAAGTTCGAAAGGCAAACCAGGGCTCATTTTGGTTCAAGTTTATCATTGGTAGTTAATTAACACCTTAGTATTTAATGTTACAGCCTTGTAAGTAAGTTTATCATGTTTTGTCCTTTCATTTCCACTCTGTATATGTGTTCTGTTTCAGGAAAGCCAATGCTTTTTTATTTCATTGATATTTCTTCCCCCCCCGCCCCCTAGAAGTGTTCCGATTTAAAAAAAAAAAAAAAAAGGTGGTTTTTTTGCTTGGAAAATAAACAAAATTAAAAAGCTGTACAGAATTGTAAAATTTCCTAAGGAGGGTCTTGTAATTAAATGTTTCACACAATCTTATCCCTCCTCAATGAAAATCTGTCATTGCTGCTATTGAGTGCTTGTTAGGAGTAGGAAGCACAGGACCAATGCCAATTAACTGAAATGCAAGTGGGCAGATGTAGTACAACTATTTTTTTCCCCTCATTTTGTTTAAGAGCACAACTTGACCTTAAAATCATTACTACATCAAATTAATGTCATTAAGTTACCTCCAGTGGGTTTTGTAAACATCATCATTTTATGGGAATGTCAAAACAATTTGCTTTGATTAGAAAATCTGGTTCCTGTCATAAGAACATGGTTGTGTTCCTTTCATGTACTTGGGGCTTGAACTCTTGGAAAAACGATCAAAGGTTTTCTCATTTACAAATTGAACAGAGCTTTAGGCTTCATTCATGAGAATGTAGCTGCATTAGAAGATACAAGTTCGCAGTTTTAGTTTCCACCTGGTCTGACTCTAAAGTCTGCAATGCATGCTTTTGTTGCTTCTGTGCATTTTCCCTTGTATTCTGCTGCCGTATCCTGTTATTTGTAGCACTCCAAAACTTCTGTTATTTCTAGTTTTTTCCTTTCAGGAAGTTTTTTTTCTCTTTATGTTATGCTTTAATGTAACAATTTTAACAATAAATGGAACTGTGATATATATGCAGATGCTAGAGAATTTGTGGTCCTGACAACATCTCCTGTGTGATTAGCTGTGGTATTAAATATAAATCCAACATAACTGTCTGAGGATAGAGCTAAACATTCTGAAGTTATAATTGTGGAAGTTAACAAAAGGAATCAGGTTTTCTGCTAAATGCTTCAGTTGCATAGAGTTCCTTTGACACGAAAGAAGAAACCCTACTCGTTAAATGCAAGGAATCACTAATGTCGTGTTGTCTTACAATAGTTATGAAACCGGCTGACTTACTAGAAGCTTTCAAACTCTTGCTATTGAGCCTGATTTGGAGAAAATTCTTGGAATATTGACTCTATGTAAAACTAACTTGCTGTTGAGTCACTCCTTCAGAAAAAGCAAGAATTTCAAAGCTGATTAGGAAACATAGGAAAGCGGTCACATTGGCAGTAGGAGATGGAGCTAATGACATTAGTATTATCAGAAGTAAAGGGAAATTCTAAAATTTAAAATGTCAGTAAAGATGATGTTTTTTTAATGAATTTGTATTTATAGCAAGCCCATTACTCAGACCTTTTGTTACTTGAACAACTGCATTTTTTTTTTAATGGAAAAACTAAGGCAACTCAGATTAACCTTTATACCATTATCTGGTACTTGAAAGGAACTAGTTCTCAATGTGTATTTGTGCTATAACTTTGACCACTTCTTAAATATGTGGGATATTATAGCTTCCATAATATTCTGCAAATAGTTAATTTCCTAATAATTAATTGATGGGCAGTCTTAAAATTATATGAAAACTTCATGATGAATAATGGCCTGAGTTGCTTGCTTACATTGTTTTATCTCAATCCTACTAGCCTTGCCCTGTAAATTTGTCAGAACCTCAAATTTTAACAGCATATTGTTGGAGCCAGAAAAATAACAGAATAGAACTCCACAAAATATTTATGAAATAAATTGTTCTGGAACAGTTTTATTTTTGTTATTGCCATCTAAACCACTAAGAGGCTGTAGTTAGTATTAACTTTTAAGTTAGTATTCATAACTTTTTAAGTTCAGTTTGTTCATCTATTTTGGTGTGAAGAACTGGGAAATGATCTTCTAGAGGCAACAATGGATCAGGGAAGAATTAAGAGGATGTGGAAGAAGAGAGAAAAGAAAATGTGCATTAGATAAAAAGTAATTGTAGCAAAAAATTAGTTTGCACAGGTTGCTATTTAGCCTCCTGGAATGAGAGGGACTGTATAATTGAGTCATGAAAGCAGTGTTGATGTGAGACCATTCTTTCTTTGACAAACACTTGTGGCTCTTACTTCAAATTTCCTGTAGGCGAGGATAATGTTTTCCATTGACAGTAATTACACCTATTGTCTGAAACTGCCTATGTGGTAGCTTCATAAGCTGCCACCTGTTTTTTCGGCCATTTAGTAATTTTCCTCTCTCTTTGCTTGCAGGTGCACACACAGGAGTTGGCATCAGTGGCCAGGAAGGAATGGAAGCAGTCTTGTCCAGTTACTGTTTGCCCAGTTCAGATACCTTCAGAGGCTCTTACAGACTCATGGCAGGCATTCTTGTTTGAGAATGTGCAAGCTTCTATGTTATTTCGTTTAGAAAAACTTTGCTTTCACACTGCTGCATTTCTGGTCTGCCTTCTGTGACTGCTCAGCCTTGTTTCTAAATTACAAAAGAACAAGTAAGTGACCTGTACTCTTTAGATACCTAAAAGTAGAAGTACTGGAAGTCAGAAGAATGGTTTAGACAGTCTAAATATTTGAGTACAATTGTTTTGGAAGGTAAATAAAATAATTATTTCTTCTGTTTTGAAAACACATGTATTTGACTGTGATTATTGCACTTAATGGTCTCCTTCATTTTCCAGGTTTAAGACATGGCATTTTCACGTGTTATACACTTCTGCCTTATACTTAGAAGGAAAAGGGAACATACGTTGTGCTTTAATGGTAAATCCCAGGGCTTGTTTGTATGATTGTAAGGAGTGTGTAGATCAGCTATGGTGAAATGGCTGCCTCTAACTCTACTCCATCCACTACAAAAGACATCCAGAAAACACTTATACTAAAGAGCTGTCTTAGAATTTCATGCCTTTTTTTTTTTTTTTGACACAGCCCTAGATTTTTTACCTCTTTGTTTCCTAATGCTTCCTCTGTGAGAATTTTTCTTCAGGAAACTTTAAGTTGGTGATTTTAAGAAATATTGAAGGAAACCAAGAGTGGAGTCCTTGCAAGCTAATAATCATGTTTTGAAAATTATTAGTATATTGGACTAAGAGTTGTATAGGAGGCTATATATGAAGATTTATCAGAGTCCTAAATTTTGTCTCCTAAGAAACCATGAAATTCTTATGAAAATGAAGATTTAACCTCTGTTTCCAAATTTCTTCACTTAGTGATATATCACCAGAAAAAAAAATCTATAAAACATTTAAAGCAAGGTTGTTTAAGGGAAAAATTATTTTTTAGAATGTATGTTAGATTGCATAGACTCTAAGCAAACAGTGGTTTTGATCTCTCTCTGGTAAATTCTTTGCTGTTCAGAGTCTTCCAGCTCTGTTTAGGAGCTTTTACTAGACTGGGAAAATCGTGCTTCTAGTCAGACCAGAGACCTTCTTGTCTTGTCAGAAGCCTCTCTTCAAGTGTCTGAAAGCAAAGAATTAATGAGTATAAAAGTAGGGTAAACATGTAATGATACCTTTTCGTGTTACTTTCCTACATTCCAGCAATCTGCAGCTGAAGGATGTTTTGAAGTGAAGGTGGTGGTTTTTTTAAAGGGGTGAAGGTTTCGTCTTTGAACGTATACTACTGCATATAGCGGTAAGGTCTACAACTTAAGATTCTTTTCCCCGTTGTACCTACTGTCTACTGCTTTCATTTAATGCTCTTTAGTCCTTGTCACTGAATTCATCATGAGTTTATAGACTTCTTTCCTCTATATTTGCTCACCTCTTTCCGTGCTGAAAAGTCCTAGTGCCTGATAAATCAAATGGGTGGTTGGAATTGCTTCTTGTGAGATACTGAAAAGTGATTAGGAAATAACTAGGTAGCTCTGGTTGTTGAGGTGGGTTGATCTAGCAGAGAGAAAAAATGGAAAAGAAATGTGTTCCTTGAATACATTGAAGCATAGAGGATTTTAAAATTTTCTTTTGTTTATGTGTAACTCCTGAAACAGATAGAGGAATTGAGGAAAAATTGTGAACTACAGCTGCAATGCATGTTCCAAAAGTTATACAGAGGTAACTTTAGAAGAGGAAACCACTCTAAATGCTACTGGCATGGTTCCAGAAAAGAGAGGATCACAGAGTGTGTGAAAGCATGAATAATTGTGAAAATATGTTGGTGTTCTGAGCCTTGGGAAATAACTTTTCTGTGTCTGTAGAAGGGGATGTTTTTCAACAATTGCAGCCATTAAACATTTGATTATAATTTCTAGGGTTACACAGTATTGCAAAGCTTTTGGTGAGCACCAGAGCAACCAGTATACTTCACATAAGTATCTTTGCTGTTTTGCCTCATCTTAGTAAATGTAGTATGCAAGTTTTTGTTTGGAATTTTTTTGGTTGTTCTTAGAAGGATTTAAAAAAAACCCAAAACAACCAGCCACTTAATTTAATTTTTATATCTATATATTTTCTTACTAGGGCTTTCTTTTTTTTTTCCAGAGTTTTTGATTCAAATTTGAAGAGATTTTCAGACTTGTTTTGACTGCTTGGATTTTTACTGTTTTTTTTTATATATGTATCAATAAGCTGTGTTTAGTGTGATATAAAAAAGACATAGTATTTGTTGAAAATGAAAGGCCTTTGATTTTAGGCTAAAGATATAGATTTAGGTGTAGACTTTAGAAGAAGTGCTATGGGCATTTTCCTATGTTCTCATTCAGAAAATGGAAGTCTGGAGTTAAATTAAAGAAAATGTTTAGCATATAATCAAATTAATTGCCAGTATACTAAAAATCCTTCAGTCTTTTTAGAAAAAAGTATCTAGCAATTAAGCTTCTATATTCAGGAGGCTGGCACGTATGTGTCATGCTCAGGTAATTATTAGTCTGTGCTAATTCATGTTGTTGGCAAAGTCGACTTTAATTATGTTCTTCGTTCTGTCCCAACCAAAAAGCCTTGGAGGTTGGGCTGTCGTACCAGATGATGTTTTCTGAAATGTAATCTTCTGGTGATACGAACATCTGAAAGCTGTTCTCCTGTGTGGGTGTGTGATACTCAATACTGATGGTGGGGCAACTGAGACTAATAGTGCGGCGACGTCATTTAGCTGGCATTCACTGCCAGAATGTTCCTTATGCTTTTTTTTTGCCTGATCAAATTTCAGATGTGATTGTTTTAGTTCCTGTTTTAGGAATATATAATATAAATTCTCCTATATAATAAATATAAGTTCTCCTTTAATGCTAAGTATATTAAGAATAATTTGTATAGTAAATGTAAGATCTCCTTTTACGACATGCATACAGGAATAGTGCAGTGAAATATTCTTTGCTCTGCTCTGTTCTGCCTATTTTGAAAAACAAGCCTGACTGCAACTTCTGTAAAGAAGCAAGCATCCTGTAAATTAAGACTTTATTGATAAAACTTCTCAACTTGATTTGTGAGCAGATTTGCCTCAGCTTTCGTGGTTTGCATGAACAGAAGCTAGGATAGGCTTCCAGAATTCCTATAAAAATGCAGACTCAGATTTTCAGAAACTCTTGCGTGTTTCTGGACTTTGAATCCATGACAACCCACAACTTCTGCTTCCATATTGTATGTTTTTGAGGTCAGCAGATACGTTGCTACATCAACTTGTTATTGTTAGTTTTACATCTTTGATTCAGAATGTTTCACATCATGCAGCTGGCCTAGGCTAGGACCCATTTCGGAGACTGAGATAATTGTCCTAGACAAGGCTCTTCAATATCCAATGGAATGAGAGAAAGAGATCTCCATGAATAATTACTTAAGTGGGATCATTGAATACACTGAGAATTTTGTAAGCTGTATTGCTACAAAATGATTGCAGTTTTAAACTACTCTGAAGGTCTGGGTAAAAGGTCAAGTTGCTGCTCGTTGAGGATCTTCTCACTTTTGTTACGGAGAGTTGTTGGGAAGTTTCTAAATCCACAACTTTAGTCTTTGCATATCTTTTTTAAGACATTATTTGTAAAATGTAATATTGTATTTTCTTTCATGATAAGGATTAATACATCCAATGTAATCACTCTGTGCTTAACAAGATATAGTACTTCATCTAGTAGCTGCCTTTGGTGGCTGTGTTCTTTCCCTAAAGTTCTATGTTGGATCTCCTACTCCTTTATTTAGCATATTTTCCTGACATGCTTTCTAATAAAATGAGAATTTGAATTTGACTTTCCAAGATTAAACAATAGCTGTTTATTCCTAAATAGGATTACATGGAGGATACAGCTATTCTGCCTAGCTGCCACAACTACGCTTTAATAGCCTTATCCTGTATAGCTCACAGTTTGGATTCCTTTTGCACTTTTTGAAGCCTTGTTAGGCTTCGTGCTTTACAGCTTCAGTTGTCCGTGTTTCATAGGAAATGAAGTCACACAATCACAGAATTGGTGGAGTTGGAAGGGACCTCTAGAGATCATCTAGTCCAACCCCTGCCCCCCCTCAAGCAGGTTTGCCTAGAGCACATTACACAGGATTTCATCCAGGAGGTTTTGGAATGTCTCTAGGGAAGGAGATTCCGCAGCCTCGCTGGGCAGCCTGTCCCAGTGCAGTGGATATAATTTATCCAGCCAGACAAATAATTTAGTCCCCTCTGCCACTATAAATTTTCATCAAAATTAACGTGACGATAACAGGAAAGAATTCAAGCATTTGGTGAAGTTTCTGTTTAAATTATACATTTGCTTATTAATTGACTACTTGCAGACTTAAAATAGCTCTCCATAACAAATTCCTTTTATTGTATAAAGCAGCTGCTCAGGATTAATGTCATGTCAATGTTGCAGGCTCTAGGAAAAGAACAGATGAGCAAAGCTCAACCTCAAATGTCAGTAAGCTTAGTTTTTACAACACAAGTCTTTTGTAAGTGATCAAAACGACTCTGTCAGGTTACATAAAGAAGAAAATCAATGACTTGAATACTGTAATATTTTACCAGTGGCTATTTTAAATATAGCTATCTTATCGTATGGCACACTAACTGAATAGGAACTACTTGCAATCGATTGCAATTGCATTGATCATTAGCTACATTATATGCTGAGCACATTTTTCTGACGCTTAATCTGGCTCATTGAGAGTCCATTTAATTTTCTTACTCTAGACTGCCATATGTAAGAGACATGCAAGCTGGGAGGTGTTCTGAGGAGGAAAAAAAAGGTAGAATACCAGTAACAGGGATGACAGCAAACGCCTACACTTAAAATTCAGGAGAGATCTGCTATCTAAATACCACAATGGCAACAATCGTGTAAGTAACGGTTCTGTAGGAAAGGATCTTAGTGTTGTAGTGTGCTAAGATTCAATGTGAGTTGTCAGTGCTGCAGAGTGGCAAGAAAGGGTCTCGTCTCACAGGGTGCCTAACGAGGATGACAGTCTGCATGGCATGTGAAAGGAATCAGTCTGGTTTATTTAGGGTTGGTATGGCCTCAACTTTATGATCAGTTTTGGTTGTCAATGTTTAAGGGAAGATGTGAACCAGTTTAAGAGAATTCTTCACCAAGGTGAAGAATAAGAGTGATTAAGTGCTTACGAAACATGACTTACAGGGAATGACAAGTGGAATTGGGCTTTCTTCACTTAGGCAAACTTCAAGTCCTTCAATATGTAAAAGGCTACTGCAAAATCAAAATTGATTTATGTGTCTTGTGAATAAGATGTATAAATGTAATTAAATTAAATTAGATACTTGGTAAATTTAGATAGAGGGGAAAAGACTAAATTTCCTGAGACAGTGGAATATCCATAAATCTGACATTTCCATCAATTTCTTAGATAGGCTTCATACTATTTTAGGGCAGAAGGTGGTCTAGGTGATGTCTAGAGTCCTTTCAAGTCCTAAGATTCCATGAAAACAGTTTCATTTACTTACTGAATTTATTGGCTAACATTTGGTTTCAATTGTGAATGTGATGTTGTTGGAAAAGCTGTTTCATATGGAAATGTTTGATTTTTTTATATGTTTTGGGGCTAGAAACACCTGTAGTGATGATGATTTATAAGCAACTTAGCTCACCAGGTCAGTGAAAGTACATTTTAAATTGGAGTGATATACATACATCATACATTAATGTATGTATATATCGGTATACACCTGGATAAGATCTGGACTGCCTGCTAAAATGAAATAAAGAACTATCATGTAGTTTGCTATTTCCAGAATGTAAAATATTTACATCAAAAGATGGAAATAGTGCAAATAAATTGAATGAGGAAAAAAGAGATGTTAGTTACAGAAATGTGAAGAGCAAGTAGAGCTTCATGATGTGTTATCATTTATAATCCTGTAATCTTGCTATATCTCAAACTGCTTCTGGGTGTCAAGATAACACCTTTAGCCAAAAGATGATTATCAATCAGGGCAAATTACTTTAAAAATGATTGTAACCTGTGTCATTTGCACACTGGATCAAATAATGTATTGGAAGGTAACTAATCCCATGTACTACATCATTATGATTTATATTTAAGTTCTCAATTGAATTTGTAATGTGTAAGAAAGTAAGCTAGTATTTCTGGTTTTAGCACAGCTGTTTCATTCCAATACCGACAGGAAAGGTGACGCTACCATTTGCTATGAGGTCTGTATACTTAATTTGTATATGTAGTCTGTGTGTTTAGAATATTTTGAAAGGCTAAAGTATTAGTGAAATAAATTTAACTGTCTATGGTCAATTTTCATTAAATACGTCAAAGACAAACCAGATCTTAGATTTTACGACAATATACAGGATATGGTGATGTTGTAATAAGGTTATTATTCATTTGTCTTGGGGAAAGTCTGAGAACAAGTCTTACCCAATGTAATAATTAAAAAAAGAAAAAACACCAAACCAAAACAAACCAACAAACCTAAACAACCAAAAATCCCCAAACCCAAGCCACTACTTTCTTTTACTTCATAGGTCAAGAGTTCCTTTTTTTTTTCTCTGAAGAAGAATTATTTCAGTAGACTTCATTTTTAAGTGGCTGACTAATGTTCTGTAAAGATGAATGCTTAAGAATTTCCCCTCAGAATCATTGTATTAATATGTTTTTGGTAGCCCTTGTGAAAGAAATACCATTCTCTAAAGAAGCTGCTTTCACAATATTCTTGATGTGCTCAGGTTTTTTGGGAAGTGAGAGTGCATTAAGGATGCCACGTTAACATTTCAAAAAGTTATGACATCTTTAATGTTAATGCATTATAACAGTCTTATGTTTGCACATTACCTGGTATTGCAAATGAACAAGGCTCATAGAACACTGGGGTTTTCTTCCGTTATTCTTCAGTGTATGGTTTGTACTGGCTGAAAATTTGTTTGTCTAGGTTGTCTGATTTGTTCTCTAAAATCTGAATGCTTTACACTGAAGGAGGAAATCAGTCTTACAGGTTTTGTAATCAGCCTGTAAACGTCTTTTCTCTTTCACTTTATTTGAAAGATGCTGCCTATAGAAAAATGTGGTAGTGTTTGGCTGTAATACAAAGCAAATACACAAGCGTGCTGGAAGAACTCAGATTATTTGTGCATATCTTCAGATGGAAAATGTGGGTAGGTTGTAGAAGAAAGCTGCTGCTTGTTTCACTAGACCAGTTAGGAGAGAAACTATCTGGACACATGATCAATTTTCAGGAAAAAAGGGTTCTGTAAGCTTATTTAAAAATACAATAGAACTGTGCGTTCAGAGAATGAGTTAGTGTTTTTTGGTATTTGGGAGCTCAATCCGAAGGAAAAGAAAACAATTAGCTGTATTTTTGTTAGAGGCCACTCATGATTTCCGTAGGTTGTCAGCCCTGAAAGCCATTCAGATAAATTCTGCTAAAGCTCCAGGGAAACATAGACAGCAAGCAGAACTGTAGGAACTTGGTGTCTCAGTGGAGTCAGTGTTTTGCGACAAAGATGAGATGAATACACCAAGTGTGCTATTCTGTAAGCATTTATAAGAACTTGTTTGTTTACTTAAAGCTAAGTTGGATTGGATGTTTATTGTATTTCAACTTCTAATGAGGACAAGATGAGGTCATGAATCTCCGTGATAAACGAGTATATACATATGCTTTGAGGAGCACTGCCGATCTGCAGAGTGTTTTTTTCTTAGCTAATGAGTAATAGGATGGTTTGGATTTGAAGGAATTCTTAAAGATCATCTAGTCCAATGCTTTTCCATAGACAGGGATATCTTTGACTAGATCAGGTTACTCAAAGCCCCATCCAACCTGACCTTGAACGCTTCCAATGATAGGACATTGATTGCTTCTCTGGGCAACCTGTTCCAGTGACTCACCATCCTCTACATAAAAAATTTCTTCCTTATACCCAATCTAAATCTACTCTCTTTCATTTTAAAACTGTTGTCCCTTGTCTTGTCACTACAGGCCCTCTCTCCATCTTTCCAAGGAGCCCCTTTAAGTGTTGAAAGGTCTTCCCAGAGCCTTGCCTTCTCCAGGCTAAACCCTAACTCTGCCTGCCTTCGTAGGAGAGGTGTTCCAGCCCTGATCATTTTTTGTTGCATGTCTGTCTTCTGGGAACCGCAGAGCTGGATACAGTACTCCAGATGGGGTCTCAAAGAACGGAGTAGAGGGAGTAGACTTACCTCCCCTTGACCTGCTGGCCACACTACTTTTTATTCAGCCTAAGGATACAATTAACTTTCCAAGCGGTAAGTGCACATTGCCAGCTCATATATATTTTTTTCATCCACCAGGATCTCCAAGTCCTTTTCCACAGGGATGCTCTCAATTAATCTCTTCACATTGTGGGTGACTGTCAGAGAAGTCCAGGTAGATGACACCGGTTGTTCTTTCCTTGTCTGCTGTTACAGTCACTCCATCCTAGAAGGCCACTAGATTTGTTAGGCATGAATTGCCCTTGGTAAAGCCGTGTTGGCTGTCTCTAATCACCTCCCTGTGTTCCACATGCTTTGACATATCTTCCAGGAGGATTTGGTAGCTCCCAATGTCTTCCTTATTATCGTCTTTAGAAATGGGTGTGATGTTTCCATTTTTCCAGTTGCTGGTGACTTAGTCTGACTGCCATGACTTTTCAAATATGATGGAGAATGTCCTGTCAGCTTCATCAGCTAATTCCCTCAGGACCCTGTGATGCATCTCAGTGGGTCTGATAGGACTATGTAATAAAACTGTCAGTTGGCTGAATTGAGATGCATGGTCATACATGCAGTTGTAGATTGAACAAAATGTTAGAAGACATGTCTTCTCAGCCTGTCTTCATCAGTCCCATTGTCTTGTCTTCCTTTTGGTTTCATATGGAGTCTCTCAGTATCCATAAATAGGAATGCTAATAGACGGAGTGTTGAAATTTAAGTAAACAAAAATCCCACAGTTTCTCCCCTAAATCTACCTGCGATAGCAAGGATTTACTTTATGTAATGCTGAATAATTTATAGCTACTGGGCTACATTTTCCCCACTGGACTGACTGATTTATCTGTATCTAATTCTATGAACTCAGGGGTCTGAATTCTAAAGTGACTAGAGTAGACTTAGTACATTAATAGCGATGCAGGCTGCCTTTGACTAATGTATGTGATTCCAGAAGATCATCTTAAGATATGTTGGGCTAAAATAATCATTCCAACACTGTGGTGACTCTAATAAGGAAAGGATAAGAGCTGTTTGTTTCCCAAATGTCACATTACGTCCTGAGGAGTGATGTATCTGATACAAGTTAAGAGCCATGTGGCTGCTCTAATACTTACATCTGGGACACAATCTTGTACATAAGACGACAAAGATTAGGAGTCCTCTGCAGCGATATTACACTACTTTTTATGCATCCTTTCTTTAATTGCATTATTTACTCTTTGGCTACAGGTTGTTGGTTGGTTTTGTTGGGTTTTGTTTCTTTTTGCATTACTCGGTTATCACAGTGATATTGCAGTAATTTTTCCTGCACTGTGAATGGAATTACTGGATATTTCTCAACTACAAATGCATTGCTACTAAGTTCCAAGCAATGACTTTTGTAATTAAACTCTGTTTCCAGTTTACTTTACTTTGTTTACATTATCTGGTTAGGCAATCATTGTCTGGAACATAATAAAATAATCTAAATTACTGCTCTTGTAAGAATAAACCAAACAATAATTAATATACCACTGCTTCCTTAGGAACGTTTTTTGAATGTTTCAATTTAGAAAACATGAAGAGAAATCAATAAAATATGGAAATCATGTTGCCATAAAGGATTATTTGAAAAGTATATTTCATTCAAAATGCATAGAGAATGTTAAAGAATTAAATACGACATACAACTGAAAAGATTTTCTGTGGCAGGAAGCCTTTAAGGCAGAAGTGTAGCGAATCGTGTAAGGAATATTGCTTAAGTGCAGTTCCTGCTCCTAAAATCAAATGAGCTAGACCTTTATTAAATTGTAATATTAAGGGTGTGTGCTTTTGTGCACATATGTGTGCAGCTTGTTTTTATTCAGTCTACTGTAGACAGACTATATCAACGTGACAAACGTACTGCAAACAGTAAGCAGCATTTTGTACTGTAATCAGTGGTAGACTTTGGAAAGGTGGAGTAAACAAGCAAACAATATGCCTGCAAGTAAGGCTCACTGCCACAGATACATAACACACTACTAGCTGATCTTGAGTTAGCCACTTTAAAGCTAATTGTTTAAGTAGCTGAAGTTAGATTTCTAAACACTTTTCATACTGTCACATTAATTTATTTTCCTAAATGAGACCTTTCAATTTCTCACCACAAAAATAACCCCTCCAAGCCAACTGAAAAAACTCCAGCAACAAGAGATATGCTAACCCTTCTCTAAAGCAGAGTGCGAAAAAGCATTTCATATTATTAATGCTTCTGTGTTTAGAATAGACATCATAGACATCATAGATTAAGTCATGGTTGAAGAGGTGGTTCTTTCTCTTGCTGGATGCTCTACCTGGAGGTAAATGAGTTATTAATGTTCTGTACCTCACTATATATGCCTCAAATATATTTGCCTTCCCTCCTGAAAGCAGTGGCAAAACCCCAAAGACTATTTTGGTAAACTGTTGGATGTCACTGTTAAGTTAGAATGAAAATATGCTTTTTTTAAAATGCCTCTTTTTTTTCTTCACAAATCTTTATTTGACTTTCCTGAGATTTTTTGCCTATGAACTTCTCTTTTCCTGAATTCCTGGAAATCTTTTGATAGATCTTAAGACATATTGCAAAAAATAGTGCTTTATGCAATGAGCTTGGAATGGAGTGGAGTATGTATGGAGGCTTTTTATGATCTCTTTTTTTGGTCCTAAACTAAACTGTTGGAGTTCCTTCAGAATACAAGAAGATATAATGATGTGGTTTAGTATGCTGCCAACTATATTCAGACTGAGAAGAGCTATGGAAAATTTTAATTTCCTGGAGGAGGTTTGACTTAGATGCCCCAAAGCCTTGTTGCAAAAGGATTTAAAACCTTTAGGAGTCTGACACATGAATTACGTCAAAAAACCCCCCTATAAATTATTAGAGTGAATGCATGATCTCTGTGGAATGAAATAACAGTAGTGATGATATTAGGATGAATGTAAATGTAGAAAACAAACTACTAAAAGCAAATGTCCTTGTTCAACAATGCGTTGAATTATGTGGGAGACGTGCTACATGAGACAAATGAAAATTGTAAAACAAAAGAATTGTGCAAATTACTTTCAGTAATTCACAGTTATCTGTCTTTCCTAATGGGAGGACATAACACTTGCGTGCACAACAAAGATACGTAACTAATGCATTTACTGACCTGCAGAAAGGAGCATGATTGTAGCTAATCTTGTACATGTACATTGGCTCAGTCTTAATGAGGTTGTAAATTTGCTTTAGGGCATGATGCATGATTATTCAAAACTATTTATATTACTAAAGGTCCCAGGAGCCTGAAATTCAGAAATATTCCTGTGGTTTTTGCTCATGGCACCTAAAAATGTAATTAATTAACCTGCTTCATATGCATCCTAGTTAAAACCATAAACTAAATTATCTGAATTCTGCAAATGCAGTGGTAAAGTTTCCTATAATTATTCTTTCTGATGTACAAATGGAGGACTTAAATTTAACCTATGCTAATGTTAATTATCTTAGGCAAGCATTCTAAACTCGTGTGTTATTTTCTATAAACTCATTCAGTGATTTACCATCTGTAGTCTGTTGTATTGTGCAGAGCTAATACACAATGTACTTTACACCACTTGGTAAAATGTGCTCAAAAAAGGATCAGGTAATAGGTATGGTTTGCAAGGGAAGACATTACTCAGGGGAGCTCATGCAGCTCCAGATTTCACAGTACTGTTTCATTGGAAAACATTTGAAATAAATCCCCAGCTTGGAAATGAAATGAAGAGATATATAAGAAAAAGGAGTAACACTCAGCTCTAGATCCCATTCTAGCTTGATTACAGCCTGTTTATTCATGGTGCTGAAGAAATATTTTCTTTTTTCCATTTGGGGGTCAGTTTATAGTAGTGAACTTCATAATGTATAAACATTTAGGCGTAGGCTACAGGTGTTCCAATGACCAGTTTACCAGAGGGATGAAGCATGGAGTGTGAATGTACCTGCTTCACAGGCTTGCTCTCAAGCTCAATTCTGTCAGATTTCAGAATAATCTTACGGAGATTTGGATCCTGTTGATTCTAGGGCTGACAGAATTTTTACTGCTTTTGCATACATAGAGGTAAAAAGAAAAAGATTACTTTTTTCTTTCCACCAAAAGTGACTATGGGAAAAATTGTATTAACAGAAATAGCAAGCTTAGAATGCTTTTTATCAATGTGGTCTATACTGCACAAACTTTTTGAATAATATTTCACTGTAAGGTAATAATCATAGCTGCTTTCATGGCACTGAAGTACTGGTAGGTCATGCAGGAGATTTGAGGATTCAGCCTTTTCAAATTTTGTATATAAAACTTGAATCTAACTCTTGAAGACCAGATGCTGGCCTGTAGTGCTGTCATAACATCAAAGAACGGAACTTGATATAGATTACTGATGGAATTGACTACAGATTGAAGGCTAGTGCTGAAAACTCATTTTTCCTATAGTGTGCAACCAGTTTGTCAATTATTATGAAGTTCTTATGGATTAAAAAAATAAATATTGAGAACAGTGTTTTTCTGGTAGATCTTAGAAGAATCTCGGATATAAAAATTACCATGGGTTAAATCTTTTTTTTCTTTTATTTGTATAATTTCATTAGCCATAAGGCGTAGAAGAGGGTACAGGTTAAGCATTTCCAGAACGCATTTTTGCTTTTCCTTTGGATTACTTAGACCTTGCATCAGAGGTATTCTGTGCTTATTTCCTTCCTTCTCAGAGTAAATGAGCAGGGATTAGAGGGAAATTTTGCCGTGCTGTACTTGCTACTCATTAACCAAGCAGCTGAGATACTGCAAGTGCATTGTGTATAGTAATTGCTGATAGTGAAGAATTACTGTCTTCCTCCCAAAGGACAGGGAAGAGCTATTAATTGGAGGAGTGTATTTCCTTTCTTAAACAGTGTTAAAGTGTATCTTCCCAGGATTGTAACGAAAAGCTGCTGTTTTCTGTTACACTTCACATGTAAAGGTTTTCCTGTTTAATATATATATAAAATATTTTCTTTTAGTTTATTACCTTAATGGCCTGAATATATCATGCACACATGTGCAGGGTGGAACTGAGACTTTCTCCAGTGAACTCGTTGTGACACTTTTCTTTGTAGAACTACAAATACCGGCAGTTCTTTTCCTAGTGTCAATTAAAGTTCTTATAGTTGTTCCCAGCTTCGCTCTAATGCGATGTGTGGATCTTTTAAGCAAAATGTGCTCTGTACTAAATGGCTTTGTTTAGAGTGTTTCTAATAGAAATGTTCCTGCCACATGTATCTGCTTGGTCTGTGTAATCTCTTGTGGAGCGTTCTCTGGCATTGAACCGACAGTCTATTTTTAAGCAAGCATGCTGTAATTTTTGCATCTCTGCTAGTAATTAATGTATAGCTTGGGATATCCCCAGTTAATTACCGGCACAATCGAGTTTTAACGAGCTGTATGCAATCAGGCATTTGATTGTGTATAATATTTAAGAAAAATGTTACTTGCACAAAAACTTCTGTAAATGGTGTGGATATGGGTGTGGTGAAACATTTGATTCCCTTTAATTGGTCTGTTTGGGGACTTAACATCAGGTCTACCTGGTGTTCGTGAGAACATTTCTGTTGAACAGAAACAGTTCTTACATGAAATGGATTCATCTTTCAAAGCTGTCTCCTTATTCTCTGTGTATACTACTTCAGCAGACAGCACTGGGTTTTGACAGTCTCCTGGAGAATCAAGCAATAAAAGTAAACCTGAATAGTTCGGGGAAGCACTATGTAGCTCTTCTATCACTTCAACTCTGTTTTGAAAGCACAGGCGTCATTTGAGTGATAACGTAGTCCCTGAACCAGTGCTCAGCACAGGAGTGGAATGCTTAGAAATATAGTTTCTTTGAAGTCAGTGAAAATCTTCCACTGCCCGCAAGGGATAGCAAGCTAGGAGAATAATAATGTAGGACATCATCTGTGGATCATCATATTTAGTATGGATGTGTGCGTACAATCAGGCGTATTTTTAAAGTTTCTTTTACGCATATGTATATACAAAAAAATGTTTACATGCTTATATGTGTGAAGGGGAAAGGGAGATGTTAGTTAGTTTGCTTCATAAAATGACTTCATTTCTTTATTAACAAAACAGTTTTTTCACACACAAGCCAGGAAAAACAAAGTGTCCTTTCCTAATCCCGCAGTTTTGTTATTGGTTTTCCCACCTCATGTATGAGTGGAATTGAGGTTGTCACCTCATTGTGGTCAATTCCACACCTTTTTCAGGGTAAACAGCATGCAAATTCGTATAAGCAGCATTTGAGCCAAGACCCTTTTATAAACCAAACTTTAATTTGTTATTGTTTTGGCATCTATGAATGTGTGTGTGAGACCATGTGGGCTGGCTGTGGAAGACGCACTATAAAAACTAACAGTGGAATGTTCATCTGGAGATGTTCTGTGTTATTTATGAAAACTTGGGGCCCAATCCTGCCACCTTCTCTCACGCTAACCATCCCACTAAGGTCAGCCAGTGATTATACTACTTTAAAGATGACTTATGTGCATAAAACTTTACTGGATTTGATATATGAATGGAATTTTCAAACTTCATAAGGGAATTATATAAACCATGTCCACTGACATCCATTGGATGTTGAAATGCAATCTATGTCTTTGGAATTGAAAAACCCGTAAGCTGATATGAACCGGGCGGGGGGGAAGTCTTTGTATTTACTTGTCTTCTGTTTTATAGGTGTTTGCTACCTGGACCTGGTTGTAGGGATTAGCAGAGAGACATAAAGCTGAGAAGTGGGTTGCAGACTCTCCTACTGGTGTCCAGTCCTTGATAAAACAAGAATTAAAAGCTCAAGTGGAACACAAAGAAGCAAAGCGCTCTGCTGAGTAATATATACAAGCTGGAGCAGTAATTATGTTGTGAAAAATATATTTGGTTCAGCTATTGCTTTAAAGGTAAGTTTGTTATTTGATGTAAATATGTATCCATATTTTCTGACCACCCAAAGTTTCTTCTCATCTTAATGCCAGATTTATTGAATTAGCTATGGTATGAAACCATCCAGCAAGTAGGTGTAGCTTCACATATTTTCAGCAAAGGAATGGTCATTTTGTATGCCAGTGCTGTAGACTTCTATTAATTCTTTTGCATTAAAGATTTTGTTTTACATATGTCTCAAACAATTCTATTAGTAATCTCTTTGCTTGTGTAACCTTTGGCCAGGTAAGTCACCTGCCCAACTCGTAGAATTCTAGTCACTTAACATAATGAGTTTAGTTCTGTTTAGCATTGCTGGTCCTAGAGGCTCAATCCTGTGCCAGGATCTATTACATCTATACTTCATATGGCGAATGTTTTGAGAGCATAGTAGAGGGCAGCACAAAGGAAAAGATTGCATATGATTATTCAGAGCTGAATCTTAGGCTTAATACTAACTTTAATTAAACATACTACTAAGAATAATTTAAGAAGCATAACATGTTTATATTGAAGTTTGAGGATCTAGGACTGCATGAAACAACTTTGCTCAAGAAAAATGCAACAATTCTCAGATCTATCGATGCAGCTCAGAACCCAGTCCTCCTGACAAACTTACTGAATGCAAAGCTACAGTTCTAGCAATGGACTAAGTTGCTCAAGGATATGATGCCCTTAGCATGATGGCCAACATCTGAAAGGTACTACTAGACAACATTATTGCACTGCTGTTATTCTTGCATGCCAGTTCTTATTGGATTATTGTTTGTCCTCCACACAGGTAGAATTTGCTCTAGTCTCCCTTCTGAGATATGCTGGCAGTTTCTGGAACCCGCCTTTTAGATGGGCACCAGGAAAGGAGGAGGCAGCTGAAATATTGTCTGCATGAAGCGAAACCAGACCTAGCAAAGGATGACTTTCCTCACCAGTCAGGGCACACAGCACAACCCAAAAGAAGTGGGGGGAAAAAAAAAAACCAAACAATTAACCTAATCTGCGAGCTAAATGTGATTGTCAATTTAGAAACTAGAGCAATCTGAGCTTTAGGAATACTCCCCTGTTTTGACTTCCACTTTACAGAAGCTGTTCTAAAGAACTAGTTTTGACCGTGTTGCCAAAAGGCTGAATGTTTTTAGGACATGTGTATCATGAGGGTGTTTTTCTGCCGCTTAAGCAGCGATCTTTATTTTTGTAAAATACGCTATACATGCCTTTTCTAAGAACAATAGCTGTTAAAGGTATAAAACAAAACTAATTCTAGTAAATCCGTTGAGACATATGGTAAGAAATTCCATTGACAGCATGATAAATGCGTCTTATATTTGGCATAGATATAGCATACCACTTTTTATTATTTTTCCACGATAATCTCTCACGTAAGTAATAGTGTAACATAAGATTGTTTGCAAAGGAAAGTGTGAACTGATCACAACAGGCAAACAGAGTTGTCTTCAGCTTGGAGTGGAGCCTGTAATACTGTATCTGAAGCTACTGTGTTTATTTTGGTGAAGTATGAATTGGGTAGAAGAATCTGTTACCTTTGCTAAACTTACAGCCTCTGACAACTAAAGGTGCAAAATTCTCCCTGCTAGTCTTGAACTCTGGCTCCTCACATAGTATCACACTGCATTAGTGGCCAAACGTTCAAGACTGGTCGTCATTCACTGTAAGACACATTTTGAAACAATTCAGATTTTGAACTGATTTCAAAGCCATTTAGATTTCTGTAAGGAATTAATTTAAAACCCAAACGCCCGCAAACAACTACTTTTAATACTGAACCAATTAGTTATGTACATAGGCTACATATTGAGATAGTTTAAAACTCGAACCAGTTCATCTCAAACTGAATCAATTTGGTAGAGATATCAAACACATACAAGTGCTTCATTGAACAAGGCATTTTCTCTGCCACTTGCTGCCTCCCCACTAATAGTTTATTCAGAAATCATCTGAAAACAGTTTTTAACATCACTGCTGATGATATCATAGCATTCCACTGTGGAGGTACAGAGTGAATGTACTCCTCTGTTTTCCACATCATGCATAACATGCTGTAGCAAAGTAATTTTATGCGTTTCTGCTCTCTGTATACCCAAAAAAGTTAAGTGCTCTTTCAGAGCAGGAAGGCTGTTTTGGCCCATCTCTGGGCCTCTCCTGCTTAGCTTTTAATGTCTTATACACAAAAGAAACAACTTCTTCCTGCAATTTTTTTATTTCCACAAACACTATCTGAGACTGTTAGTTAGCTGACAGCAAGGGGGTATTAGTAATCATTTTTTTTCCCCAGAGGAAAGTGATATTAGTTCAGTGCCACCAGGAGTAACAGTACTGGAGAGCTAGAAAACTTCTTGACTGTATCAGATCTGGATTGAAGCACAAACTAAAACTTCTAGAGAACTAATATATGTCTGATCCATCTCTATGCAAACAATAACCTAAATGGCAAGCTTTCTTATGATGAATGCATATAACCCTCCCACATTTCTAGGGACACAGAACAAGGCTTTGTCCTGTATCCTTTTTGGGAGGGGAGAGGGGGGAAGAAAATCCCAAACACCACCACTGCAAAAAAAAAAAAAGCAGCCCAACAACAAACCAAACAAAAATCAAACACCAAGACACAGACCGTTTTGGTGTGTTTTCTTTTCAACTTGGTGCAGTTTTTCATCTGACTTAGTAAGGTTTGGACTGGATCAGATATGAAGAAAGGCCTTTATCCACATCATAACAGTTTGGTCCAGCAGATTTGCAACTCCTTTTGTATCTCTGTAAGGAAACTATGACTATGACCTCACTCTTCAAATTACCTTTAATATGAAACGTTTCCTACTTAACTCTTCTAAAGGCAAATTGTATTTGTGATGGGGATTGTGTGGTGTTTGCAGCTGAAGGAGACTGGACCTCATGACCAAGAATGGGTCCTTGCATCTTGTCTGATTAATAGGGGTATCCTTCTCTTTTGTTGCAGAAGGAGATAAAGCTAAACAAATCGATTTTCATGTCAGAAACAGTGAAGTTAAGTGGAGGAAAATTACAAACCGTGATAATGTCAGCAGTCAATATTGTTTCTCTTTACAGAACCATAAACAAAATCATGAAACTCAGTCTCTAAAAGGTCTTGATGACAGCTCTGGTAAACTTAAGCAATCTGGCTACAAAGATGGATCGTATTTTCCTGTTGCACATTCTCTCTCTCTGAAGCTATTTCAATCTAATTAACCTAGTGTCAAAGTCTCTGATTTCCCTCCAATGTTCTAACACAGGGCCCTAAACAATGTTGACTTTCTTTCCATACCAACTTCTCTCAAACTATTTGTTTTCAACATTTATCCTTTTATTTGCCTGTATACCAAAATAAATTATTACCTCAGGATTGTATGGCTACGATACTGAAGCAGATGGTACCCACAGAAGAAAAACAGGTTTTTTTGACTAATACAGAAAGCATGTGTATACAACAACTGACTCAACTTGTGCATTAGCAGTTCTCATTTTTGCTAGTCTTTCGTTTTCTTCCACTGGGTGAAATTTCCCTTCAGTGAAGCCAGTAGAAATTTTGCCATTAAGTTCGGTAGGGGGAAATTACTACTCACTGTTATCTACAAAATAGTAATTTTGTAGAGTTGTGTAAGAATTCCCAGGATGGCTGCCTATCTTACCCTGCAGTACGGACAACGGACCAACTTCTCTGCCATTTGTATCCAAGGAGAGTTGCACTGGATGCACCCTACTTTGGTATTTAAATCACTGATGTCAAATTGGTTTCATATCTGTTACCCTTTTAGGATAAAGAGGATTTTACGGAGCTCAGCTCAGCTTAGATTGATTTTAAGCTTTGAAAGAAGGAGGAAGTTTTAAGTAAGAAAATGATACAGAAGGAAAAAGAGTATTCCAGTTGTTCAATTTTACTACGCACAATCTTGAAGTTTCCTGGCTTGTTGGCCAAAAGCTATATAGCACTGAGAAACCCATAGTTAACCGGCCTGAAAACCTTTCTTTAACAAAACAAGTCCCCAAAAATTTTTGCTCTACCTCCTGTTCTCTGAACAAAGAGCAATAAACTGAAAGGATTTTTGAGCAATATCTTACTGGGTGGGATAAGTTGTACAGGAATGCTTAAGGAGCATGTAACTATGAATGCAGCTTGTATGTTTCAAACATATTTTTTCGAAGGTAATTGAAAGTTTTGCCCTATTTTCCAGTTCATATAAAAGTTATATAAATCATCAACTTGTTACTTTAGTAAGGGAATCTGCGGTAAATTCCTGGAATAGCTATGAGGAGCCCTGTGCACTGTCCACATTCTGTGGGAGTAGGAAGACAGTCAAGTATAGGCATGTCAGCTGATCCACACAAAAATAAGTAATTGGAATATTGCAGCTGCAAGAAGCACTTTATGCTGTGAGTCACCACCTTTGGTACGCATTCTTTCCCCGGCCTTTGTCTTCCATCAAACATTTAATTTTCAAGCCACTAGTATAAATTGGAATGACACTTGAATGTATTGTTTCAAAATTTATTGCTTTCAGATGTCCATTATGCTATTGTTGTGAGGCGTCTATTAATTACCTAATTGATTTGGTTTACATATTTGTTTTGAGATTTTGGCTCTGCTTCCGTAATTTTTGTACGCTGACATCTGAACTCTAGAGTGTGTGATATTTCATAGTGTGTTTTTGTCATGGATACTTTAAAGTTTTCTCATCTGAGAGTGTTGCTACCTATCTACAATGTTGTTTACTTAAATGTTATAGGTACAAATCTGTAGTTCTGGCATCTAATAGTTTTGGTAAGGATTTTACTGGCGAGATAATCACAGCAGGACAAGTTTCTCCTGTGAAGGTACAGTGGCTACAACTGATATTTCGTGTAAAATGCACTGGAAAGCTGGACTATTAATGTAGCAAGATAGTTCAGTTCTCCCATGTGACCTCTCTGAGACAACTAACTAGTTTGATTCCTTATGATTTTATTGGGATTTTCTGGATTGTGTTTGCTTTAGGCATTTGAGCCACCCTGTAAAAGTTGATTTAACTGCAACTGAGCATTTAACTGTTTCTGTATCTGAATGCAGAATTTTCCTGATCAAACCCTTTAAGAATTCTCCAAGGAGTCAGGATTGGATTGTTCATAGGATGGTCCCAAAAAGGATGTTGTACTAGATCTGCTTCTGCTTGGCAGGACACCAACATCAAGGACAACTGCTGTCGGTTCTCACTTGCCTTAATGCAGCACAGCCAAGGGAAACTGAAGTTTGTAGGTGGATATATTTTTATATGGTTTGGTTCTTCCTTGGGGTTTTCACTTATTTTTGGCAAATGTTTGATCAGTTGCAACTATTGTTAAGTGTAAACAATACATCATACCCCAGAAGGATGCTCACTACTTTTTTAAGGATCCTACAGCAGTCTGTCTTTTCTTTCTGAGACTAACCTCTACCTTCTGATACTGATTTCAGCATACTTGTCAGAATTCATATCTGAGTAGAGCTATAGTAAAGGAAAATCTTTGCATAGCTGGGCTCATAGAGTTAGCATTGTCTGTTAGCAAAGTTTAAGGTCTGTGTCCTATGGAACAGAAAAAGTGGCTCTAGTCATGTTTTGTTTAACTTTATTAACATACTTCTACCTTATTTTCTACATATGGAACTTTTTTTACGGATGATCACCTGCTCTGATTGCCTAAACCAGCTGTTTAACTATGTTGCTTTGTTAGGATAAGACTTTTTTTTTTGCTTCCATGAAGCATTTATAGTTTTTAGTCTCTGATGGTCTTTAAAGTTCAAGTGCTTTTGAAGATAAGGCATATTGTAGACACAGCTTATGATGGAATAAGTGAACATAGAATGCACTTTACTATCTGTTTGATCTCTCTACATGCTGATAATTGGTGGTGGCATTGCTGGGCTGGCTGTATTAGGACCTGCCAAAGCAATGGGAGTTACTGTTGGGGGATTTGACACCAGGTAGAAGAAGAAAATTTGGCTTAGAATCTAGGATGCTGCTAAATGCTTTAAAAAACAGAATTCTGCTCTGTTTTGCACTAAAGTTGTCCTTAATTTATTGCTAATTAACAAAAACTTCATATTGCTGATTTGAGTATTCAGAAAAAGAAAACATAATTTTTAAAACTCCACTGAAATATACTTTTTCCCTACTTCCCAGGCTCAACTTCAACCAAACATAATTATCATCCTCCCCACTTCCTAGTCTCAAGTTTCCTCATTTTCCCTGCATGTTACACTTAGTCCATTCCAATTCCTTTGCGTTCAGGGTTGTGTGCAACTGTTTCTGACCCACCTCTCAAAGCTGCCCCTACTCCAGCACGGGTCATCTATGGGCTGCTGTCCTTCAGATATGGAAGTCTCTCTGGTATGGAACGGCTGCTTCTGAGTGTGTCTCATGGTGCCTGTCTGCTCAGACCTCCATGTGTCTCTGTCTCTTCATGTTTCTTACCTTAGCAGCTACTGCTCACACATGTGAGCAAGGGTATCATGTGGTGCTCTGTGTGAGAGGGTGTTCACATGAGTTTCAGAATCAGCAGGGACTGGATGGCACAGGGCAGTTCATGGCAACTTTCTGCTTAGATCACCTCTGCAGCCCCTGCCACCAAACCTTTCACTTTGTACCTACTACAGTGCTTGCACTTGAACTAATTAGGCACTCATGCATGTACTAATTGGGTGTTCATGGGTAAATTAATTGTGTACTCATGTGTTAATACTGCAATTTGTCCAGGATAGTGGTGATTTTCTTTGCCACAAGGCACGTTGCTGGTTCGTGGTCAATGTGGTGTGCACAAAGACTCCAGGTCTTTTTCTACAAAGCTGCTTTCCAGTCGTTGGTCTTAGAGCCTGTACTGGTAAATAGTGTTATTTCTTTTCAGCAGCAGGTAAGGAGATACTTGTAAGCAGATTTCTAGCTGACATTCTACTATAGATCCTGTATTCCTGTCAGTCAAATTGCTTCATATATAAACTTTCAAAAACTGGAAAAAAAATAATAGTAATATTGGATAGAAAACCCTGTTACATGCCATTCAGTCTATTTCTCTGCCAGTGCAGCCCATTAACTACAGCCTCTTTTTATTTGATTAGTTAAGTTTGTGTCCCAAGCAACTGAACTTCTGTGGCTTCTCTCACATCCTTTGGGACTCTACTTTTTTTTTATAGTCAGGAAATGCCTTTTCCCCCCATTTTATTCAGGCAGTTATGTAGATATGATTGGGCTCTGATTCTATATTGAAGTCTGGGGACTGTTCACCCAGCACTCGTCAAAATAAAATAGGAATCTGCACACGAACAGCTCTTCCCCTGCATGTATGAAATTGAGTTGGGACTGGGATTGTAGCAGTGATGCAATTCTAAACATACTTTCCTAATGAATATAATAGATATTGTGGTAGTTAGTCCGTAGTTCTACAGCAAAAAAAAAAACAAACACTACAAAAAACTCTTTAGTAATCCATATAGATTAACGAACAACAGAGAAAATGTGCCATTTAATTGCTGCAGAACTTCAGTGGTTTATCCAAGGGAACAGCAACTCTCAGTACTTAAGAAGGCAGGTAGGTCTTTTCCAATGAGGTTATTAAATTGTGTGCTTAGACATGTGTTAAGCACAGGATCTTTGAGCAGTGATTACTTAGCAAAATCAGCTTTTTGTTTTAGTTTGGGCATACTAACTTCAGTTTTTCTTTAGTAAAACAAAAACCTGGGTATTTAGTGATCAGTCTGTTTTTTTAAAGTTTTTGTATGAAATAAAAAGTTTAGAAGCTGCTAAAGTAAAGCTGATAAATAAGTTGGCACAGTCTGATTTGCCTAATGCTCATGAAAAACTGACTCTTGTCCCTTTTATAAACGTATCTAGTTATCATGAGTCTGTTGCCTTGCCTCTATTAACATTGCAATAATTGTTTTTATAAAAATAGAAAAAAAAAAGTATGATTCTGTATCTGACATCTCCATTATTTTGGTCTCCAGCACTGGAACCAGCTTGGGAAGTGAGCTATAAAGCAATAGCAGAATGCCTGCAGCATTCACTGTCCTCCAAGTAGTGGATACATCCTTTTGGCCTGTTCTGGAAAGCTAGGTGAAAAGAACAGTCCAGCCAAAAGTATTTCAGTTTTACTTTTGTATTGACTTCTCTGTGGCTGCCATACTTGACTATCATGTCAAGACTTAACTCCAGAATGTGTGTGTAAGTCAACACGTGTGGATGCATATGGGATGAACTGGCAACTGCAATGTCCAGATGGCTGTCCTGGAATGATACAATGAAAGAAAGAAACAATAATTTAGGGTACAGTGTTCAAGATCAGAATTCAATGTAAGTTGTTTTCAGAGCATGGCATTAGAATTCTTTTGTGGGTTGGTTTTGATGTTGCCCTTTCATAATAATATGAAAGGATGTTAAAGAAAGATGATCTTAATCCAGATGTAGGTGCAAAGAATTTAAGTTTTGAAGGTATCTCTGTTGTCTTCCTTGGGAATGACTGAAGTGCAATTAATCTGTGAAACACATTGTGCAATGTGATTCTTATCAGACAATCATGAGGTGTTTTCAAATTTGAAGAAGCAGTTGATTTCTTATTCTTAAAAATAAGCACCATATGTTTTTGTAACCAGTTCCCTGACTGGCCTCCCAGCTCATTTAGTCTCTGGCTTCCTGACAAAATTGCTAACTTTCTTTGGTCGTGCATCTGAGTAAGCTATTAGTTTTAAACAGAATCCTTAACTTGTAAAAGAAAACTTTAGTAACTCATGTCTGCAGTAATATGCAAATTTGATTTACTAGGATGTATAAACCAAGCATCAGATCTGTGGAGAACATGTGAAAAGTTTCCAATACATGAAAGCTTTGACAACTATTTATTTTCCTTTCTCGTCAGGGTGTGGTGAACACTGGTTACAAGGACTTGCCAAGTAGAATGGCTACTCAAGCCAGTAGCCTTTATTCCAATAACATCTTGAAATTATTAAAGCTTTTTCTCCTGAGAGAGAATATTTTCACTTCGAACAAAAGGATGATTTAGGTTTTAGGGCTATTGATCATGTCATTAGAGGAATTGTGGTAATGAAGGTGAGTTTCAACACACTCATATGTTCTTATCAAAAGTGTTTAGAATGCATTGTATGAAAGCAGTGATTTTGCTCGTGAGTTTAGTCATTCCAAGGAAACATTATCATTCAATATCTACATGATAATGTGATGAAGGGAATTTCTTGCATGTTTCAAGAATTGAAATATGGGCAAAAAGATTTATAAAAAATTTGGTACTTTAAAATTACCCTTGTGCTTCAAATTCATGTTTTTTTTAAAGAATGTATTACTGAGAATCAGCCCATCTCGTGAGCTACTGAGCTTTGCCTTAAGCAATATGACTTCAAGTGTTAGATATTTTATGGACTCAAATCAGTATGTATTGAACGAAGGTGTTGACAAGTAGGAATAGGTGAGCTGTGTGTGATACTCAAAAGAACTTCGAATAGTGCAAGTACTTCAAAGGCCAAATGGTTTGATGGCACTTACTAAGTCTTTCTGCCAAGATGAGGAGAGGTAGAGCATTGTTGCTTATGGAGCTACAGTGGTTTTCTATTGAAGCAAGCAGGGATTTAGCTTCAGAATATGAAAAGTATTCCAATTCTGCTATGACATTCTTAGACTGTATCCTGCACAGTCTCTGTTGTAATAGCAGTAGCCATCATACCTTTCTATATCCTTTAGCTCTTTATTCTGGGAGGAGAAAATGAACTAGATATACAGTTAAACCAGGAGGCAGCCTTCAGATTTGGGAAAAAAATGGTATTACTTGTATTTTGGCTGCAATTTTCTGTATGCAAGATGTTTTCCTTAAGATAGAATAATTCTTTTTCATTTAAGTTTATTTTGGCTGTAGTAAAGAGGAAGGCTTAATTTCTGTAGTCATGGTGAGTTGAAGATTGACAGGAATCCGTATTTGCCTGCAGGTAGCATTAAACCAAAGTACCGTCATGCTAAACATTTAAATATTGGCAGACTGGAATTACCGTTTGGCTAAGAAGTGTTTGTAAAGAGAAGCATATTTTTGTTCAGCTTTTAAGGAATAGTAATCTAGGGTGTAGGTAGGTTTTCTTATTTAATATTCTTTTTGGGGACTTTTTGTGTGTGTATTGGAGGGGTGGTAGGTTGAGTTTTTTTGGGGTTGTTTGTGATTTCCCTTCCCCCCCCAGTGTCAAGTGTATTCCTTCTGAAATATATCAGGCCAAATTTGGGGCAGTAAGAACACAAGATGTTTTTCACCATTGATGGAATTCAATGGTCAGGGCTATTTTACAGACCAAGGATTATCATAATCAGTATAAGGTAAAGGCCAAATCTTACTCTCTTTACTCATGTGAATAATCCCACTACTTTCAGAAAGACAAATGAGTAACCATGACAACTTTGTCTGAAGGGTCAGTCTATCATGTAATGAAAGGCAAGATGCAATAGGAATCTATCATAATGATTGTTTTTGTTTTGCAAAAGGAAGATGTAAAGCATTATTTCAATAACTTTTCCCCAGAACGGCACCCATTTCTAGTTAAAAAGCACCAAACTAACCAACCAACCAAAAAAACGCAACCCAACAACAACAAAGCCCCAAACAAACAAAACCCCAAAACACATAAGAACAGGAAAGAGCCGTACTCTTACAATCTAGAAAAATTATGACCATAGCTGGAATTTATAAACAAGGTACAAAGGAATTAATTTATCTATATTTCTTGTTGCCAATTTGGCATTTAGATGTTGGGCTATGCTAGAAATAATTATGTAAAAATAGAGTGAGCTCCTGAAAGGCAGTGTAGATAAACGTTGAAAAGCAGCAGGCAATGGTAAGTCAGGGTTGCCAACATATTGCATTGCTTTCCAATTGAATGAAAGGCTAAAGATTCAACTTTTCAGGATCCTTAGTGAATGATTGTATACCTTTTGTTATGAAGAAACTTCTTCTCATATTAATTATATGAAATAAAGAGTCAATATGGTATAGGTTAGGGACCCAATCCAGAGCCAATTGAAATGAACATAGACTGTTCTCAAAAGCTTTTGGATGAAGGCCTGTATACACTGTATAGCTCCAGATGTCATTATCTGTACTGAAATATATGTATGAAACAGAATATGAATCATATAGCAAGGTTTTGATTATGTTGAATAATATTTTTCTCATAAACAAGATTGTTATGCTCTTTGCATTAACTACCTTTAAAAATAATGATAGAATGAAAAACAGAAAAAAAGGGAAATGCTAACAGAAAAGGATGTGCTATGTGCATTTTTTTAAAGGGTTCAGTACCTTCAAAACTCCTGTTCAAGGTAAATGAGTAATAGTAGAAATACCTATTAGTCCAAGGAAAGCAGTTTTTGGTGGTACACAAAGTTGATTTTAAAGGAAGAAAAAAGAGAAGGAAGTATGTTTCACTTAGTGAACCATTCCATAATTAAGTTTTGTACAGCATATAAAAGGCCTTCCTTCCTGCCTCTTCCCAGGGTGTCCTGGTTTGACAGAACTAATTCTGTTTAGTGATTTTTATCTTTCAGCGAAGTCTCTTCTAAGTAACTGCACTTTCTGATGTTAACAACAGACAGCATCTGCATCTAGCAGTGATAACACTTAGTGTTTATAGTTACTACCAAGGGCTGGGTATCAGAAAGGCTCTTGCTTATATTTGCTCCTGTGGAGACCAAGGTCACTGCTAAACTCCATGTACCGCTATTGGGGTGGGTACACAAAGGAAGAGGCCACATCTGTGGGGAGGGGCGCGCAGGAGAGGTGACCCTAAACTGACCGACAAGGTAT
>VWZK01014709.1:8730-68926 GCA_013396935.1 Baryphthengus martii
TGCCCGGGGGCCGTACGGGAGAAACTCGAGGAGGAGCTCGGTTCGGGGGAGGGGGAGATGAAGCCGGAGCGTGGGGAAGCCGCTCCCTTTTTCTTCTTCCTCCTCCTCCTCCTCCTCCTCTCCCCCGCCCCGGCTGCTCCAGTCTGGCAGCCAGGCGGCCGCTACCGCCGGCCGGAGCCGCTGCAGTTGGGAAGCCACCCCGGGCACCCGCGCTGCTGCCGGGATGGGGACGCCTCTGGCGGCTCCCGGCCTCTTGCTCCTCCTGGCCGGCACCGCGGGGCTCTGCCGGGCTTTCTTCTCTTTCCCGCTCCGGGTGTCCCACCCGACCGCCTCCGGGGGGTCCCCACCCGCTCCGGTGGTGTTGCGGCCGGGGAGCGGCAGCCGGCAGCAGGATCCCCTCGGTGGTGCGGACGGNCAGCGGCTGCCGGCGAGAGGCTGACCTGCTCCGGCCCGGGGGCTGCTCGGGAAATCTGCGAAGCTAATCCCCAGTTTCAGGCTGTCTCATGGCGTTTCGATTAGAAGCGAGTTGTTCTGTCAGTCGGAATGACTGTGTTTTACAGTCGGAGGGTGCTTTTTTTATTATTTCTTTATTTTTTTAAAGTTTCTTTGTGTTGCGATTCTCCCGGTGCCCCCGGGAGAATCACTCGAAGTCTTCCTGCTAAACTAAGTGATGGCTAGGCAAAACCAGCCCCTTCTGTCGGGAATTCGTGTGTTACTCATCCATAACACAAAGAACGCGTGTGTTTTGAATATTGTTCTAAAATAGTCCGTGCTTTCTTGAATTTTCCCCATCTGCCTTCACCGGCATTGCTGAAGTTTTTTTGCAATGTAGTTGCTCTTTCATCTGTGTCATGAGATCCCAGGAGGAGCGGTGCTGGGCTGCTGGTGGGGATGACTAGTCAGCTGAGTGGGGATTAATTTCCTGAAAGCCTTCAGGGCTTCCCCTCACAACTTGGTGTATGCTTCAGGAGTTTAGGTCCTTGCTTTCGAAGCCTACACAAACACACACACAAAAAAAAGAGAAGAGGCAAAAATAAAGCTTTATTCTTCTGTTTTAGCTTCTCTACGTAAGAAAAAGGCGGTGAATGCCAAAATGCCTAGCCAACAGGGAGTGTTCAGCCGTTGTTACATATTTGGACTCTGTGAGCTCGCTCTTTTTTTTTTTTTTTTTACACTTTGTATGTAAGAGGATTGGCCACGTCGTCACTAATTGACGGTAGGATCAATACACGTATTGAGAAAGGGTGGCGTTGTTTTATGATCAATAAATGGAGTCTTAAAAAAAGAGCTAACTAGGTCTGATGTATCAAGGCGTGGTCTGATAGCCACAGAGGCTGTAAAAGAGTTTTTCCTCCTGTGTTATGCGTTGCTTATTTGTGGCNGGCTGCTTCGGGGTGGAGGGGGGCAAACTTCTCGGTGGGTGGGCGTCTGTCGTCCCCCTCCCGACCTAAACGCAACTTTCTCCCGGTGCTGAGTGCTGGCACCTCCCTATCCCCTCTCCCCGGACAAACGGTGCCGGTGCCCGGAGCGGGGGTGCACCGAGATTCCGCGGGCCGGGCGAGAGACGCGTCCCCGACCCGTCCTCCTGGGGCCCCGGCGGCGNAATTTTCCCCATCTGCCTTCACCGGCATTGCTGAAGTTTTTTTGCAATGTAGTTGCTCTTTCATCTGTGTCATGAGATCCCAGGAGGAGCGGTGCTGGGCTGCTGGTGGGGATGACTAGTCAGCTGAGTGGGGATTAATTTCCTGAAAGCCTTCAGGGTTTCCCCTCACAACTTGGTGTATGCTTCAGGAGTTTAGGTCCTTGCTTTCGAAGCCTACACAAACACACACACAAAAAAAGAGAAGAGGCAAAAATAAAGCTTTATTCTATTTTAGCTTCTCTACGTAAGAAAAAGGCGGTGAATGCCAAAATGCCTAGCCAACAGGGAGTGTTCAGCCGTTGTTACATATTTGGACTCTGTGAGCTCTTTCTTTTTTTTTTTTTTTTTACACTTTGTATGTAAGAGGATTGGCCACGTCGTCACTAATTGACGGTAGGATCAATACACGTATTGAGAAAGGGTGGCGTTGTTTTATGATCAATAAATGGAGTCTTAAAAAAAGAGCTAACTAGGTCTGATGTATCAAGGCGTGGTCTGATAGCCACAGAGGCTGCAAAAGAGTTTTTCCTCCTGTGTTATGCGTTGCTTATTTGTGGCATTGTGTATGCTTCATTACTCAAGGGAACATTCAGTATTGGTTTCTGCTAGAATCAAGATACCAGATCTAATTGGACTAATAATCCAATTCAGTATGTCTTAAATGAAAAAAAAAAAAAAAGAAAAAAATTAGTTAGAAAAAGTGATTATCAAGCATATCATCCCATTACGTATCTGGGGGGAGGTCTGAAATTGGAAGAAATGGAGAAGGAAAAATATGATGGGCTTTTGAGCATGTAACTGGAGGTCTAAGAGGGAGAAATGTGCTGCCCTTAGTGCACCAGGAGGCTTTACTTATGCTTAACAGCCAGTATTACTTGTATTGAACATGATGTAAGGTTTCATATAAACCTGTCTTAGTGTTATCTTACCACCTGAAAAGAAAGCTCTCGGTCTGGTTGCAAAGCTTTTACTATTTTGAACTATTTCTGAGTTCTTGCAGAGTTAATTATTTTAAAGATCGCCACTGGTGTTTAGCACATGTGAAATTTTATTCACGAGTAGGCCCACCAAGGTTGTAAGTAAGGTTATAAATGTGCTTGTGTTTCCAAAATCAGATCTTAGTGTGTAGTGACTCAGTAGAGTGCAGTTGGAATTTATTCTCTACTTTTGGTGGAGATGAATTTGTTATCTTGTTCCCTGCCTGAAACTGGAAGGCTTAAGATCACAAATCTACTTGTTTTTCTGCTTTACAATGAATAGTATAAAGCTGCAAAGCCACTACAGGCTAGTGCTACTTGAATCCTTTAAAGTGCTGATACTAAAAGCAAGTGTCGCGGTATCGCCAAGCATCGGGATTGTGTTAAACTCCTTGGGCAAGCAGTTGCTGGAGTCAGTGGGCCATGTTCAGGTAGTAAAGGAGAGATTTCACTTACTGATTTAAATGCTCCTCCCAACCTGACTTTGCCTCATGTTAGAAGCTGCAGCATAAAGTGATGCTTGGACACCTTCCTTTAATCTTGTATGCCTCTGGCATAGGTCCTTCCCCCAAACTAACTCCCTTTCTCACCCAGGCCTCTCCCAGGACTGCTCAGCCCATGTAGGGAGTAACGCTGCCTGACATACTGCCAAGGAGGAAGGAGGATACTGGCAATGAAGAAGAACTGCAGAGCAGCACAGCTCCACTTCCACGCTGTTGGAGCAGAAAGGTGGATGGCAGAGCTGCTGCTCCAGATGGTGCTGCAGAGAGGGAATGGGTAAATGCAAACAAAGCAGTAGTGGACCAAGACCAAATAGCAGGTTGCGAGAAGAGGCACAAGACTTACAGTTACGACAGTGTTGGTAACTTTGGTAACCAACCGAAGTTGGTGCTTGGTAACTTTGCAAGTGTGTGCGTTAGGTGTTGGAAATTACTGTGCCAGTATGGAGAATGAGCATTTGTGAAAGACTTCAGCACTACTGAGCTTGCTTTACTGCTCAACTTCATTTTTAGAAATCTTCTTTTTTTAATTCCTGTTCTTGGAAGGAAGCTACTATGAGAAAGTGTGCCTTAAATGACCTGAAAAATGAATCTGTTTGGCTTTCGTTCCAGTTCTGATTTGTCATATAGCAGATAAACACAGTACAGAACTGAGTTTCACAATGGCAGTTCTGAAATACTTGTTCTGACAATATAAAAATAGAGCAGCTGTGTGAAGTCAAATTTATTTTCAAGAGAGGAAATCTGAGTGCAGTCAATCCAGTTCTGCAGTGTTTGCAGCCAAAGTGTTTCTGATAATTTCCCGCTTTTATAATACAGTATTCCTCCTAATCCTATCAGATCTCTAGCCTAGCTACTGGGTCAGTGTCAACCGTCATTACACCTATTAATTCTCTTCCATTCACATGCACATCTACTTAAGAATTATGTGAAAGGTGAAAAAGGAGGTCTGGTGTATTGGAGAGTGTGATGTATTTGCCTCTTATTTCATGGATGTGTTATTATGTGTCCTACTGCTAATGGATTATGTGCATTATACCTGTCTGTATAGGTGCACTTCTTCCAATTCCATATTTAAATAAGAGGTGGCAAGAGCCCAATATGAATTGTGTGCACTGTTCTTATGTTTTATTCCTTTAAATAATCTGATGGAATTCCTTTGCTCTATCTTTTATTATTTTGCCTGCCCTGGCATTATAAGCATTGCGAGGAATTGAATCAAAGATCATTTAAGGCTTTCTTTTTTGCTATCCTTACTGCAGTTCTCGTCATATTAATTTTGTTTCTTCTATGAGCTTTTGACCACTAGAATAGTCGAACTCTTAAAAGCACCCCGTGATCTTCACAGCTTTCTTGAAGTCCATCTGGACTGCATGAAATGTTTGCAAAGAAAGTACTGTTGCCTCATCTTGCCTTTTGTGCTAGTGTTTGTTGTGTGAGGTAGTGGTAGCCCTGCCGGTCCCACTGCGTTTCCAAATTGTGTTTTTATTGAGACGAGGTAAATGTTATTCCTGCAGTTTTATCGCAAAGAGAGGCTGGGCATGTGCCTCCTGAGAGCTGAGAGTCGTGTAGCTGTGATCTGATTAGCAGCTATTGAAACCATGATAAGATCTGGCTTGTGCTCTGAATGCCAGGGCTCCTCCTTGAAATTTCAGTGTCAATTTTTCATTCTATTGGTGAAGAGGTTTTGTTTCTATTGTTTTTCCTAACGGCAGTTTGTTCTGTGCAGGGGGTGAGCAAAAACCTGTCCTGTAAATTTGCTCTGAAATTTTAAGGTCAGTGTTGGATCCAACGGCCTTCAGTGTGAAACACAAACTCCGATTTCCATGTAATTGGTGGAGGGTTATCTTTTCTTCAATTTTCCCAGCTATTAAAGAAAAGGATGGATAAAGAAGGGTATGTATTAAACACCTCTTGTGTGTCATGGACTCTTAAAATTTATAGCTTGGTATTTTGAAGGTGATGAACACACACACATTAGCAAGTTCCGAACATGCAGCCATTCTTTCTTAATTGTTGATAGCTCTTATTTCCTGAGTGTTGGATGGAATGAAGAGGAAAGATTCGACTGCTCTTGTAATTTCATCGCTTCACTAGTCTTGCTATATTAGGTGATAAGGGCTTGATTTCTGGAGCTGTGCTATTCCCTAAGAAGCAAAGCTCAGTTTTCTTAATTTTGCTGAAAGGGAGTTCACCGTCTTTCTAGATACAAGTTTGGAAAATGTGATCCCTCTGGGTTCAAATACCAGAAGGCCAGCTCTGGCTCAAGTCTCTCTCTTTTTGTTTTTTTTTAAATAATTATATGAGTCTTTTGTGTTTATTTTTGAGCTGTTTTTTTCAGCTTTCATAAAGAAGAGTTGAAGAGCAAAGGCAAGTGCCGTGGTGTATTGGAATATATTGAGGTGGCAGCGTCAAAATCCCTCCAGATTCCTCTAATGGAAGTACTATTGAAACGCAAAGTATTCCTGTTGTTAAATGATGAGTTGGCTAGATTTTGGTTGCTGTTGGATGCCTGCAAAATAAAAAGGACAAGCACCTGAAAATCCTAAAACAGGACTAATATAGTGATGTACTGTGGTGTGGTGTAATATATTTTTAACCAAAGACAAAGCAAACAAACATACCAGATTTGGGTTGACAGAAAGGTTCCAGCCTTTACAAATTAGCTTTCTGGCACCTCCTTCCATACCAAATTAGCCCTTGCAAAAAGGGACTGCATGGAGGTAGCGGAGCCTGTACTATAAAAATAACACAAAACATGAGGATTAATTACAATGCTGTTGCCCTGAGTAGAGTATAGCACAGTTAGTGTTTTGTAGCAAGGCTTTGCCTTCGCTGTGTTTGTAAGTGGGCTGCAATGTCTATGCACAGGGTGACACTGAATGGCAGAGGCTCATCGTCAACATTCCTCAGAATTTGCTCTTCTCCCAAGGTCAGTTGGATTAGATCCCTGCTAACTGCTCCTTTGAAGGTGCTTTCTCCTCTTCAGAGAAATGGTGGAAGCTTTATTATCCAGGGTCACTGACTGTAGCAATCATGCATTCAGATCGTGGTGAGCTGAGGAAGACCTGTCATGAGAAAGAGGGGTGGTGGCAGTAGGTGTCAGGTTCACACTTTTTACCAATTTTTGCTTTTCATTCCCTATCAAGGCAAAACCATGAGTTAAATTTGGAAAGACGAAAGTAGAGGGTGAGCAAATTACTATTTTGCCAGTTATTAAGGAATAAAGTAGTTGGGATTTGAAATAGAAATGAGATGAAAACAAACTACTGGACAAAAGAAAGCCCATGTGGAATTCCTGGATGTTTGGATTTATTAAGGAAAGAATCTTATTTTTCTTTTCGTGTCCCTTCCTCTCTCTCCCTTCCTCTCTTCCCTCCTCCTCTCCTTTAACCACAGTGCTGTGAGCTCTAGGGATAGTGTCTGACAAGCCCGATTTAAAAACTACTGCTCCCTGCAAGGGCCTTTCTTTTTGTGAAGGGCACTTAGGACTTTGAGTCTGTGAGGACATATTAGTTATTACATTGCCTCCACATTTTATTCTCTTTCAAAATTTCTCACTTATTGTAGGTGAAGCGAGCCTGACCTCAAATATTATCTGGTCATTGTCAAGTATAGCTACATTAGAAGAAGGAAGCTGATATAATGGCATGCCCTTGCACATGTGCGTCTTCAGTATGTATCGGACGTATCTCTCTCCCTTTTCTTACTGGCTGTAAATTACACATTTAATAATAATTTGTGTAAATAAGTGAACCAACTTGTTGCTCTTACTTCTGCCCAAATTAGGACTTGAGATCAGATCTTCAAAGTAAAGGAGGCAGCACTCGGCTGCCTCAGAAAAAGGAAGTATTTTTTCCTGTCATTCATGGGCCTGCCATACATCTTGCTGCTTTTCAGCCTGGATTTGCTATGTGGATCTAAGCTTGTGAAGCAAATGCAGTATATGTTCTACAGATACCAAACTGCTGTTAAAATCAGAAATTTTACATTCGAATCTGTGTCTGTTAGTTCAGTGTCCTTCAAAGCTCTTGAAATAGCCCAGGACTAAAATAGACATTATTTGCAATTTCTTGCACATGAACAAGTTAGCTGACTGTCTCCTCTTCTCCACATATGCCTTCATCTCAGCCACTTGTGCAACTGAATTGTAGCGTTCAGGAACTGAACTAGAAGAAACCAGTTTACTCAAGCTGGTAACACTCCAGTGACAGCAGACACCTCTGCACGAGAGATCTTCTGTGCTCTTCTAGGTGGCTCCACAGCATGCTGGCAGCACCTGAGATAGCTCGAGCACATCTGCATCGACTGCGTGTTTTGGTTTTGCAGCGGCTGCGTACTGTGCACAGCAAGGGCTGCAGCAGACCAGTACCACCAGAGAGCCTCGCCGAGGAACTCGGTAAACTTCTCCTTCTCAGGATGAAAGTTTGGCCGCTGAACCTGCTACTGCTCACACACCCAACCCTTCTGGCAGGCTTCCTCCAGGCGTGGCTGTCCGGTGATTTTTTTTGGCCATGCTCACCACAGAGCAGTCACGTGGCAAAGTCAACTCTCATGCCTTCAGAAAGCCTTGGGCCAGGGCCAACATTTGCTCGGATAAAAGAATACCTCCCACCCCCTGCCCCGGAGTTATTTCCTCGTTCTTCTTTTTGCCTATCATTCCTTCTTTTGCTCTCGCTGCTTTTTTATGTCTAAGAGTATTTTATGAGGAGGGCAGCAGGGGACATACATTCTAGAGCTTGGGTTTGGTTTGGTAAAAGTCCTCCTCAAATAGTTGAAACCTGTGGGTTACAACAGAGAGAGAATTTAAGGAAAATAATCTAGATAGGACAAATGTTATTCAGATGAAAATTACGATTCATTGAATACAATTAATGTATCGTAATTAAAATATTCTTTTGAAGGGAATCTGTTAAGACAGTAATTGCACTCTACAATCCTTTTCCCCTCTCACCACTGCTTACTGATAATTTGAAATTGTGAAAAATTAATGACTTGGAGATTTTGTCCTCTTTGCTCAGCTTGTGAATACTAAAATTAGTTGATTTTATTTGGCTTTATAGTTGGTTTACTTTTGTACCTACATACTAGCAAAAACTACTATTATGCTAGACTGTATATGTTTAGGAAGAAAACTTCTCTCAAAGTCATTGCCAGTCTGATTTTATTTTAAAAGAGGAAAGATACTAACACTGCAATAACATGTGGTAAGCTTCTCATCCTTAAAAGACACGAACGAATCCACTCTGGGGGATCTAAAACTGTTTGATAGCACTACTTTTTCTCATTGGCATTTTTGTTTTAAAGAAAAACAGATAATAGCTCAAGAACTGAGAGTCACCTCTCCACTTGAGGGAGGGAGCGTAAGCCTTCTCGCATTAAAGGCCAGCTACTGCCATTTGACAGGGAAAAAGTAATCAGATTTTTTTGGCAGATGTCTCTCAGATAATTCCTTGATATTTGTTTGTGGATCTGCCTGTGAGAATGGTCCCATGGAAGAGCGCTTCGGAGCCCTCCCATGGTGCTGTGGCTTGTGCTCAGGCTGGTGTCAAGGCCAGATGTGAGAATTTTCTTGCCCCCCTGGGCTTTTTCTGTTTCTTACTTTGCTACCATAGGAAGCTTCATACCAGAGAAGAATCAGCCATTCAGGGCTTCTACAGGAACAAAAGGCTTAGCTGCTAAGCCATGGTATGGAAGGTTGGGTCCTATGTGTCCCTTCTTGAAAATTTTGTTGTGGTATTAGGGAAGAAAAAGACAGAAGGTAAATTTTGAAGATTACCTTTGGCAGCAATAGTTTTGGCATAGAAAATGGTATGCTACAATGTCTATTTCAACTACAGGATTTGGATCTGTTTTCAAAATCGCGACTTCGCAAAATCTTGGGGGGGGGTTTCTTTCACTTTTTTTTTTGTTGTTGTTGTTTTCCTACCTAACTGGAAACTTTACTTACGAAATTTCATTATGATACCTGTTGATACAGAAACCTTGACTGTCAGTGTTTGTAGGATAAACAATTAACAGTTATAGCATCTTTTCAAGACAAGAGAACGCTACACCAGTTTGGAAGGTCTTCAGGAGCAGTATTAGCATGCTTAAGCAGCATGATATGGAAAGACATGTTTTCATTCACTGTGCTGTCTAGTAGATGTCTGCTACAGGTAAGAGTGAAATGTGAGGCACGTCAGAAAATGATTCATCAGTCCTACTAATACTTTTCTGTGACTAAAGAGACTTTTCATTCATTCATTCATTAATTTTTCTTCTCAGTGACTCTCAGGTTGCAAATAAATTGGAGGAGTCCAAAGGTGGTCACACTTTCCAAAAGTCTGAGAAGCGCTATAGCAAGATAACATGTGATGCAATCACAGTGCTTCAGTTTATCTGTCACAGAATAATCTTCTCATTACTTCATAGATGCAAAGTCCTTCAGGGAATAACACGAACATTTCACATGATCCAAAGTGTCACATTTTTTTATTTGGATTGCTGGGATAAATAATGTATGGGGAGGAAAAAAAAGTTCAGAAAATTTCTCAGCAGCTGTAGTTATGAATGCTGGAGTGAGTTATATGTTCCAGCTAAAGTTAACTTTCATTTGCACTCTGCTGAGCCTTTGGATTAATCTTTTTCATGGCAAGTGACCAAATACTACCTGTGCTTTTTTGTTCAGATTTGGAAACATTCTCAATGGCAGGCGTGCATGACAACATTTGCTGTTGCTAATGGATGAACTTCCACAATTCCAGTGGCCTGAGCACCATCAGCTCCAGCGTATAGGCAGCAACGTGGCTTCAGTTGCTGCCTTCCTCTTAGTGCTTAAAATATTTGAACCCTGGGCTGCTGTAGGACCTGAGGTACCATCATCATACAAGGAGTTGTAACCCCTGGCTGAAGTAGAAGATAGCTTAGTCCTACGTACAGGTTGATGTGTGGAGAAATGGATAGTAGGAACCTCTCTAGAGGCAGATTTCATCAACCTGAGAACATAAAAAAAGTCCTTTAACTTCCTGCTCTACAAACTCAACCTGGTATCTGAAAACAAAGCTGTGTTCCTGCATGCCTCTGTGTTCTTCTGTGTAATAAAGGTTTTTATAGTGGAACTTGGTTAACAATTGTAATGATGCATGAGCCACAGGCGAAGCTAGTTCATTTCCCAGAGCTGCTGCCTTTACAGTATTAGCCAGGGTAAAGAGTAAAGTGTGCATGTTTGAGAAAGAGGGAGAGAAATAAGTGAGTTCAGTTGTGGGGGGTAAGGGGAACACTGCTGCTTTTTTTTTAAAATAAAAAACAAAACGAACAAAAAAACAGAATTAGAAAAAAGCGCATCCTATTTCAACTGATAATCAAATCTACCTTTTAAATTGCCTTGCCAGATTTTTAAGTAAAATGTTAGAAAAGATATGAATAAAAAGATTGTTCTTACTTTTAATAAATCAAACATGTTATTGTGACATTGCTTAACATGTTGGGGTTTTTTTTTCCTTTTCCCCTACCCCCCAATCAAATAGTCCTTCCTGGTATTATGGAGTGGAAAGCTGCTTTCTGTTTGTGCCTTTGAACTCCCCTGTATAATTCCAAGAAATACCCAGAACGACAAGCAAATTCTGCTCCTTGTTAATATCTTAAATAGGTCAGGTGGAATGAGGAGCAAAAGCTTTCTGTCTGTTGTATTCCCTTTATTAATTACCAGGGAAATAAAAACATTGGAGTTGCATCACCTTGTTTGTACTCTTAAGACCTGGGACCACCTGCCTACATTCCTGTGGCTGCTTAAGATGGCACACACCAGCAGGCTGCTGCCTGACCCTACTCTTTCCCCAGAGATGTGGCACAACTTTTCTAGCAAGGAATACGATCAGAATAACCAAGTTCTAGTCCTTGTGCTTGACATAGCTAGACTTACTTTTTTTTTTTTTTTCCCCACTGCTCTCTTCCCTCCCCGGGCTTGCCGCAGCGGATCCAATCACGTCCCTTTGCCATCTATATAGCAGCAACCCAGCAAAGTATGTGATTGTGGCTGTTTCTGGGCAGAAGGGGAGGTACGGAGGTGGGAGCTGCTGTTGCAGGTTGGGAAGAGGTAGTACAAGGAATTTGAAGGATGGGTAAATGCAGGGACCAGTCTTTCAGCTCCCCAGGCTGAAATATCCCCTTTTGGCAATATGAAATACTGTAGCAGCTTTCATATGTTAAACAAAATCCGGTGGAGCTGCAGATCCAGTCCTGAGGAACAAGTTGTGGCATTTTTTATAGCAGACGTCATGCCTTGAAGTACAAGGAGTTAATCGTCGGGTTTCCAAGCTGTGTGCTAATGTATTTGCTTCTCCATGTCCAACAATCTTGGCTAATCCAGGGATTCTAGTCCACAAACATAGGATTGTCAGTAGTTTCCTGGCCTCCAGGAGGGAGAGGCTATTTTCACAGCCATGAACTTGATTCAAGCAGCAAAGTGGGGATTCCCATATAATCATTTCCATTGACTTTCATGTTTTGGAAAGGTTGGTCATTTCAATGTTGCAGTTGGATAAGAGAAAATCCAAGAAAAATTATGCTTCTTCACTTTGGTTTTGTTCGGGTGTTTCAGGGGAACAACTGGAAAATACCATATAAGCATTCAGTGTCCTTGAAGAAAGGCACTAAAAGAAACATAAGCAAGCCCTTCCTGAAAGCAGGCAGTAAGAGTGGATAGAAAGATGTTATAATGAGTAGCCCTGCTGTGTGGGTATGGCAGTGCCATTGGGAACAGCCTCTTCTGGGGAGAGCAGATAGACCTGGTGTGTCAGGAGTGTCCTGCCTTCACCTCTCCTCCTAGTAGCATTCCAGGCTTTGAAAAAGCTTTGCTAACAAACACCCATCTCCAAAACTAACATCTTGACAGAGGAGGGGAAAAAAAACCTGAAAAGAATCATGTCGCTATGAGAGCGAGTTGACAGGGGGAGGGAAGGGAAGAGATCAGACCTGGCGTGCAGCCTTCTCAAACCTCTGATTTTTCTTACTGCTATCCTGCAAACTTCTTTTTCTTCCTGCCTGTCTCTGAAATGTAGCCTTTTTCAAAGTTAATCACTGCCTTCAAAAGCTTCTTAAATATTGCAGGAGCAACTTTGGCACTTTGTTTCACATCTCCAGTGCAATTTGAAATCCAGGGTCTTATTTAAATTTGAGATTGAAGTTCAGATCTTTGGTGAGAGGGAGACTTTTTAATGGAAGTAAAAGTACAGGAGCGAGACTGAATCTCCCCGGAGAGACTTCTGTCTGATGCTGAAGGGCAAGGGTACTGTGGTGTCTTTGACCAAAGGGAGATTACCAAAAAAAAGTAACAGTGCTCTTTAGACTAGAGGTACCTCCTGTGCTGTACTCAAGAATATTAGGAAGGAGCTTTATAAACTGTCCTGAAGTTTGAAACACGGGTCTTGATGATTCTGTTATTCCCACATGGCACAGTAAACACAGGCAGTGACTTGGTGTAGAAGCTTGTGCAGCATGAGGAAGGTTTAAAGATTAGTCAGCTCAAGCGTTCTTGAGTTTACTTTGTATAGCTTGGCTATGTACAAATGTGTAAAACTCTTTCAGTCTTACAGATACTGCAGCTGGAGAGTTGTTGCCTTAGTTTCACAACAAACTTTTTTTTATATATTGTAGGGCTTCTGAAGCTAGGTAGGGAAGAACTAAAGATGCCTTTTTTATGTTTTTCAGACAGCAGTTTCTTTGAGTCTAATGAATAATAGAGGTAAAGAAAAGGGTAACCTGACAAAATAAATTAGAAACTAATTTTGGAGCACAAAAGCCTCAGAAAATTGAAATTCTAAACTGTGTGCAGCTTCTACTAATTGTAATCATTCACTGAGTATAATACACTAATGTATGCTGACTGATTTCATTTCCTTTAAAAAAAAAACCAAACAAACAGAAAAAACAAACAAAAAAAATACCCCAACAACAAATGAAAAAGCCCTCCTTGGATATCATACTCTGAAAGGTAGTATATCAGTGTGAGGAGCCCCTTTTTCCTTCTTTCCTTCCTCCCAACCCTCTAAAATTGTTTGACATAAGACTGTTTTTTAAAAGTATCACGCCCTAAGTAGCACTGGTAAACAGAATAGCCGTAGTAGACGCTTAACCTAAGACACTTGAGGTGGATGATTTGTTGTTTTTTAGTGAGGTGGTTGTCTTTTTTTTTACAGAGAAAGTTTAGCTTCAGGTCACCTGAAATAATTTGTCAGTGGCTTTTTTCAGGAATGAAGGGAGACAGACTGTGGTTAAGTGTAAGGGCACAAGTGCATAAAGGCTTGCTGAGGAAGCTGTCTGGAGACAGTAAAACCCTTTCTCACTGGCTGGTGGTGTCTGTGCCCCTAAATTGTGAAATACAGTTGTGCAGAGCTTCACCCACCTCTGACATCCTCCTCTTTACTATGGAGCTAGAAGCTGTCCCTCTCCTCAGGTCGTCCTACAGCTTGCATAGCTCCATGGACTAGTAGCTGTCTGATGTGGCTGGCCCTTGCTCCAGAGAACAAAATCCTGCCAGGCAGTGCTCAACAGGTCTGCTCTGCAGTGACTTCACTTGGTGTTTTCACAGCATGAAAGAGGTTTAGGTTGAGAAGGTGGCTATGAAATCAGTAATGGCATTCACAAGCATACCTCCAAGAACCAGGCTGGTGGCAACGACGGACTTCAGGCACTTTCTTTTTAGCTGTTGAATTACTGAATTATTAGCTGTCTCTCACAGAATCACAGAATGATAGGGGCTGGAAGAGACCTCTGGAGATCATCTAGTCCAACACCTCCCGCCCAGGCAGGTTCACCACCAAAACTTTTGGCCTCTGTGTTCTCTGGGAAGGGAAGGGTGATCTCTGATTGAAGTGCTTACTAATTTAGATGTGTCACAGAACCCATCTCTAAGCTGAGGCTGCATGGGTACTGGGATTCCTCATGAGTCTTGCAGTTAAACCTGAGAGTTGGTCCCAGTGGCATTCAGCTTAGTCTCTCTGTCTTGTCACTGCTGTACTGTAATAAGCAGAAAATTGATAAAATTAATTCCTATACACTTACTAACAGGTGGAAGCATGCTTTCAGATTTGACAAGAGCTCTGTGTGTACTTAAATGCAAACAGCTCATGTCTCCTGCATTTGTTCTTGAATTTCAGGGTGTGTTTTTAGGGGTTTTTTTTTAGTCTTCCATTTATGTAGGCACTCATTAATCTTCCAATTCAAGAACATGTTTAATATGAATATAGAAAATATGTAAGTTTTCACTCAAGCTGGTGAGCACTTGGATGCCTTAGTAAGGACTAACGGTCGATGTTAACATGTGTTGCTGGCTGCACTGGGAAAGGCCTATGAAAGATACCAGTCAGCTCACCTTCAATCCTTTTTTTTTTCTGAAAGGTTTGACTCCCAGGGGTCTCTGTGGCAACCACATGTCTGTTAAAAGATCATCACCGTTTTTCTCAGTCCTCTCAAACCACTTCAAGCCTTTCAGTGGTTATTTACAGGTGAGATTTTTTCTAGACCTCTACATTATTGTTACTGCTGAACTATCTCTAACTAGTCCAGATTTTCCTTAAAACCCAATGCCTAGAGCAGGATGTGACTTCAGCTGTAGCTGCTTTGTGTGAACTAGAGGGTTGTCAGCTATAGGGTGTGATATAGGAGAGGAGCTTGTATCTGGGGGGAAAAAAAAAAGACGAAAAAAAGTTAATCTTTTCTGAAAAGGCAATGAGACAAAATTGCTACGATTCACACAGCTCTAAGATAAGCAAGTAATAGCTCATGTTCAACAGCAAAGCATGTTCATATAGCATGAATAGGATGGATGTGTTGTATGATAAATCTAGACACAGCAAATAAATTTCAGCCTGAAAAATAAGATACCACATGAGACAGCATGTGCAGAAAGAATGCTAATGTTTAGGGAACCGAAGGCGTTGACAGAAAGGATAGCGCAGAAATGAAGAATAGGTATTTTGGTTTGTTACCAGGATTGATTGGCTGACTACTTTTTTTTCTTTAAACCATAATAGCCTTCCCTTATTGTCAAAATGATAATATATATAAAGCACTTCCTGTAATATTTCTCTTCAAAATGACTATTCATCAGTCCCCGAGTCAGATACTCGTATTTCAACTCACAATTTAGTTTAGCAAGTTTATACTTCAGAGCAATCAGTCATTTTAGCATTTGTGTTTTTAATACAAATCTCAACTACAGAAGCACGCTGTGCTCTTAAGCACAAATAGATTGGCTAATCCAGATAGTATTTTGTAATCTTTTGGCAAAGAAAGAGATTATTGCTTTTCAGAGAGGAAAAAAAAAAAAAAGGTATTCCTTCCAGTCTAGCAGTGCAGATCATGAAAAGATTGATGGCAAAAGACTCCTGTTCTTCTGCTGAGCCCAGTGCAGGTGCAAGAGTGTCCAAGAATCACTGAATGTTTTAGGTGACTAAGGGAGAGAGAGAATCATAGAATGCTTTGGGTTAGAAGGGATCTTAAAGATCATCTCTAGCTTTAACTTCTCTGCTACGGGCAAGGACACCTTCCAGTAGACCAGGTTGCTCAAAGCCTCATCCAACCAGGCCTTGAATGCTTCCAGGGATGGGGCATCCACACCTTCTCTGGGAGCCTGTTCCAGCATTACACCACCATCACAGTGAAGAACTTCTTCCTTACCTCTAATCTAAATCTGCCCTTTTTCAGTTTAAAACCATTACCTGTGTAAAGGTAGTATGGATAAGGGATCAAATCTCAGGTCCTGAGACCAGCTGGGAATGTGGTAAGGGGAAAGACAACAAATGTCAAACCTGCTCTGGTGGACTTAGTCTGCCACTGCCTTGAACAGCTTCCATTTACCACTTTTTCTCCTGCTTACTCCACAACCTACAAACTCATCAGTTTCTGTGACAAAATTCTGCTGTTTCAAAAGGAGGAACTGTCTGTGATGATACACTTGACCTCCTGGTTTGGCCAAGTTTTCATGCTGCAATAAATCACTTTCCTCTCCACCCCTGTTGTGACACTACAGTGAAACATGGGCACCACCTGCTGAACAAACGGCATTGGAAAATCATTAATCTCCTGTCCATTTTTCTTTCTCACAACGCCTCTCTTATCTCGGTTAAACCCTTCTTATGACTGCGGGAGGATTTTTTTTTTTGAAGGTTGTAGCCGATAAGTCTGTTTTCTCTGTTGAGGTGACTTTCTTCAGGCACCACAAGAAACGCTTCTCCTGGACTCCATGTTAACATGTGGTCCTGTGTCTCCTCCTTCTCCTCAGCAGTGAAATATGATACTGTCCAAGCTGCAGAGTCACTTGGCTCTGGGTGGGGTGTTTCTCCATTGTCACCAGTGGCAGTGCTGCTGTCAGACAAAAAGTGGAGCTGTTTTCTGGATTCCTGTACTTGGTACTGGTGATGCCACACCTGGAGTGCTGAGTCCAGCTCTGGGCTTTCCTGTATGGGAGACATGAACGTACTGGAGAGTGTCCAGCAAAGGGCCATGAAGACATTTAAGGGATTGGAGCATCTCTCACATGAGGAAAGACTGAGAGAGCCAGGACTGCTCAGGCTGGAGAAGTTTCGGAGGAGGATCTCATCAATGTGCATAAATGCCTGAACGGAGAGTGTAAAGAGGACGGAGCCAGGCTCTTTTCAGAGGTGCCCAGTGAGAAGACCAGAGGCAGTGGGCCCAAGCTGAAACCCAGGATGTTACCTCTAGACATAAGGAAAAACACTTTAACAGCTAGTGACCAAGCACTGGCATATGTTGCACAACGAGGTTGTGGATTCTCCATCCTTGGAGAGATACTCAAAAGCTGTTGGGCCATGGTCCTGGACAGCTGGCTGTAGCTGGCCATGCTTGAGCAGGAAATTGGACCTCCAGAGGTCCTTTCCAACCTCAACCATTCTGTGAAGTGCTGCAGAACAATGAGGACTGGACTGTTCCAGTCCAGGGACCACTTAAGAGCAAGAGAAAACTTGGAGAGTCCTATCCCTGTCACAGTGTTCAGGGGCAGTGTGCTACCCTGAACTACCCTCCAAACTACCCTTTTTGGTTTCAGTCTTAACCTATTCAGCAAAATACGGATTATTCTGCAAGCAGAAATGTGCCATTCTGGAGGTTTTTTCTGTTTATGTCTAACTTTGTAGGCCTCTACATCTAGATAATACTTCTAAAAATTCCTCTAACTCATCTTTTTATTAGGTTTTATTTCTGTATCTTAAGAGGAAGAGATCTGTATTGCAGCTTAGTGTCCTGAATTTGTTTATTAGAAAGTAGGCTGTAATTCCAAGTAACACAGAAAAAAAAAAGCATACAGTAGCTCTGTGCTTAAAAAGCCACTGTATATTGTAACATTATTAATTTGTAGAAACAAATTGCTGAAATAACCCAACTGACAGTCTGCCAATGATAACACATAATAACTGTGGGCAAACACAGCCTATAGTTGCTAGTGTGTTTTCTTTTTTTGCATGATGGTTGTAAGCAGTTCTTGCCAGATGGGCTGATAATGTAATTAGGAATCATTGTGTTAAATGAGGCAGTATTTAAATTGGCAACTAATTTTCCTATCTATTAACCAGCTTGTAAAAGAAGAGCTGTTAGCCAAATGATTTCTAGCTGCTAATCTCTGAGAAGAAACATGGCACTTTACACCGTTTTTCAAGCACTGTCTAGTAAATTATGTTCTCTAGGATTTATTGTGTGTGGGGCAAAATAAGAAAGAGAGGGAGTTAAGACATGTTACAATTTCAGGGGTTATTAGATGGGATGGACTTCTACTAAGCCCGCACGACATGATGTGTGGTAACAGCTCATGAGCCTGTAATGGGATGCTTCCTATTTATAGTCTCTAAATGTGGACAAAACAACATTTTTACTTTGTGATAGTTCACTGTGCGGCATACTCCATCAAGCAGAGTAGGAATATAAGACCTATTTTAAGAGTGTGTGTGGGAGAAATCATGAAAGTACAGCAGGACAAAATTTTGAACGGCATATGAATGTTAGTAGTGTGAAATGGTCTCTCTCTTTATTGGGGATGAGAGAGAAGGGAAAAGAAAGGGGTGCCCTTGGGTCAAGTTAAAATCCCAGAGAAGGAATGATCGCTTGTCATTTTCGTCATGAACTCTTTTGGAGCCAGCTTCTTTGGTCTGCTGCCTTATGTGGTGGAAGCTATCAATTGCCTATCATTGAGACTTTGACTGAACCCCAGAGTAAATATAAGGCTGAATCAGATTGATTATTATATTTGTGGCTTTATCTGTGCAAATCTTATTCCTTGGTTTTTTTTTTTCCCCCGCCCCTTGTGCTTCAGCTGAAGCAAGGATGAAGAGCTGAATACATGTTTGCAGCCTGGTTTCTTCTGTCCAGTGGTGAAACTACTGCTTGACCTAAAAGGATCAGACCCGTTTGCTTGAAAAAAACTGCAGTGGATTTTCCCATGGGCCAGTCTTTTAATGGGGGTGAAGATTCTCACTAGCTCAATGTGAGTTACACGGGGAATCTCATTAAAAGCAGCAGAGCGACAGAGTTGCGTGCAAGCCTTGGGATTCCCACCTGGAAGAGGCTGTGTATGCTAAACCATGCAGAATACTGCTTCGAAGAAATACATTATGCACTTGTAGCCCATGGGATTTGTTTTGTGTATTTTTCTGGAAGTTGCCGAAACTCCTGACCTCAAACTAAGACAGAAAGAGAAACTTAGACTGAGTAAGGTGTAGATCAGAGCAGAGACAATATCTGTCCCTGATAGAGAATGCTAGCAACGTCTATGCAACAAAAATGGAATGATTGCCACATTTCATCACGTTGACTTCCTCTACATTTTCAAGGAACTTTTTGAATGCATGGTGGGATAACTGCAAATTGCTGTTCAGCAGGCAGTTAAATGAGGCTCAGATAATGCCTAGTGTTGATGATGCTGCATTGATGCCACTTGCTGTAACAGATAGGGCAGGTGCCTGAACCACAGACAGACAAAGCTTTGCTGAATGAAAAAATATGACAAATCAGTATTCAATTTTTAATTTTTTTTTTCTGATAGCAAAACACAACAATATTGAGGAATGGAAAGCTTAAAAATATTAAAGACATAGTGGTAAGTTAAATTATTGAAACCGAATAGCATACAGCAAGTGCTATTTGATGTTAGAGCTAAATCAAGCACTGGAAGGTTTGAGGGATCCTGAAGTATTATTGACAATATGTTTGACTTCCCGCTGTTCATTAGGACTAGATTTTTTTCAGTGTCTCTACCCCTTCAGAGTAGAAAAAAATAAAAAATGCATGGCCTAAGGTGGCTTCTGCTTTCGATGTTCGTGACTTTCAGTAAACAGGTTTGGATTTGTTTCTATTTATATGCACAACTTAATGGCATATAGATAAGTGTCAGATTTCCTCTGTAGGTTTGTCATGGCAGAGGTGGATGTTACTATCTTGCTTCCTCTATAGCTAGGGATCTTTATGAAATTCTTATTAATAATAACAACACTATTTCCATATAGGAAATGCATGCTGCAAAATAATCTCCAGGTACAGTACTAGGTGCAGATTTTTATGTCCCACCGCGGCGGTAAAGGTGACCTTCACAGGGGAAAATAATGGCCTTTTGCATTTGCTGTCTGCTTTCTGCTTTATAGGTCTGAAACTCAGCTTGGAAACCATAATAAAAAACCACAACCAAACAAGGCTTTCCTTCTGTGCCTTTGAAAACAAAAGGAAAGTAGTTTTTCATTTTTTTTAATGCTGGGCATGTGATCAGTCAGCAGTCTTTGGGCAGTTTTTCCTTCATAGCCTTGTTCAGCCGTCTCTCTCCGACCTTGGTTTTTGGAAAACCTGACTTCATCTAACAACCTCTGACAAAATAGGTTGATCACTGAATAATCAACTCTTGATAACAGGAAGTGAATCATTCAAGATGGCTGTAATAAACCTAAGAAACCTGGTCCACCTGCCCCTGAGAGCTCTGATTCACCATCTCTGAGGCTTCACAAGGAGGTAGCTGGAGAGGGTGCTACCACAGCTATTGCCTCTGCTTTGGCATCAGAGTCGTCTGTCCCCATGGCAGAAAGGTAAAGGCATAGAGATGTATGACCGCTCTACAGCTGCCACAGTGCGTAGCTCAGTGAGTCAAGTCGAAGTGCTGTTGATTTCAGTTTTGATTAGTAAGCAGGGCAGCAAAATACAGAGGCTGGGGAGTGAGCACACAATCTTTTGGGAGAGGGCAGGGCTGACCTCTTGTGATGGGGTGAGATGGGCAGCCCTGGACCGTAGCTCCTTCAGGTGCCACCCTGTGACTCACCAGAGCTTGCCTGAAGCTCCCTCAGCAGCACCATTAAACTGGCAGCAGGCAGTAGAGAATAAAGTGGGCTCCAGTGGTGACAACAGGAAAGTGGTTCTTAATGAGACGTGAAGGCACTAAAGAAAATTCAGACCCAAAGCGTGGCCAGGAGAGAAAGAGAACTCAGTAAGTTATACCCACCCCAAAATGAGCTGCTAATCACTGGCGCTATTGTGAGGACTACAATAAATCAGTGTCTGCCCTGGCCGCCTGCATCTCATTATGCACAAACATGCAGATAGAGAATGTTAGCCTCAATAGTGATCTGTCATGTGAATGCTGCTGTGTCCGAGTGGGCTGGCACTTGCATGGTTAGCCAGCTTTGTATTTTTTTTTATATTTTTTTTTTTGGAAGTGGGGTAAATATCTATTTTCTTTTGGAAATGTTGATTTGCTCTATACTGTGGGTAGTAAATTTGCCCTTCAGTGATTTGTGAATTTTGTGATGATAACATTATATTTAAGGTGTGGGAGTAAAATATCTTTCATATATGTCATATATAGCTGTTGGAGTTTTGTTTGATTTGTTTTTTATTTGTTTGGGGTTTTTTCCCCCCTAAGTCCTCCTTGTGTGTCATGCATATTACTGAAGCTAGGGCAACACCCACATGTATTTATGCATCAAGCATCACAGACTGCTTCGGAAAGGCTAATTAATTTAAGCCCTGCAGCACCCCTTTGAGGCAACTTTTGTTGGTCCTGATAGATGCATGCACGGTAGCTGATCTTTGTTATTTATTTTTAATATGATTTCTATGCCAGAGAGGTGAGAAAAAATGAATAGTTCTTACTTTGTTAGGTAGTTGAAAAAATGTCAGGCTTTTGATATCATTGAAATAAAGTATGTAGCAAACTTTGCAAGCTAGGCCTCAGAGGTTCTTATTTTCTTCTAAAGCTTGAGCTCCTGGACCCAGGTGAACTTGCAGATTTTTTTTGTTTGTTTATTTTTAAACATCTCTGTCCAGCTCCTGTGGTTGCAAAAATAAATGCCAATGTATCGTCTCTGCTTCATCTAAAATCTGGGATTCAGTGAGGCACTTGACTAAGGTTGTGAGTTTGTTTCTTTTTAATCTTAATTTTTTTTCATGATTAGGACTGGGGATGCCAGTGACAATGTGCATGCAGTAGAGAAGAGTCCCATGCATTACTAGTCAGTTTTGTGTTCATGGTCTAATTTCAGAGCTCCTCAGTCCCATACTATATTAACCATGCTAAACAAGGGTAACCATCTCCTCCCTCCCCCTCCATGAGGGGGGCTGGTTCAAAACCAGAGATGGTTTTAAACTTCAACTCACATTTTTGTCTATGCTTGGCCTTAAAATTATTTCAAAAGGATTCAGCATATCTTCTCCAAAATCTTTATTCTCCATTGTCTTTACTCTCCTTTCTGAGCTTAGCCGTTTCTCCACTTCCTTTGTCAACACTAAACTCATTTCCCCTGTCATTCTTTTTTACCTTTCCCGTGTTCACTTTCAATGCTAGATCTCTAGCTACCTCACATCTTAAGGAGTGATGAGGACTACCAGAGTGTCTGGTTTAAGCTGACTTTAAACCACGGGCAACCCAGTCCTCCTATCTCACTCCATCCTACAGCAAAATTCTTGATTCCTTGATATTTTTCTGGCAAGCAGGTGTCCCCTACTGCCTAGGGCATAATTTCACAATCGTTTCAAGCCAATCTGAGACTACACTGTCACCAAAGGAGGCAATCACCCTTTTCTGGTATCTGTTCCTACCATGTCTTTTCAAGTAGCTGTCTGATATGGCAGATTGCTATTTTTTTTTTTTTTTTAGTAACTGTAGGTGAGGAACCTGATCTAATTTGCATCATAGCCCCATGGGTACAAGTGCTTATGCCAGGAAGCCCTGGGAAGCATCCAGCCAAGAGCAAGGAAAAAGCATGACCACTGCTTTTGGTAGCAGTGCAGTCTCTGACTGACTTAAATTATCATTTAATGACACTATATTTAATGTAGTCCTATGGGGACAGGCTGAGAGAGTTGGGTCTGTTCAGCCTGGAGAAGAGAAAGCTCAGAGGAGACCTTATAGCAGCCTTCCAGTACCTGAAGGGGGCCTACAAGAAAGCTGGAGAGGGACTTTTTATAAGGGTGTGTGGTGACAGGACAAGGGGCAATGGTTTTAAACTAGATTAAACATTAGGAAGAAATTCTTTACTGTGAGGGTGGTGAGACCCTGGAATGGGTTGCCCAGGGAAACTGGGGATGCCTCATCCCTGGAAGTGTTCAAGACCAGTCTGGATGAGGCTCTGAGCAACCTGGTCTAGCAGGAGGTGTCCCTGCCCGTGGCAGGGGGATTGGAACTAAATGATCTTTATAGTCCCTTCTAACTCAAGCCATTCTATGATTCTAGTTCCAAGGTCTCACTGAAAGAAATGATCCTGCATCCAACTGCTTGCTCCCATGCTGTTACATTCTGGTTTGTGTTAGCACAAGCCATCACACAGCTGTGGTAAACTGGCCTGGTTACTTGAGCCATATGGGGAAAGGAGATGTCTTGTTTTGTCCGTGTGGTTCTGTTAAGTAATTTTTGGCCTAAATCATCCTCCCAGTTAACCAAACAAGTGGCCCACTCTTAGGCCACCTCTCAATCAATGCTTTTCACAGTGTTTATAAACCAGCTGTCCTCCTGTTTAAAGGTGGTGAAGGCTGTGGTGGGTTGCTGCTGCTGCTGCTGCTCAGGACGAACTGGGCATTGTTCCCGTACTCCCCAAGCCACGAGGCAGCGTTGTGCTTCTGCTTATTTCTCCTCAGACTTGCACTCAGCCCCTACCTTGAAACCATAAGCTCTAAGGCAAACAGTGCTTTAAACAGTATGCAATTCAGCCTGTGTCCCGAATGAGCCAGATTGCCGAGACATGTGAGTTGGGCCAAAAGGAAATTTGAGATGGTTGTGAATTCATCTGCTTGGTGAATATGGGCTTGGCGGGTTTTCTTCTTCCAGGAATATGACTATTTTAAAGCACTTCAGCACGATCAGCTGTTTTGAAGGAGCTGCAGCAGTGTAACTTTCCCAAAAGTGACAATTTGTGTTTATTTTTCAGGGCAACTTTCACCATTTTAAAACTGAAGGTAGTTTAGACAAAAACTTTAATGTTTTTGTTTGTTTGTTTAGTTGGATATAAAAACCACCTCTCCTTTCTTCTGTTTCGGCAGTTAAATATTCTGGTTGACACTGGGAGCAGTAATTTTGCTGTAGCAGGTGTGCCTGATCCTGATGTCACCTCCTACTTCAATACCGAGCTGTAAGTATCTATTCTGCACACTGTGATGGGTTAGGATGTCTTTTAGATTCTGTCTCCTCCATAGGAAAGAGAATGATAAGGCAGTCTGGGGGGCTCCTCTAATATCCCATGAGAGTGGGATGTTTGTTGTCTGAATGTGAACATTGGCCTTGCCTGAAGTACAGTCCTGCCTGACACCATGAGCAGTCCTACTGATAGCGGCACAGCTGAGCTCTGAGCGGAGCACTGATTAGAGCTGGAGAAAAGGGAAAACGATTATAGGGTAAAAATGGGTTGGCAAATCACACCAATTTCAGCCCATTTCTTACCCAAATAGTCTTGGAAGGAATTAAAAGTTTACATATACTTTCTCGAAGTTTGCATATGCTTTCCCTTTGCTTGAAAACAAAAATTAAAACCCAGTAATTGTATCTGTTACTTGACATTTCATCCGAAAGCAAGATTAGTTAGAGAGAAACTATTTTGTTGTTTAGTTTGGCCAAGGGCCTTGGTAAGTTAGAGATCTAGACAGACACTGCTGAATCTGGTTGTTTACAAGATGTGACTTACTTGGTGGATTTTGTTCTTGTTATGCATTAAACTTGCTGTGTTTAGCATGAGCTGACATTAGTCACAGCCAAGCACAGCTTTGTCTGAATCCCTCTCCCGTCTTTCTTCCTTCCTTTCTGCCTGTCTCTAGTTTCAATTATTTCAGGTAAACTTCTCCCAAACTCAATGTCTATCTTTAGCAGAAGCATATGGATAAAAATACTTAAAGGACTGGGAGGCTGGAGGGTATGACCGTTATCATTACCTCTTTATGTATTCTAAAGCGAGGGTTTGCGCTTTTTGTTTGTTGTTGGTTTTTTTCCAGTAAGATGCACTGTTAAAGGAGGGCAAGTTGATATTTCTATGTTGCTTACTAGAATAGCCTTACCTCCTGCCACTTATTCGAGTGATAATGGAGATATTTCACATCTTGCTCTGATATGACACAGATGTGGGAAGTCCAGAATTTGCATTTGAAACCTGTTTCTGTACTGCTGCAGTTTTACATGCTATCCCCTTCCATAGGTAGCAGCAAGAGGAAACTTCATTGCAAGGAATTAGAAGCACAAGCATTCCTTATGCCTTTTTTCTTAATGATGTTATTTTGTCTAGAAGAGCAAGGCCTCTCTTGTAAGAACAGTAAACCATTAGAAACAGCAACAACAGCAGAGGTAGTGCGGTTGAGAAAGGCTGCAAAATCACTTGAAGGTTACAGTCTCTTATCAGTGTTCTCAATGTACATTGTATTTTGAGAACTTTGATATAAATTTAATAATGAAACCTTGAAATTTAGGCCCTGAAGAGTTAAAGGTGCTTTGTAAAATTATTCAAACTCAAGGCATTACTGTGCAGAGCAATTGCTATAGCAGTTTCTGGTTTGATTTGGATTGATGGAGTACTGTGATGTGCTCAGAATAAAGTGCAACCATTGTCATGTTTGAGCCTGGCTACACCATGCTTCTTCCATTTTAAAGACTTTAAATACATTTAAATAAATGTCATCTGTGAGAGATTTAAAAAATGTTGTTTGCAAGAAACCTCTGTAGGTCACCTTTTGCATATCCCAAATGAGGCAGGACTGTCACTAGATCAGGTTCAGCCAAGTCCTATAAACCTTTAAGAGTGAAGAGTCCATGCTCTCTCTGGGCAGTGTATTTCAATCCTGTGCCACACTATCCTGTAGAGGAAGTATTTCATAATGTCCAACTTGAACTTCACACTCAAGGGTGTTGCCTCATGTGTTGTTATGCGGCACTGCAGAGAGAAGTTTGGCTGTGCCATCTTTGTAGCTGTCTTTCAAGTTCTTGTAAGCTACTCAGAGATCTCCCCTTAGCCTCCTGTTTGCAGAACCGAAGCCTAGCTCCTCTCAGCTTTTCATCACAGGTTCTGTGGTCATGGATCTTGACCTATCTGGTAGCCTCCTGCCAGTCACTCTTTTTCTCTGTATTCCAGTTGAACTGGATATCTACAGCAGGCCACAGTTTATTGCAGGTGTGGTCTCACCAGTGCTGATCAGAGGGTGAGGCCCTCCGAATGAGGCCCTCCAAAAGTGTGCAGTTGGCTATATGCACAGGACGAGTATGGTGTTGGCTTTTATTCAGCCTAGTGCCCAGCATCACCCCAAGTCCTTTTTAGCCCTTATCAGTTGCTTCCCAGGCTGTCCCAATGCATTTTTTCCTCTCAGCTACTAAACTTTGGGCTTCTCTGTGTTGAATGCGAGGTGGTTTTTGTTGGCTCAGTCTTCCCATCTTTCAAAGTTCCTTTGTATTCAAGTTCTGGTATTCAGCATGTCAGCTACTCCCCTTATCGCAGTGTCCTGTGCAAATCTACTGAGAGTGCAGTCTGTCCATTGTGTAGGTTCTTGATGAAGATTTTGAACAATTTTTCCTCCACTCACAACCCCTGGTACACTATGCCTATCATGAGCCTGATGTTGAGTCAATGTTCACTGCCCTTTGTGTCCAGTGGTCTGTTTGTTCAGCCTCACATCATCAGCTTCCAAATGGAATGCTGTGGGAGATGGTGTCAAAAGCCTGACTGAAGTCAAGATGTGCTACAGCCACTGTGCTCTCCTCATATGTGTAGCCAGTCATCTTCTTGTAGAGGACAATGAGGTTAGCTGGTCAGGTATTACATGCCTGTGAAATTCCTCGTTAAGCATCCATGATTACTCTCTTGTACTTCATGTACTCAGGAACAGATTCCAGGAGGTTGTTCTCCGAGACTTTTCCTGACTTGAGATAAAGCCCAGTGGCCTATAGTTCCTTGGGCCCTGCTGCACATCTCTTTTTGAGACTGGCTTTACGATATCCTCTTCTTTGTAGTCAGATTACCTTCTGTGATTGTGGGGATTTTGCATAGAATGTAAATAGGGGCCTTGATGTCACACCAGGTAGATCTGCAAAATTACCTAAGAGTGATCTTTATGAATATCAAAATGAGACAAATGACCTATGGGCACTTTTCTTACACACTATGTGGAACACTTCAAAATTAGATAAAGAGGTTTCCTCTCATCTGATAATCATTCCTGCAGTTTTTCCCTATATTGTCGTGAAGTGCTTCTGTATGAAAGTCATAAACTGCAAATTGAAGATGAGGGGAAAGAAGGATTAGTAATTTGTTAAGTTAATGGAACTGAGTTATACATGTGTGCTTATTAGAATATTAATATTGTGTTGGAAAAAGAGAGTGACGGGTCTGAATTTCCTGACTGCCACGCTCTTAGTTTAATTTTATTCAAATGATCGATATCTGAAATTAAATGCATGATTGTTTTTTGACTGAAATTGAAGAGGGTGAATAGGAAAGGCATTATCTTTGCTTCAAAGAACCCGGAGGGTGTGTTGTTCAGGAATAGCCCTCCTTGAGCAATTTTAGAACTAGCTTGTTAAATGATGTTTTGTGTCATATAAGCTGTGTCATATAACCCTACTGTTTAATTATCTGGGTCTTTCTGTACAAAACGAATAAAGCTGTTATCATGAACTCTTTCACAACTTGAGCTTTTGAATGGCTCTGACAAAACTTTGCTGTAAAAAGTTCTGAGTCTGCTGTGCTGGTCATGCTGTATAAGTCACTGTGATATATAAGGTTTTGGGAGATGGCCTAATTTGTCCTGAACTGAAAAGAAATCACAACATTTGTTTCTCATGCTGTTCAAACTAACAAGTAGTTTTTGTTGAGTATGCTACTTATGCTAAAAGAGCTACTTAAACAGATGTATAAAGGGATTTTTACACTTGAAACTAAATTATCAGTGATGACTCTGTAGCAGTATTTGGAAGAGTGACATACTCAAAGCTGTCAGTATTCAGCAACAATACTCAGTTCTATTTCAATGTGAGTACTACTACCTCACCATCTAAGTTTCAAGAGAAAACTGCTTAAGAGTTGATCATTCCAAGAGATAGGGAGGTAAGAAAATTATGGGTAATGAACTGAGGTAATACAGTAAGTTATATACCAGCAAGCAAAAGTAAGTTGCTTTGCAGCAGTACACAAGTTTAGTTATATACACTGTACAGTTTGTGGTTTGGGGTAAATTATAAATGTGTTCCAGAAATCCTGAAAATCAGATGAGACTTCTTGATTAAAAATCAATAATTTGTTGGGTTTTCATGTTTGCTTTGTCTTAAAGTCATTTGACCTGAATCGCTAATCCTGTGCCATCTATCTATCACTAGAGAGGGGATCAAAACTTGTGTTCAGATTTGTTTGCTCATTGCTGTTTTCTGTTCCTTCTTTGCCATTGCTATCTGTGGAGACATTGTTTTGGTGCTTAGGAGAAAGTGAGTGGGCAAGCAGGAAAATCTAAAGTCCTGGTTTGTTGCGGAGTGTCAAGAGAGCATGAAATTCAGAAGGAACTGCATGTGTTTGGCCAAATTGGTATTAAGCAGGGCTTTCTTCATAGTGGATTTGCTGTTGCCATGTTGAGTTTTCTCCAAATGAAGCATGGCATGAGAAATAATATTTTGGTTATGTTTTGTTCATTGCTATATGCTGGGAATGAGGAGTCACTCTGCATGAGAAAATTAACCCATTGCTAGTTTTCTCATCTGAGGTTTGAGATCTGTTTGAAGTTTAAGGACCATATTTCTGTTAGGGGCTTTGCAGAGTAACCAGGAAGGAGAACAAGAAGGGAATAGTGTCACTACAGCACCATATTCTAGGAGCCTCTTTCCTTGCCTCTGTCTAAGATACACTCTGTCCTTCTGGAAGAGTTGAATTTCTTATTTTCTCATCACAGCCAAAAAGGCTTATTTGGAATTTTTTGTGCTGTGTGTTTGTTTTAAAACAGTCAGCCCATCAATTAGAACAAGTTTCTGGATCTGACCTCTAAAGAAGTTTTCTTCCTTTAGATCAGTAAGGTGGAAAAACTCTGGCTGATTACAGTCAAAAAGATGGAGCAGGAAGTGCTTCTGCAGAACAGAATACAATTTACTGCCACAAGGATTATGGGAGATCCCTGAAGGCTATACTGAGGCCTTCGCTTCAATATGACATCTGTGCACTTTACAAATGAGATGAGTATCCTCATACCCATTTCTACAGGTGGGGAAGATGAGACAGAGAGGGCAAAGAGGTAACTTGTCCTGCCTTTCCACAGGAAAGTTCATCAGCCATGCTGGAAAACGAACCCAGTCATTCTTTTTCCTGGTCCGCAGCTCAATCTATCAGGCTGTTAGTGCTTACAGAAGAGCTGTGCGCTGCTGCTGTGGCTAGTCATGCAGCATCAGTATTTGCAGATTTGCTTCACTTTATTCTCCTAGCACTCACTTTTCTCTATGATTTCAGATGTTTCCTCTTCTGTTGCACAGCCAGACACTTTTCTACACGAAGAACCCTGTATTTTTTCTTCTTTTTTTTCTGCCCTCCCCTAGTTTCTCTTATGTCAGTAATTATGCGCACTCTATTTTGATTTATAAAATGTACTGGCAGTATCACAGTGGTGCTCTGAAGACCCTGCCTGAGCAGAGATGTCCCTTTGTCTAAGTGTCATACAAATGCAGAATTACTCAGAAAGGTAAAACAGCAGTAGCAGTTGAAGTAACCAGGTACAGGCAGTAACGGTATCTCTGGAATTCATGCATTTTGAAATATAATCTTTGGGGACTATTATCTCATGTATTTCAGCTGTCTCGGACGCTACAAGCTGCTGAGCCCCGAAGACCTTTGACAGGTTAAGCATTGGGAGTATCAAGAGCTGCTTAGGGTTAGAGCCTTGTCTCTTACTACTCCATCCCTTAGCTAGGAAGAGTATCGGTCGTGTGGTCCATATGCACAAATTGTCCCTCAACATAATAGTGTCTGCTTGAATGGATGGGAGTTGTCTGCTTTGTCATCAAAAGGTTGTTCCCTGTAATAAGCAAAATCACACCAACTTCATTCTGGCAAGCTCGGGTACAGAGGGCTGTGAAGCCACTTCCTGTGGCTGTTTCTATCAGATGAGCTGTTAGATTAAAGATGGGTTGATAAAACTGTCCACATTTCATAAATCATCTGCAGTGCCGTTGTCTACAAACATGTAAAGGTGGCATTATGAAATTACTTTAAACTTGATTTTTTTTTTCTATTTACTTTTTAAAAAGCTGTCAAGCAAAAAGTCTGTTCAAATGCACTGAGCATGGTCATCTGTCTCTTCAGAAGGGCAAGCTGTATGCTGAGGAATGGGACCAAAATAAATTGTAAGGGATCTAGAAATTTTGTAGCTCTTCAGTGATGATGTGGGTGGAAGATGATTACTGTATTTGTACTATAGGATTTAAAAATGAAAAATCTATTGAAGGTTTTTTCTGATGTTTTTGTTAAGCTTTCTAAAGAGGATTCTTCTCCTTTCTTTGCTTGCCATACTTAACTGCTCCTTTGCTTTTGCTGTCGTGGTCTAGAAGGAACTCCTTCCTTTCCTCTTCCAACTCAGTGAATTATTTGTTAATAATATCAAAGTCTACTTACTTCCTGATAGATCTGCAGGTTTAGAAAACATGTGCTTTACTGCTAATACTCACAATAATATCCCATTTTATCCAAAATGGATTTTTAAATATTAATATTAGTCTACAGCTATTCAGTTAGTTTGATGTTTCAATTTTAGATTTGAATTCAGAAGCTTTTTATTTTCTAGCACCATTTAATGTGTTCCATCTCCAGTTAAAGGGTATTACTCCTACTGTGATGGTCTGATCTGAGTTAGGAACGCATTGCTCTAGGTGGGATCATACCTTAGATTAAAAAAAAACAAAAAAAAAACCCAAAACACAGACATTGCAGAGATTTGAGTCATTGATGGCTTCAGGATAAAAAAAGTGCCTTGAGATTTTTTTTTTTTATTACTGCTTTTTACTGCTTTTACAATCCATCCCCCTTCTTCTGTGAGTATATGTGATTGACTTTGCAGACTCCACTTTTCTTCCTCTCTGGGAAAAACTGAGATTGAATACATTCTGTTGTCTTGCATTATAAATGAACAGCTCATGCATAAGTATATCTTTTCCTTTTAAAGGTCAAGTACATACAAATCTCAAGGAATTGATGTCACAGTTAAGTACAGTCAAGGAAGCTGGACTGGAGTGCTGGGAACAGATGTCATTACTATCCCAAAAGGAATCTATGGCAGCTACACCATCAACATTGCTACCATTCTTGAATCAGAGAATTTCTTCTTACCAGGGGTTAAATGGCATGGGATTCTTGGTCTTGCCTACGATGCCTTAGCCAAGGTACATCATCCTTTCCCCAGCTGTTGTCTTTCACAGTAGCAATAAATAGAAATCTATCAAAATAAAGTGAGAGGATGTCTGTCAGTATTAGACTCCTCCCTTCCAAGCAGTCTTTCCTGTGGATTGTGTTTGTTCCAGAAGGAATAAATTGGGTTTTGATGGTACTACAGTCCCATATGAGGTTTTTGGCTTTTCTGATGATGAGGGCTCTAATTTTAGCTCTTCTGAAAGGAATAAGCTTTTACAGTGCTTGTAGTACCAGGGAATGGAAGTAGAGACTTCTGGTACGTGTGTGGAAGGCATGTGGAAGGGCTTTGATGATCTTCCTCAAGACTTGTCAATGGTGATGAACTTACTTGGCAAAGCCCTCAGACGTTCATTCTAAAACATTCTCCATTCATGAAGTTAAAGTTGAGATGGAGGGCATATTTGCATAATTTCAGAACAAGAATTAGCTACAGTGTTTTCATGACCATAGCACTGAGCACATCCTGTTCTTATGGAGGTAGGAAATTCACATAGAAGTTTAAGTTAAAACCTAAAATGTATAGTCTAAAATTTATAACCTTATAAAGTAAAACTGAAAACGTGATTGGAATACTACATAGTCATCATTTTCAACCTATACATAAATTTCTGAGAAATTCACATACTTGAGATATATGCCATTAGAGCAAATAATTTAATACTGCCTGCCGACTCTGGAATTAAAATGCTTTATTCAGGAGTTCTATGATCATTGTATTGATTTCTGCTGTACTTACCATGATAGACAGTTGACAGACGGACAGACGAGCTGCTTCTCAAACTCTGGTTTGGACATATAGTGCATTCAGGGCATTTATTTTTCCATTCTGCCAAATACTTAACTGTTGTTGGCTTCTGAGGCTGCTCTGTGTTTTGTGTAGTAAGAGCACTTGGCATCTTGCAAGGTGCCCAGGGTCTCTGCCTGTCATGAGATGTACCTGCACAGAAATCTGAATTACAGTGAAACTGCAGTACTCTAATGACTGCAAAGAAAAGCATGACATACAGTGTAGAAAAGAACCAGCTGCCCAGTAATCAGCTGAAGTGAGTATGCTTGCATATGAAGTTCTTTAAAAGAAAGAAGAGGAAATTGAATTCAAAGATCATTAGAATTAAACTCTGTTTAAAAACTGAAAATCCTCATTTTAAATTCTGCATTTTAACTGCAGAAAGGTGCCAAGGGCAAGTTACATTTGACTGTTCTAAGTGTTTCGGAAAGGCCACAGCCTTTTCCAAACAGAAAGCATCAGTGAGAGTTTCTTCCTGAAATGAAACTAGTATTTAAATTTGAAAACTGCAACTGAAAAATACTCTCGTGCTTTTGGGATTTCTGTGACAGTGGTCAAGAGTAAAAATGTTTTTAAAAGCAACAGAAGAAGAAAAATGACAGATATTGGAGTTTTAATGACTTGTTATATCTAGAATTTTCATCACCTGGTTGTCAGAAATTCACTTTACTTGTGGAAAAGCGGTCTTGTTTGAATGATTTGCTCATTTCTGCAAAGAAACTTTTTAATGAATACTTCTGCAATTATTTTGTTTGTTTTGTTTTGTTTTTCAACACCTTCAAGCCTTCAAGTTCTGTGGAGACGTTCTTTGATTCCCTTGTGAGGCAGGCAAAGATCCCCAACATTTTCTCCTTGCAGATGTGTGGTGCTGGACTGCCTGTTTCTGGGAGTGGTACCAACGGAGGTAGTCTTGTGGGTATCTGTCAGTCTGAGAGGGAAGATACATACGTTTGTCAATCTCTCTCCCTCTTTTCTATGACTATCCTACTTCTTCCAAATTTAGTATTTAAATATATGAAAATGTTCTATGTATTTTTTAAAGAAAAGTTAAGCACTTAGGCAAAACTCAATTGTCTATTTTTCATTCTCCATTTTCTTTTTTTTCTCTCCCTCAAGTTTGAGTAAGCTTCTGCATTTCAAGTTTAATTTTAATAAAGAGCATAACTGTTGTGGCATTTCCTCAGTACAAATTATGCCACCTTTCTCAAACAAAGTAGTCCCTTACTCATCTGCTCAGCTTGTTTAATCTCATCAGAACGCTACAATACTTTTTTTATATATATATGATGTGAAAAGGGGGAGAGGAATCAAGGCTCTTTTTTTGTTTTTGTAGATAGCATATAAAAGGAAAAATATCTGAAGACCAGATCTTGTGTTTGTTGATACTCTGGAAAGTCTGTCTGTCAGTTTTAATGGAACCAAGAATTGGCCATTATTTATCTCGAGTCAGAGCTAGAATGACTGTTCCCAAATTATTATGATAATAATAAGCATATCAGCACAGGAGTTGATCACAAATAGTTATTTGGCTGTGAATTCACATACTGTAAATGTTAACACACTTGTGACAGATGAAGCCCGAGAGAGAACTTGCTTATGTTAGCTTAGTTCAAAGTCTAATGGTCTAATATGCTCCCAGTCAGCTTCAACGTAAGTTTTGATGGAAGCTAATAGTGATAGCAATGATAGGATGACAATGTTCTATTTTGGATGTTTGTAAGAAAAACGAGATGTTCTTGAACAGTATTAAGGCTTTTCTGATCTGATAAAGTGAATTTATGATGTGCAAGTTTAATATTCTGTCCCATTTTTATACATAGCCTAGATTAAACAACTGAAGATAGTTTTGATTTTAAACAGTAAAGCTTTCATGAAAGAACCAGTGTAAGCTTGTAGCTGAGGATTCTCGCAATTTGACCCAACGTGGAAATTCCATTTGCCTGATGAACACTCTATTTAATGTCTAGATGTTTCACACTGCTGTATTATTGACAAAGAACTTATCAGTAACATCCTTACAAATGGTGCTAAATAAAAATTTGATACCCTGTGTATCACAATTAAATATTCCCCTTTTTTCCTGTAATTGTTCCAAAACTAAGCATCCAGAATTTTAAAGGGTGTGAATTTATTTCTTCTTTCCCTCAGGTTCTGGGTGGAATTGAACCAAGTCTGTACACTGGTGATATTTGGTACACACCCATCAAAGAGGAGTGGTATTATCAGGTTGAAATTCTCAAACTGGAGGTCGGAGGACAGAACCTCGAATTGGACTGCAGAGAGGTATTTGGCATTATGTGTTTTTGTCTATATAAAATGCAAGTTTGGTTAAGAAAAACTCTAAGTGATCAGTTTTGTCTTTGCAAGCAGATGTGTGTTAGCATCTCCTGTGAGAATTAAGGCTGCATGAAGTGAACAAGCCCCATTAATCTCAGCGTATACATCAAGCATGCTAAAATTGCATCATTTAAAGTTACTGATCATATTTTCAATAAATTAGGAACTAAGGTATAATTGTCAAGTGAACAGTCCACTGAAAATAAGGCTGCTGTGATTTGGAAGGGCTCAGCCTCCTGACTAATTTCAATTGCCACAAAGGGATTTAAACACTGAAGATGGTATATAGATTCCAAGAGACTGAACAGTCTTTAAACAGCTACAGTTTATGGTTTCCTGTCATACAGTAAAATCAAAACAAAGGATTTTAAAGCAATTCTGGTCAAACAAAGAAAAGGGAAAATTTTGGATTGACCCCTGTGGAGATGTCTAAGCATGTAATTCAGGATGGCAGTGGGCAGGTGTCATCCTGGGACACTTAGCAATGTAGCTCATCCTATGCTGCCTCCTGTTTTTTTTTTTGTAATCCACTTTTGCTTGCTTCAGCCTTGCAAATTATTATTCCTGATGGATATGTTTTCTGCTTTTATTAGAAGTAATGTTCTGTTATCTCTGGATTAATCTAATGAGACTGTGTTGTTACAGTCTTTATTCCATAAGCCATTTCATTTTTTTTCTGGAGGATATGTGTGTATTTGTGTGCTTTACTTGTTTCTTACTATTGCTTATTGCTATTCATGTTTTGATTTTTGTTTTACAGTTTTCATGCCCTGATTTCATTAGACTATTAATTTTATCTTATGGTTGTTCTCTTAACTGGAAATCATTGGGACATGGTAATTCTAAATTCTTTATAGTTCATACAAATTAAGTGAAATTCATTATAAAAAAATCTTACATGTGCATAAATATTATCTTTCCACACGAAATATGGAAGTCATATTTCATATAAAACATTTAAAATTAGTCATATCATCTTTCAACTTAATAAGCAAAACAAGGTCTTTTTAAATGCCTCTCTCTATTATACTGTTAGAAAAGCAAAACCACCCATCCTCTAACTTCAATGTTTGTGTTTGCTTTCCTTTCTTGCCTTAAAAAAGAGTCAACATGTTTTTGAAGAGGAGCCCTTGTACTAATGGTTTTATACATGCTGTTTCCAGAAAACAACTCACTTAAAAATGTAGCAGTGTTACAATAGTTTCCTGCTATTGTCAGTCTTTTCTGAGCCAAGGTTTGCTTTCACGTGGCACATATTAGCATAGTATGCTAGTCACCGGTACAGAAGGCGTCGATCCTTTCGTGATCAAAGGAGATCTTTCCCGCAAAAAATTTGAGAGGAAGAACAGTAAATTAGAGCTGGTATGATTAAAGTTTGTCTAGTTAGAGGCTTGCAGAGGATGCATAATTCACTGTATAGGATGGTGAACTGTGTGCCCTCTCTCCTCTTAGTTGTTTTCTAGGAAACGGAACATTTTTTGTAACCGTCACCAGAGACTACTCCTTTCCTTGCCGGTGAAAAGTAGTCCCCTCACTTCAATGCTGGGAATCTGTCCAGTGTTACACTGCAGCTGTGGCCTTGAGCCTGGCAGGCCAGGGCTGAGAGAAGCACTGAGCTGCCAACAGTGCGTACGGTGCACTGTTAAATATTAACCAGGAAGACTAAGAAGGAAAGGTACTGCCTGCTGCAAGTATGCTGTACACAGCATGAAAATCCAGGTGCCTAATCCCTAACCGACCTATCCTGCTACTCCAGGCATTTTACACGAGTTATTAGTGGTTGACCCTCTTCGCTGTACCCTCTACCTACTTTTTTCCAAGGGTGGCTTTCCATGACGCTGGTGATTGCATGTGTATGGTACAGATCTGTTAAAATGTACTGCACAGTGCCTTGGTATTTCTCTCTGCTCTTTAGAAATATTTCTGAGTATGTAATCAATGGTGTCCTGTTTGCTTTTCCTTAAGCTCTGCTTGGCAGCCTATAGCAGCTCTTCTTTCAAAAAGAAAGTAACTTAAGAGTTACTTGTTTAATTTTTGGTGGGTTTTATTTTTGCCACTGTGCTAAAGATTTTCCATGTGAATTGATAACATCTAAACCAGTATATTTTAAATTGGCTTGATGTTTGATGGCTTCCAAAAAACCTTGTGCTGTATATTACCTTGCATCTTATGATTATGCCATAAACACATCACTGTTCAGTTATATTGATCCTGCTGCCTAAACTGGTAACAAAAGTAGATATTGCAGACAACTGCCACTACTAATTGCCTTTCTTTTTTTTTCCTTCCCAATTAATCATAGTTTTTCAGGAGTTGATGAAAACAGATATACCTATTAAAATGTTTATTCTTTGTTTACTGCATCTGAAGTTTGCTGAAATCTCTTAATCCAAGGCTTGGGGTTTAAGTAATGAAGAGAACTGTTTGCCTAGGGGTTTTTAGTGCAGATTTTGAAGTAGCCAAATTGAAATTTCAAGTTTCTTTTTGCTTGGATTTATCTGTGTTTTAGTGTTTTTCAGCAGTCAAGAGAGAAGGGTGTGGCATTTGGCATTTATACTCTTGAGCCAGTACCAAACATGACATGTAAGAAGACCTGACATTCCCTGACTATTCTTAAATGAGATATGCCAGCCATTAAAAGTAGGGTGCTGTATTGTGTTTAAACTAGAGTGCGTGAGAGTGCTTTTGCCCAAAGCATATGGGAGATAAAGTGGTTTATCTTACACCTAGGAGAGGGGCCAGGCTTTACTTCTTTTCACAGTGGTTTGGCCATTTGCACCAGCTGTGGTGACACGCAGTAATTTCCTGAGTGGTGCAGATAAATTCACTCTTATGTCTAGGCTGACCGTATCTTGCTTTTGCTCTCAGGCTTCATTTGAATTCAAGCTATCAACTAGAGAGAGCTGCCGACAGGTACGACGTGCAGGTTTGGGAAGACAGCTACCGAAAAGGAACAGCTTTCTCGTTGTTATGAAGCAGTGGAATCTGCATTACATTAACTACAGTGTGTAATTTCTCTCCTTTTTTTTGCTCCCTCACTAGTATAACGCCGATAAAGCCATAGTAGACAGTGGAACCACGCTGCTCCGTCTGCCCCAGAAAGTCTTCAGTGCTGTTGTGCAAGCGATAGCTCGCACGTCCCTGGTAAGCTAATGTCATTAAATCTGCTCAAAATGTTAAGTTGCTATTAAACAATCACATGATCTTTGAAAGGAGTGTCATCTTTCCTATCTACCTTGTAAATCATAGGGTTTTAACCTGAGGGGAGCAGAATCTTTCATGATCTACTCCTGTTAATTGAGAAATGACCGATAGTCTTTGATGGAAATAGAAAAAAGAAAGGAAGAGGTGAAAAGGGAGAGAGAGGAGGGAAAAGGAGGATCCAAGTACAGACAAGAAGTGTGTGTATGGAAATCAGAAATTAGTGCAGAGGTGGATTATTTTATTCTAAGCATTTCAGAAACATGGACATAATGCCTATTGCTCTGATTCCAAGTATTAAGAGAGCAAAAATCAGTCCTTTCATTCAAAACACAGTATTTATAAAGTAGAAGAACCTGCTACTGCAAGCAGTTCCTTTCCAAGTATACTGCTTATTGTTGTACAGAATGGATGTCATTCATTAGGATTATTCATATCAATAAAACTGCTTTTGACCTTCATTATTGAGTTATTTCTATTTAAAAGCATCTTTCTTTGGAAAGAGTGGGCTTTAGAAGTAGGGCGTGGGGATGGTAGATTTCTCTGAGTGTAGAGTAACTGAAGCAGCATTTTCTGGTTAATAAAAACTATTCATAAATTTTGGTTGAGTACAAAGAACAGCACCAGGAAGGTTAAAGATGAAGAATAAAGCCCAGATATTTCAGTGTGAACAATTTTAATATTTTTGTCATGGATTCACAATCAGACAGTGGTAGTCAGAGTAAATCACAGGAAATGCGGTAACCGGACAATTGGCCAGCTGCCCAAAAGACAGAGTATTTGCCTATATGCTGATAATTCAAGATTGAGATCCTTTTCCTCCCTGATTGAGAGCGGAGATTTGGCATGAAATATTTTTCACTGTGTCCAGTATCTGAAATAAATGTGCCAGTTACCGTACACAGTTCAGCTTCCCTGGTTGAAAAGTTCGTCTCTTTGCAAAGCACTTAAATATTATCTGGAACAATTTCAGTTGATGGGGAGAACCGAAAGAAGCCTACTCAAGAGCTCTTGTAATGGTACCTTGTGGATAGGGCATCCTCCTGTGAAGTAGGTCGCAGTGGTCCACATTCCACTCTGACGTTGATGTTGGTCAAAATGTTTGAACTGGAGCCTTCTACATGACAAGTAAACAGTTAACTGATCAATAAGATATTGGAGGGGAACCATTCACTCACTCTGCTTAATGGTTTTTGTTCTTCTTATTAAAAATGCATAAACTAACTCTTCTCTTTTAGGGTAAGCACCACCACCAATTTACTAGTTGAGTAGGATAGTGAGAAGTACAACCAGATCTTAAAAACACCTTCCCCCCTTCCCCTCCCTTGTTCCAAGGCTCAGCTCTGCTCCTGATGCTATACCTCCTCTTCCTCAGCAGTGCAGGGCGACAGGGTTGCGGTCAGTTCATCACACGTTGTTTCTGCCACTCTTTCCTCCTCATGGGGAGGACTGTGAGGAGTCCTCCCTGCTGCAATGTGGTGTCTGTTCTGTGGGAGACAGTCTTCTCCAAACATTTCCAACCAGCGTGGGTCTCTTTTGTGGGCTGCAGTCCTCCTAGTGACTGACTGCTCCAGCACAGAATTCTTCAGCGTTGTGGCCATCTGCTCTGACATGGAATCCTCCACAGGCTGCAGGCAGGATTCTGCTCCACCATTAACCTCCATAGGCTGCAGGGGCTCAGTCTGTCATCTCAACACAGGCTGCAGAGAAGTCTCTGCTCTGACACACTCCCCCCTCTTCTTCACTGACCTTGGTGTCTGCACAGTTTTTTTCTCTCACACCCACTCTTCTCCAAAACAAAAGAACTCAACAGGTTTTTCCCTCTTAAATATATTTATCACAGAGGCACTTCCAGGTCACCGATTGGCTTGGGTTGGCCAAAGGCAGGCCTGATTTGGAGCTAGGGGGGCTTCTCAATGCTCCTTACAGGAGCCATGACAGTAGCTCCCTCCTCCACTACCAAAACCCTGCCAGACACAAATCCAAGACACAAGTCCTAACAGTTTATGATGTGCCTTGATTTGTGTGTTGGGTTTTTGCTTTGATCATTAAAGAAAAAGCTTTTTGTCAGACGTGTTCAGACTTGAATTTCTCCATGGAAATGGAAGAATTATTAAATAGTGGTAGTGATCATTTATAAAAGTTTATCGAAATGTATGTAATCCGTATGTATTACTTTTTTTTTTAATAGATACAAGAATTCTCTTCTGGTTTCTGGACTGGTTCACAGCTTGCATGCTGGGATAAAACTGAAAGACCCTGGTCCTTATTTCCCAAACTCTCCATATACATGAGGGATGAAAACTCCAGTAGGTCGTTTCGGATCTCTATCCTACCACAGGTCTCAATCTTCTTTGTTTATTCAGTTTTGCATTTATTTTTACTATCTTAAAGCACATACCCTTAAAAAATAGGAGCTATTTATAGCAATAATAGAGAACAGGCTTATTGCATGCAAGGGAAATCTTTAAAAATGAAGTTTTTAAAATTAAATTTCATATAGGGAAAATAAACTTGTCAAACCTGAACCAAAAAACAAAAACACGGTTTCCCTCTGAGTGCAGCCCATGTAGTTGGGAATGATTGTTTCAACTTGTCAGGAAAATAAGGCAAGTTTTTCTTTTGTTTACAAGCTTTAGCCACATTAGATGTCAATACAGAATGTCTCCGCTCATTTTGATCTTTTTGTTTTGGGAAGCAAATTGATTTGTTTTTTGTGACATTCTGAGTTGGAGCAGTTCTGGATATGACAGTCTTGGCAATGAGCCTGTCTGATCTCTTCACCAGTTTCTGTAACTTGGTTGGTTTATCATTATCTTTTATTAATATTCCATTGCAGCTTTTACAATATAATGTGCCGCTTGTATTTTTCCCTTCTGGCTTCTCTTCCCAGTATAGGTTGCAATACAGGCTAGTATCCTCTAACATTACTAATACAGTCTTTTTACCTCAGGGGATGGTCAGGACCAAAGAGGAGAATGAACCTATTAAGTACATTTTAACTTCAAATACAGTAAAGCCTTATGATAAGCTTTTTCTGTATTGATCATGTAGCTTGGCAATCTTTCATTTTCCCTGAGGAGACCAGAGGTAAAATGTGACATGAATGCATGAATCTAGAGCCTTGAAGCTGACACTGAATGCTCTCTGAATCAACTCCATCCTGATAATATATTTAAATAATAACATTATTCTCTAATTTGAGTTCATATCCCAAGTTCTTTCTTAGCTATCCTTTCTATATGGAAAATACAGTAAAAAGTGGCTCTCATGAATTTGTTGTTGACCTTCACAGTGACTGTGTTCAAATTTAAGCTTAGAATCCAATAGCTTTTCCTCTTACCTGCATGTAAACTTTGACCAGTTTTAAATCATTTGCCCCTATTCATTCTCTATTTCCAGTGGAGTTTGAGGACTTGAATGTAAAAATGTAAAGGTCTGAACTCCTAAGTACTGTGTGGCATTGCTTCTTACACTCTTGCCTTTTTTTGTTGTGTTTTTTTTTTTAAATAGCTTTATATTCAACCCATCCTTGGAATAGGAGAGAATTTACAGTGCTACCGATTTGGCATCTCTTCCTCCACGAATGCTCTAGTTATCGGTGCTACAGTCATGGAAGGCTTCTATGTAATATTTGACAGAGCCCAGAGGAGAGTGGGCTTTGCGGTGAGCCCGTGTGCAGGTAAGAGAAATATTGTTCAGCACTTAGTGAGTCAGGAAACACCAGCTCGCTCAGAGAAACACCTTTGCCACTTAACTGATGAGGAAAAGTGTGGTTACTCATGAAGTGTGAAGAGTGTATTTTTGAGCAATCCCAAACTACTCAGATTTCAAAAAAAAAAAGGCGGTATAGCATGCAGCAGTCTTTTGGCATGAAGTAAGTCAGCTTCAGTTCTGGGTATCTTAGCTGTGTTCTTCCCTTTGAGAGAAGATCTTTCTGAGACATCTGTCTTTGTACGCAGTTTCTCCCACAGTTACATGAGACGAGTCCTTGTTTTTCATGCGGCTTCATTTTTGTGTACTTCTTGTTCTGATTTGCAGATAAATGGATTCTTCAATTAACTTCTGCAATGTGCAGTGAAGCACCTTACTGGCACTTTTCTCTTGATGTAAATTGTGCCTTTTCAGCCTCTCAAAGAAAGAGCTAAGACGAAAATGGGACTCAAATTACCACTCCTGGTGTTTGTTTTGGTTGTAAACAAATAGCGTTCTCAGTTTAAGTAGAAAGCCATCAATTTTTTAATTAGCTTCTGAGAAAAAGTGAAAAAAAGCTCTTAATTCTTGGCTGATTTTACAGTGCTGGTTAACTTTTCTGCGTTTTCATGATTTCTCTTATCTCACCACGGGTAGCTAAACCCAAAAAGTTTGGGGTTTCCTCCCCTTATTGAGGAGAAATTGCTTTGGCACCACAAGAACGTACAAGTAGGAGAGAGGGGAGAATGTGTACCTGTATGCAAGTCTCTGTCCACAAAAGAAGTGATCTGTGCCCTGAAAAACACTGTATCATCTGTGATTTGTATGAGAAGAGGACTACGACTGACAGTGCTTCATCAGTCCCCAGTACTTATGTTAGAGAGAGTAAAGGCAGTAAGTACATGAGTACTTAATGCAACCAGGTAATTGAGGGGAAAAAAGAGAAAGAATAGCTAGCTGCGTTGTAGCTCAAGGGCATTTTAAAAGCTTTGTTTGTTTTCAATTACCTCATTGTTAATGCATTCAAAATTGTGATCTTTGAGCTTGCTACCAAAGAAAATGAGGTTATTGTTTTGGGTTGCTTAATGAAGACTCTATGAGATACCATGCAGTACCTTGAATAAAAGACAAATTTTGAATGCATCTGGAAGGAAAGTGTAACTAGACAAAAAATCCAGACAAAGTGTTCCTGATTTTAGTCTTCCTTGTGCGTCCTAACTCCAATTTTAGCAAGCATAGAGCTGCCTCCTGCCCCTGCCACGCTGCAGCCATTAATGGAAAGGGGAGGGGGCATTTCGACAGAACATACTGACTGACATGTGGTCAGCAGGGGATGCGAGCCAGCTGGGGCTCGTAAGAACTGTTTTGACAGCATGTCTTTGTTGAGAAGAAGAATCGGGGAACCATAATAACACATTAATGTTAATATTGCTACATAGAAGCATAGAGTTTGGCCACTTCATGTAGTTCTGCCAGCCTTGTTTAGAAAGGAACTGAGCTTGCTGAATAGAAATGAAATCTGAATTTACATGAGCTTGGACACATGATGATACCCAGCTGGTGCTAGAAGGCATTTCCTCCTTGTTTCTTTGTCCATATTTCATGCATATGTCTAACCTAGCATCATGGGAATTTAGCTTCTTGAGAAATCAGATGACACAAGCCACTGACTGAGACATGATATACTGATTTGTCAGACTCTGCTCACACGGGGCAGATGACATTATCTGGATGTGCCAGTTATTCTGATTTCACTTCTTCACAGCTTGTGGTTTCCATATTTAATGCTACTTTCATCAAAAAACCGCAACTGTGAGTGGTTAGCAGTCAGTGCAGTGTGAGGGATTAAGCCGCCTAACAGGCTTCCTGTGGAGGCCAGCCATGTCCTCCATAGCAACTATATTAATGAAATTTATTTGGACCTTTTTAGTCTGTTCATGAGCATAAATTAAATTGAATTACTGGTGGCATAAATCTTCAGAAACAGAAATATAAAAGATCACTTTGTGTGGCTTTACAATGACCTATGCTTTCTTGTTTATAATAGAGCGTTAACACTAAATTTATGCCCATGTTTTATAAGGTGTTAAACAGGTATGTGCTGAATACAAAAATGAGGTGAACGGGACTAAAACCTGAACTTCATTGAACTCCCAAGTTTCTATTGAGATTTTGCTAAAGATGAGAACTGGTTTATCCTACAATATTCCTTGCATTATTTTCATTCTTCAGGATGTACCAAGAGTGAGGAGAGTTAGAAAGATGGCTGCAGGAAGCTATTCCGTTGTAGTAGGAAAAGAAATTTGCTTTTTCCTCAATATGTGAAACCCTTTAAGATTTATTCTGCCTGTTACTAATTTTGAATTGTTTCAAGTAGCCTGTTGATACTTTCAGGGATAACCTGCTGTTTACAGGATGACTGGAAAGGTTTTGGATCAGGTCCCTTCTTGAGACAAAATGTGCAGATCTACTAGTTAGTATCAGTGAAGCAACCTAATGGTACCTTGACATCAAGCAAAATTACACCCCTAGTATTTTTGGAGTAAGGGAGAAGTTCATAGGTTCAAGACTTGGGTATTTTTTAGGGAATAAATGCACCAAGTACTGTAATCATAAATATCTTCTACACTCAACTGTGATGAGAGAGAACGCACCCAAATTTGTGGGCACTAAATTCAGAAGAATGCATGATGTGATGAATAGCAGAGGTTTAGTCCAGAAGGACCTTGGTAACCTGGAGGACTGGGCAGCAGAAACCTCAAGAGTTTCAGTGAAGTGCAAAGTTCTGCACCTCAAGCAGAAAACTACCATGCATGGGTACATTCTGGGAAGGGACCAGCTGAATAGCAGTCCTGTGGAAAAAGAGCTCGGGGTTATGGTGGACCCCAAGTTCAGTGCAAGCCAAGGGTGTGTGCAAGTAACACTATGTAACAAAGGGCAGCATCCACCAGTTACGTTCAGGAAGGTTCAAAATGGACAGAGGAATTTCTTCACCAGATGGGTGGTACAGCACTGAAACAGGCTGCCCAGAGGGATCATGGGGTCTACATCCTCAGGGTTATGCAAGACCTGGCTGGATAAAGCTGCAGCTGACCTGATCTGTTGATTGTGACATTCCTGCTCTGAGTAGGGAGCTGGACTAGGTGACTTCCAGGGGCCCCTTCCAAGCAGCAGTTTACTATTTTATGGTAAATTTCATGTAACTTCAGGTTTGTTTACTTTCCAAACCACCTAAGATGGTGAGTGTGAGTGAGTGTGTTTGAATTTTTACACCAATGTTATAAAACAACATTTTTCCAGAGGTGCTGGTTTTGTTGTCTAATTATCAATAAAGAATAAAATCCCATTTATTCAAGGTCAGGAATTTATTTTAAGTAGCTACCACTAGATGTTCTAATAAAAATATGCTAAAATATCCTAATTCAGCTAGTGTGTAATAGGCTAAGTGTGTGTGACTGTTAGTTTATGTTAAGGGCTTGTTTGAACAATTTAGGCAAATTTCCCCTCTTTTGATTTCCATTCAATTTCTCTAGGGGTGGAAGAGGGTGGGGGAAAACTTTTCTTTTTGAAGGGAAGAAAGCAGAGGCTGTGCTGCTATCAAGCATTCTCAAAATGTAATTTAAAATGTCAGCCACTATGGCAACAGTTTTGTATTGCCTTTTTTAAATACAAGTAATTATTGTACTCAAGCCAAAGAATGGATAATTAGGGACTATTTATTTTCAAAGCTATCTCCAAGGTGGAAAATTGTGCTGCCTTTTTTTTTTCCCCACTTCAAAATACTAAATTCCTAAGTAGTAATACTTATGCCTTGCATTTCACGTTAATATTAAATGTGGTTTAGTTTGGGTTTGCTGCCGGATTTCATAGAGGCAAATGAAATGGCCTGAGAGGGTGAGAGGTCCAGAAGAAACAATTGCAAGGTAGACAAAGTTCAATAGTGAGGCTCTGAACAAAACTTGATTCTGCCACAGACCTTCTAGATAGTCTCTTACAAGTCTGTCCACTACTGGGCGGCTGCCTTACCATACCTATGTAACAGCAGTGTTTGGCAAAGATACACTTACCATATAGGCTGCACCGACCAGTTTATTACCATCTGATGAGTTAAGAAGTGTGTGATATTCACCAGTGTGAGGGTGCTCGTGGGTGCAGCCTCAGGTCCGTTCTTAACAGCCTATCACTGCTAAAGAAGTCTTCCTACGCTTGCAGCTGGGGAAGGGGCTGGTTCAGTTGAGTGATTCCACAGAAAATTCCTGATTTGGACATTTTATTTGATATGACACGTTGGTTTTCCATCAGATCAGCAAGTTGCCCTGAGTCTTCCTGCAGCCTGCTAGTCACTAGCACCAATACAAAAGAAGCAGCAAGGAATAGGAGTGGGGGCAAGCAGGACTGCCTCTTTCAGTAGCAGCTCATGATGAAGTTGAATTAATTCTACTGAGACTTAAACCTGTTGGAAGGCCAAGGACTGAATACCAACTAAAATCTCTCCCAATAAATTGCAGATAAAGCAGCCCACTTTTTCTGCATTTGTTTCTCCACTAAGAAGCTTAAAGGCCACCTTCTTGCCTTTCCAAAACCAAGGCTTCCCACTTCTTTCCAAAGGATATTTTATGCTAATCTCTTTAAACATGCTTTCAGGAGTCATGTCTAAGATATATGTAAATAAGAGATACTGTTTTCAGTAGGCAAGATCACTTAGAATTTGGCAAGAGTGTGCCTGTATATAAACCAAACAAGAATTAAAGTAGGAAGGTTAAAACTGAGGCCTTTGTACAAAATACACAAATGTGTCTTGAAGTATCTGAGGAGAGAAGTGAATTACAACTATTTGTAAGACTTGTTAAAATGCACAGACAGTGCTACCTGCAGGCTTCTAGTTGCCCCAAGCAAGCTGAAAAGTATCCATCCTTCCTCTGCCGAACACCTGCAAATATGAAATGCTCTGAATATTTTGTTGCCCTAGGCAACTCACTTGCTCTGCCTTTACAATACGGTAGCCCTGTCCACAACTCAGGGGAACTTTGCTGTGCTTGCCATGGTTACTGTGACAACCACAGGCGGCATAACCCGTTTTAGAAAATACTGGTTTAACGAGTAGAGGCTTGTGATGGTAAAGAAACAAGTCACACAGTCTGTGATGTTACCAAGATGTGATGTTACCAAGATGTGATGTTACCAAGGCTGTTCAGAAATGGAGCTACCAAGACACCACTTCATGCTTCTCGCCCTAGCTTTGTCGTCTGCATTTTTCGAGCTTCTTGTTTAGCTTCTGCTCCCTGCCCAACAGCACTGCTTCTTCATGTCCCAGCTTCTCATGCCTGACATTGACCTTCCTCTCCACAGTTCCCCTTTTCTGGACAGCTGTCACCCAGCTCTCCTGCCTCATCTCCCCTTTCTTCTGAATTTTCATCTCCACTCACAAGAGTATTTCTGCTACTTTCCACCCTGCACCATGTGCTTAGGATACACTCCTTTAAGGTATCTGTGAAGCTAATGAACCTGTATGCTGCTCCCTAAGATTCTGGAAGATAGCAAACAGAAGATGTAAGAGTCATGTGAGGTACTCTTCCAGTTGTTGTGAATGCCAGAAACAGACTCCCCAGACTCTGACCTATTCCAGTGTAGGTGGAGTAGGATTTTAAAGATTTGTTAAATTGACATTTCTGAAAGGTTATTCCAGAGAGAAAAGGTGATCCAGTGGCTTGGGCTTTAACTTGAGGTGTGGGAGACCTGATTTAAATGTCTGTTCTCTTATTGACAGCCTGTGTAGATGTGGGAGTATCATGGTCTCCTTATGCTCCAGATTCGCATTTTATAAACATGGGATACTAGCATTTTTATTGCAATGAGAAATTCAATAAAATATGAGTATACTGAGGTATATGATGATGGAGGGAAAGGGATATATAGGTATGTAGGCTAGATCTTTTGTTATTTGCTTTTAAATGATGTCTGCAGACTTAACATTTTTCTTTTTTGTAACTCCTCAGAAGCTGATGGCTCTCCAGTATCTGAGATTGAAGGCCCTTTCTCAACAGCAGATGTTGCAAGCAACTGTGTTTCTAGTATTTCTTTCCATGAACCAGTGTTGTGGATTGCCTCCTATGCTCTCATGAGCCTGTGTGGGATTATCCTCCTTGTACTGATCATCCTGCTACTTATTCCGCCACGGTGTCAGCATCGCTACACCGACAATGACGTGGTCAATGACGAATCCTCCTTAGTGCGTCATCGATGGAAATGAGAAAGTTGATCATGAAACCTGGGACTAGAACAGGATAAAGAGCAAACTACTTTGCTGAGGGGAAGAAGCCAATGCCTCAGTCCTTTCTACATTCGTTACAAATTGCTGTTGAAATCCCACCAAATGTCCTGCATCATAACTTTTTAAGCTTTATTTTCTAACACTGAATTTGAACCAAAACACTGTTAACCACCTCTTAAGTGCTATGGTACTGGACTTGCTACTGCAGTACAATGAGCCTTTATGCTCTCAATAGTACCTTCTTTAAAAAAAAAAAAAAAGGAAAAAAAAAAAGATTAAAAATACCACACCATCATGTTCTTCCATTGTCTGAACAAAATTGTCCAATTGTCCATCCCTCTTTCACAAAACAGGAACTGTCAATATTTTCTAACTAATCAAGCCCTGACTGTAGAAAAAGAGAAACAAACTTAATGACCTTTCTTATTAATTGCATTAAATGACTACTGCTTTCTGTTTACATCAATTCATTTTGAAACTCTGCTTATGGTGTGGGGGAGGGAGAAAGGTCAGACTTAAGCAGCAGTGAAAAGCAAGTGAGATTAAAAAGAAATGTTGATTTGTGGGTTTTTTTTCCCTCAAGATCGCTGCTGCCACTTGAGAGAGTTGCCCTTCCTGAGTGTCGCTACAGAATAGTTTGAGGAGGTGAAACCTGGGAAATGAACTTGTTCAGCCTTAGTGTAAAACAAGACTACCTCTCTTAATTTATAAGGATGCTGCCACTGGTAAGCGTGTGGCATAGAACTGATCTTGAAGCACAAGACACTCGATACAACCAAATGCAACTCCTTGGCTTTAAAGTAGTGGATTTTATAAAAATTAATACTTCATGACTTTCCACTTTGGTGCACAAAAAAAACCTCAACCTTTCTGTTTTCCCTCTAATGTGAGGGTTTGTGGGGTTCTTTTTGAGTTGAGGATGACTGATATTTATAAAAGGCTGGTATTCATATGTATGGACAGCTGATAAAACTAAGGTCTGAGTTCTGCCCTATCTTTTGGTATTTCTAGTGAGCATGTAACAAAAAGGACACAACAAAGTCAGAAAGACGATTTTTTTATTTTTTTTTCGCTAACCTCAGCAGCCTAGAAGTTCAAGGGAAAAGTATATGTCTTCATGGACAGACTGAAATGAAAGTTTTTTAACGTTGGCTTGTTTTCAACTTGAACAGTTGTTTAGTTTAGGTTCATCAGTGCGTCAATCATACAAAAGGTGTGTGTACTCACCAGCTGAAAACAAACATGCGGTAAGACTGACGACAATAGTGGGAGAGAGCAGGGAAGAACAAATTCAAGCAGACCTCCACTGTGCAAGCACAGATCTTAATGCTGAGGTGAGAACATGGTATTTTCTTTGCAGATAGGACAATTTTTGTCGTGAGCGTTGCAGGACCTCCATCACTTTCCTACACCACAGATGTAGTAGGTTTGAAAGATAATGCAAGGTTGAGGAGTCTAGTGATAACAGTTATCTGCTGGGGGTTTTTTAAAGGACAAAAAAAATTCCTTTGCATTTCGATAGCACAGCAGTTTGCATATCTGTGTGGGAAACAAGGAAGGAGGAAAAAAAAAAAAAAGGAAGCTTAGCTCTCAATCTCTCCGTCCTGCCTAGAAAATTTTCTGCCTATAACTCCTTCATATAGCTCTCTGGTTCACACTGCCTCTGCATCTGACTCTGCATGGAATAAGTGAAGATTTTCTTTTTTTTCAGGAATGATGCTTTTACAGAGGTGCACGTGATGTGTGTGAAAATAAAGCACTGTTGGTTTTTTAAACTAAATTGTGTATTTCAGTTCATAACTGGAAGTGCCTGTGGTTTTCATTCCTTTTTAATTCTTGCACTTTCAGATTGCTTGGCTGAATAGAGTAAAATACTTGGTGTTGTGATCCAATGTCTGAAAATTATTTCCCTTGGAATTAGGAGTTGGAAACAGGAGGAAAGTTTGAGTTTACCTCCTTCCTCAGCCTCTTAGTTTTTAAGAGGAGAAAAGTGATTAATTACAAGGATTGTAAGAAACTACAGAGCTTAGGTATTTCTCCATATTCTATTTTCCAAGCATCTCTTTCTTAATGTCTTATAATTAGAATTTTTAGTACACATTATAACAAGTAGTTCCCTTGAGTTTTTCTTAAAGCAACAGACTTCACTCTGAAAAGATAGAATGATGTTTGCAGTTCTGTGATTTGATTGCGTATCATCCTCCTGAGTTTGGTTTTACACAAAGCAAATAATTTCGAAGTTGTATTGCTTCCTTTACAGTGTACTAATGTAAGTAATGCTTCTGTAACCTGTTTCAAAGAGAAACACAGTGTGAATGCTTGGATTGATACAGCGGTAAACAATGAGCCCTTTTTCAATTCCGAAAGCTGTATCTTCTTAAAATGTTTCTTAGCTGCTTCCCTCTCCCAAGCCCCTCCTATCTCCTTACCACAAAGAGTTTTAGGAAGGAATTTATTGGGAAAGATTCCTAGTACGCTTTCTCATGACATGTGCAATTTCTTCTGGGTTGCTTAATGAAGTCTTTTTAGTGTGCTTGATTTCATATAAAAGCCTTTCAGTTTTACCCTTTCACTTTGAATGTCATTAGTCAAGACATTTTAATAGAAACACATGAATTATAGGAGCAATAATCAAGTAGCACAAATGAAATACTAATATATTCTTGGGCTTTCATGATGCTTTTGCCACTAAAATTGGGTTTATGGTAAAAATGCTGTTAGCGACATCTGCTAACAGCACAAACTTCATCTCAGCTTGTAAATTGATACTTACACTGGCAGATATTCAGGTGAGTATTGCTTTGTTGCTTTGGCAACAAGAAGAGCAATAGAAACCCTTGAGGGTTCATTTTTAGCCTGCAGCACATTAAGAAAAATAATGCTCTTGAGCATTTTTCTATGAAAGATGAAATACAGTGACAGACTACAGTGTTACTGAGTGTGTCTTACTAGTGATCTCTTTCCAAAGGAGTGCTGTGAGGTATTTCATGCTCCTGTTAACTAACTTCAGAGACAAGATTAAACCATACCTAAAAAAAAACCAAAGAAGGTGAAAAAACAAAGCATTGAATACAGATGGTACTGGTAAATATTCTCTGTTTATTATGGAAGACAGGATTCTCCAAATCACTCCAAATCATTCCTAATACATGTATCAATATCTTTTGCAGAACCAGCATTCTTCTAATGTGAATGTAATATCATGTACCATGAAAATGTCAGAAAGCCAAGTTTCATCGGATGCAGCCTTTTAGATAATTGATGCTATCAGTGCAGTCATTAGGGATTTGAAGATGTGCGATTTGAGTTCAAGTAGTTAAACCTGAGTTCAGGCATGGGAATGTGTTAGTTCTATCCCACTGCCTTCGCAAGTTTTGAAACATTATTGTGGGATTATTTGGCTCAATTTAAATACTGAAGAAAACAGATGAATTTTAATAAGCTTTTTTTTCAGGTTCTGTAAAAGCAGGTAGATTGTTCTATTTTTAAGGTGAAAGAGCCTGTATTTAGGATTTGTATGTTGGATCGACCTAGATGCAATATATCAAGGCAGTATATCACTCCAGTTCTCAGCTATGATGCTGTGCAGGTTAACTAGTGATAATCACACAGGTATCTGGTTTGGTATCTCTTGTTAATGTTATCAGTTGCTTAACAACAATTAACTCTTCATGAGCTAAAGTCAACCTATGGGTATTCTACCCAGTTCCTGGCTGTTTATCGTCTGGCTATGTTTCACTGAAGGATGAGCCATTTACATACCAATCTTTTCTTCTAAATATGAAAAGGTGAATGAGACTTGCTTAACACAGCACATTTTCAGACAGAGTGTGGTCCTTAAGTTTTCTGATAATTCAGATTGTGCTGCTGAAAGCTTCTTTAATTTCTGTAGAGATTTCCAACAACTAGCTTGGTGAGTGGTCATATCCTGATCTCAACCGTGAGCCTCATAAGTAGTTATATGAGCTGCTTAATGAAGGGGACTGGTACAATGACCTGTGAAAATAAAGGAAATTATGGAAAGAGAAATAAGTAATCTACTCTTCACTTCATTACAGATCTTAAGATCATAACAGATTGATCCTTTTAAGAAAGGTCTGTACAATTTACCAAAACATTAGTTCCTGTCAAACTTGACTATCTGATTGATAATTTTCTGGCTGATGAAGTTCTTGCTGCTGTTCAGAAAGTGAAGACAGGTTCGTAATGGGATACGAGCAATCTTCTGAGCCAGTCAGATATTCTGGCTTCTGGGGCCTAATTAGATGTTAGGCCAGGCTTGTGAGTAATCCAGAATCCTGGTAATGATTCCTCAGGAATACTGTCTGAAATACAATTGTTGGCTTCAGCCAAACCCCTGGATGAGATGGATCTGTACTGCAAAAGTCACTGTGATGACTTGCATTAACTAGCAGAGGGGCTACGGTGAGCCGAAGCTGGCTGATGGTGTGAAATGTGGAGATGCTAAATAATTGAGTATTCTACCAGGCTTCCAGACCAAGGCTGAGGCTTCTTGGTAGAGCAGAATGGGACAGCAACTGCACTGACAAGCTGCTGTAAGTGTAACATCATTCAGTTACAGCTGGCTTCTTTGATAGGGGTTCACTTGTTCGAGTATTTTGAAAGCCAGTGTACTATAAGGTACCTATTGCTGCTGGTAGGAATTATCCACTCAGTGGCACCATCATCTTTAAGTAGAATCATTAGCCAGTTACTGAATATTCCCCTCTCCATGTAACAAAGCACATAGTGATCTCACGCCTATGGATAATCTATCTGCGAGCAAAAAGCAGGTTATTTTAAAACATGTTGACATCAGTGAGTGTAATATAAGAGTGTAGTAATATAAGAATGTTTTCTGTTTGCTTTTTTTTTCTTTTCATTGTATCTAGGCTTTGGCTGGATTTTTTGTGGTCAAGTATGTTGGTTCTTTAATACTGGGAGGTTTAGATTGGACTACAAAGGCAGATACATAACTTCTTTCAAGGGAGCTGAAAAGTGAAATACAGAAGGTAATTTTCAGCATTTAAAAGGAAGTAGCCCTCAATAAGTGTCGTCTCCTTTTTTTTTAAATTGATGATAATCACTTAAATTCAATGCATTTTAGTATAGCTGCTGTCCTACTAATTTACTAATTCACTGGCTGGACATATTATGATTTTTTCAATTGTCTTCTGGCCCTCTCATTCACCCCTCAAAACAAGTTCCTAAAAGCTGAAGACTTCTATATCCAGAATTAAGCCTTTTAACAACAGGTAAGTTATTCTTGGTGACCATCACAGACCAGTTTAAAAGCAGTTTGTAAGGCTTTAGAAATTAACTCTAGGCTGAAAATAATTGCATTAGTATTAGGAGAATGAGAGCCAAAACTTCATCTATGTCCATGGTCCCCGAATTTGTGTGCAAAGAACTCCTTTGTGCATTTGATGACATTTCCTAGACCTCTTTTGCTTCCCACTTGGAAATACTTACTCGTTTGGTCTTCCTCGCTGGTCCTGTACGTTCTCCTTTTCCTTTGTCCTTATGCAATACAGTGGTGGGGAGGACGACCACAAGGAGCTGTCACAGTCAGTGCCATTCCTTAAGCAGAAGAAAGCCACTTCTTTCAAGGCCTTGACCTTTTTTTGTCCTACCACCAATTCTAGTGGACCCTCACTATCTTATGGCTCTTCTTGCTGACTGAGACATTTCTGCTTTTTCCAGTGGAGCAACTCAGCCTGCTCTAATTTTACAGAGATACGTACTTAGGCAAAATACTTGAATGAACTACATTGCTTGTAGCCATCCTCTCTCATCACATCCCCCTTTGAAGAGGGACATTTTCACAGAGCCATGTCAAACCTGTGAAAAGTATGTTCCTGTGTTGTTGGAGAGGAATTAGAGTTGAATGTTTAAATGGTTGTATTTGCAACATCACTGTCCTTTGGAAAATTCTGGGGGAAAAAAACGGACTCAAAAATTCATCATGAAGTGGTACTGAAGACAATTGTCAATTTCTTGATAGCACCAAGGCATGGATTACTGCAGTATGTCCTGGAAAAAAAAATGCTTTGCTAGCAAGTACTTGATGTGTGCATAAACTATACAAGGTTGAGTGTTTAAATAAGATTCATCTGAAACAGGCAGTTCATATTTTTTATTGAAAACTTTATACAGAAATGTGGAAATCTTTTAACACTTTAATACTACATCAGCTGTTATTTGATAATTATTTAGAAGTGTGGAAAGGTTTTCACCTTTAAGAAAATTATTCCATTTTGTAAGGCATTTCTTGACCTGACTTTTTTTATTATTATTATTAGACAGTGTTTTTAACATTAACTGAAAGGAAAAATGGATCAAAACTTTCAAAAAAAAAAAAAAAGGAATAAAGTCTTAATTCAGTCTTCAGGTGATGTTAGGATATATGTCCCACTTACTGTCAAGCCTCATTACTGAATTTTCCAAAAATTGATACTTTGTACTTTCGAGTCTTGCCATTTTCAGATAAACACTATGTACAAAACCCCCAAATTTTATGCTGCTTAAAATAAATGATTAATTCTTTCAACCTATTCTGTGTGTCTTTCTAAATCCTGTTAAGATGAACTTCAAAGCAAATAAATTATATCCATCCAAATTCTTCCTAGTGCTTTGTGACTTTGAATTCTAACTTCCGGCTTTAGCTCTGAAAAGAAAGCAGAACTGCTTTAGATCTCATCTGAACCTGGCAGGGAGAGGAGGAGTCAGGCAAGTCTAGCTCCAAGGTGATTTTTCCTACTTACACCCAAATAAGTGAGAAGTTCTCACTTCAACGTTTAGTCAGTTCATTTTGGTATTGGACAGGAATCAGTCACAGGAAACATTAACTTAAGAAGATGAAGCTTCTGAACCTCTGGAATGGATTCATGCAATATTTTGGATTGTTGCTATCTACTGCTTTAAACTATAAATCAAGAAGACATACAAATTGAATGTGCCTATGCCTAAGACAGACAGACAGCCTGAAAGGGGTGGTTTCTTACCTTGCGAGAGCCCAGAGGAGAGTGGTTACTGTGCTCTGTGTTTTGTACCCCGGGAGGTGGCGCACACGGTATGTTTTTAAAATAGGAGTTTTCAGCCCTTTCACAGCATATTTTGTCTTGCTTGAATTGTATTAAAAGTACTTTCATTTTTTTCTTTTTTTTTTTAAAAAAAAATTCTACCTGAAAAGGTCCTTAGCTTGGGGTTTCCTCATCATTTAGTAATAGCTCTCTTCCCTCCCCCCAAAAAGCCTCTTTTTAAAAAAATGTTCATTATTTTAAAGTGTTTATCTTTAAAGGTAACCTGGTGTATTACACGTGTAGATAGATTTGAGCGATGGGACAAGCAAGACAGATTAACACCAACTATTTAATATGGTGGCTTTATTTCACACTTTGGAAAACTGCTGGTTTTGCTTATTACTGTCCTGATACTCGGTGAAACCTACCTGTTATTACACAGCTCTGCTCACAGGGGGACTGTACAAGTTTTCAATCTTCTTCCTGTGCTTAAACTTCTCTTATACTTTTGCAATTGCCATCACCTTCAGAGCACCCTCTGTGCTTCAGGTTTATTGAATCTAAAACTGTGAAACTCTCTGTTCATTCACAATTCTCTTGTGCATCTTTCCCTGTTAAAACTGGCCTATCCAGACAAAACACCTTTTAAGTTTGTGTATGAAAAATGAAAGCAAGAATTTATTGTAAGAATGTGGCTTTTTTTGGTAATGACAGTGCAGCGTATACAAATATGTGAAGGTCTACAGCTCAAGTGCTCAATGTAATTTTGAAGGACAACATTTACTATTCTTCCCTTCCTGCATCAAAGCAAACTCTTTTTTTAAATAAATGGTTGGGGGTTTGGTTTGTTTGGTTTTTTTTTTCCCTCTAGAGGCTTACAAGTAACTTCTGCCTATACCTTTCTAGGAAATTCAATAGATTATTGTAAAAACTACAAGAATCTATGCTGCCAGTATATACACAAATATTAGCATATTGGATTTTTATAGTTGTTAGCTAGATAAAACTGCTTTTAATGAATAAACAAGGTATTGTGATTCTTCAGTTTCTTTTCAGGCACCCAACACGGTAAATAGAATACTATTTACTTTTTGGTTTGTTTTTTAATTGTAAGCTTAACATTAACTTCAGCTTTCCATATTCTTACTGTATGAGATTTTTTTTATAGTTGTGCATCTTTATAGTCTCTAGGCTGATGTTTTACGTTGTTTTTTTTTAATGGCTGATGTGTTTTTATAGTCTAGTTTGCACATATATTCACTTCCATTGAAAAAACTCATATTCATCTTTTTCCACACACTGTCCTGAAATACCAACCGACTGTGACTGCCCATTTCTGTCGCTATTCTGGTCCACAGGTAAGGTGAGACTTTGGCTCTCTTCTCCCACTCTAGAAGAAGACAAGTCAGAAAGAAATCCAGCTCTCTCACCGTGTGTGTGGATTTGGCTTCAGAAATGGATTTACTGTGGGGTTTTGTTGTTTTGTAACTCCAGCATCTTCTTCAGGTGACCTGAGCCACATCATGGTGATGTCAGCATGAGTCCCTGTGGAGAAACCTGGTGTTGGCAGAATGGATCAGGGAAGAGCTCCAGGACATAGCAAGGGATGTCATCATGCTACAAGTGCTTTGGGATTGCTGATAGCAGGGCCCTTGCCAATTCAGCTCCCTCTGGTAAATCTCTACTTGATTGAGTGGGCTTGCAGAATTGTTTACATCCAGAAATGGCTGTAGACCATGTGGGATTGCAGAGAGTCTGTGCTAATAGGGACCTGTAAGCTTAATGACTGTGCTGACAGCAGCATTTCAAGAAAAGAGACAACAGAGATCCTGTAGGATTGTGCAAAGCCATATCAAAATAACCAGCATTTAACTGAAGGATTTTCCTGTCCCTCTCATTTTGCCCTTCACTCTCTCCTTGCCTTCCTCTTCTGAAAAGTTTGGGCCGCTATGTATTAAAGATGACTAGATTTGGGCCCACAATGTATTGAGCTATTGATGCTAATACTGATGAAACTTTGCCGGTCAACATCTTCTTTCTGGATGAAGTGCAATTGAATATATCGATCTGCCTTGTGTATCTCAGGATTAACAAAGTATTAGAAAAACATGCAAATATGCCCCACCTTTGTGTTCTTTAACAAGCCAGCAATGTCCTGGGAGCTAGACTCAGTAGCTTTATAGGTTTTCTAGCTGATCTGCTGAAAGTAATCATTGCCTGCCTTTCATTATGTGATCCATTTTTGCATATCTAGGGACAAGGTACTAGCATTTTAATATATCCACACACACAAAAAAAAGAAGTATCTAAAAGCTGTCATCTTGTTCTAAGTATTTACTCCTAGGTTTCATTAAGATGTTCAAGATATACTGGGAGGAAAAAAAAAAGTTATTGTATTAAAATATGAATTTAAATCCCTATTTCCACACTACTCTTCAGGCTACCACAATTCAGGATGCTGAGGTTCTACCTGAATTATGGGCACAGACACACAGTGAAGCATGGCTGAGTTATGGCAGCTTAAAGAAGTGCTCTTCCACATTGCCATCCTTACTGTCTATGTGTATGTTCTTATCTGTCCCAAGTCTCAGGTAAAATTACTTAACTTAAACATCAGTTGTATATTTTATGTAGGTGGTCTAGTTTTTCTAGTAGCCCTTGAAGTCCTTGTGACCTCTACAAGTGAAGACGGGGTACAATATCCTTTCTCTGCCTCCATTTTAAATCATTAAATTCTTTCAATTTGTCTTAGCAGGATTAAAAAAGGCATTTTTGGCCATTTGTAGAGGAGCAGAAAACATGAAAATTAAATAGCTACAAGGACTGGGATGACACGTCTGCTAATTTGTTAGCCAAGTGGGGTGGATGAAGAACGTACTTCTGGAGGTACAGCGACTCAAAGGACAAGCAGAAACTTGCTCTGTTATAATTTTTCAGTATTATCAAATGCCCAAAAACTTTCTCTAAGGGCTGTGGCTTTTGTGATGATAGGGCAAGTCTAACACTTAAGCACTGTGTACATATATATCCACCTGTTCCATTTAGTGTCTGCAAGAGTCATTTGTTTCCCAAGTAGGTTTCCTGTGCTACTTATCACCAAAGGGTCTTATGGCCTCACAAGCATCAAGAGTGAAGATTAATGTTTTGAAAGCTTTTCTCTATGCTTTTGAATTACAGAATGAAAGGTTACAGAATAAGAACAGAACTGATACTTCAAAAGTGTTCTGCGTCCCACATCTTTGATTAATTACTAAAGAAAGAACAATACCATGTTTATTTTGCAGACACAAAACTGAGACACCTGAAGTAAAATATTTTAACGTTTCCTAGTCCCTTTGGTATTGAAAATCCCCTCAACTAATGACCACCGGATCCCTGGGCTCTGGCAGGCAAGCAAACCAATTACAGTGTTGCCTGGTTTTGTAGAAAATGCCTGGATGTATGTACTTCAATGTAGTTTAGGCAGTAATGAAAACGAAGTAACCTGCTACATTTTTCTTGCAGGTAAATTGGCAGTTATCCAACAGACACTGATCACTAATGATCAGTGATGGGTTGGTTTTTTTCATAGTAACCCACTAATGATTTTTTTTTTTTCATAGTAAGGTGATGAGGTGGTGACAAAGCTCCAAGAGGCTTAAAATTTTTATCCAAGAAGTCTGTGACCCACCAATGCTCATACAACAAGTTTATTTCAAAATTAAATTATCCTGAGTCCTAGTTCATTTTCCTTGCTGTAATAAAAGCAGGAGATTTTTTCATTTGGCTACCATGAACTGTAGCATTTTAGGTTTAAAAACATACTATTTTTTACTTTAAAGGCTAGAAATGTACTCTTCAAAAGTTTCAGTGATTTATTAGGAGAGACCTCATTTTCTGATGTGCCAGCTTGCAGGAAAACAGTTCCGGTAGAAACAATTGCATGTTTGGAAAAGTAACCCAGAGCAGAGTTGCCCTTAACTTTCTCGTGCCCACTCATAACTTCTTTTCCTATTTGTCCTATGCTTTTCATTTCTTATTTGTCCCATGCTGCTGCTGTAATTATTCACATGCCTAGGTTTTATTGGATGTCGCTTGTTATTTGCAAGCTCCAGTACATTTGAAAATAACCAGCAGCAATTACTCCCTCAGGTTTTACTGCAATTTATAGGATACTATAATACACCACTTATAGACACGGACAAGAAATGCTTCTTCTCCAGGGACTGGAAACATTTATAGCTTTCATGGGTGTCCTGGGAGGAAGGCAAAAGCTCCAGTCTGGCTGTGGTCCTTTACGTGCTCTCCTGCAGGATTTTATTCATCTGTTTGCTGAACTAAACATAATTTCCGTGCATCATTACAGGCGAGGGAAAGAAGAAGCTTAAAGGAAACTAAATCAGAGTGCTTTAAGGGTATACACTAACTGACAGTGTTGTTTGAGCCATTTTCAAAGTAAAACCCCTAGCTTCTTTGTTTGGGTTTTGCCCAACTTGGAGGTCTTCAGCTGAGTTTCCTGAACATGTCTGAGTGGCTACTTCAGTTTTAGAAGCTGTCCTTTATGTTAGCTGTAATTTCCCTGGTTCAGGGTCAGGGCTGACTGGTGCTAGCGGGGCTCAATGCCCATGCAGGCCTGCAAACACCTATCATGTTGGAAACTGAAAGTTTTTTAAAAATCCAGAAAAGCAAGTCCATCATGCAGGGCTCTTGATGGGCAACGTCTGTATCTCAAGCTATCTGCCACAAACTAGAAAATACGCGCTGCCAGCACAGTGCTGTACTTTCACGCTCCTTACATCTGGCCTGGGAGGCTGGGAAATGGGAGAGAAGCAGGGGTGCAAACAGTGCCAGTTTTTTTTGTGGGGCAATGGAAACTGAGGCCTGATGAAGCTACCCCACCAAGAAGGAAACACCCAGGTGAGGGTACATGACACCCTGCTCACAGCACCAACAGGGCCCACCACAATGAAAGACGAACCAAGGGCTCAGCCTGGTAGGCTGGTGCCTGTGGTAGGGCGTGTGTCACCTGGGTGTCATGGTGGTGGCTGGAGGAAGGTGGAGAAGGCTCCAGTGAGGGCTTGAGAGCTAAAACACCAGGCAGACTCTGGTTTTAGCCAGGAAAAAAAAAGCCTCTGCTTGCTTGCTTTCTGGGTTGAGTTCAAAAGACTTAAAAATAACCAGTTTATTTTGAGATCTGGGGGGGAAACAGCTTTGTGAACAGGCTGCCGGATGGCATGTGAGCCTTCCTTTTGATCCTGCCAGCCAGCTGGTTTCTTTCTGCAGAAAATAACTTGTAGCACCACCTCTCAGGCTTCAAGTTTTTAGGCGGTGTCTACTGTTGTTATCTCCTTGGCTCAAAAGGGGCTTGGCTTGGTAGATGAATCCCCCTTTCCCTAACCCCGCATGCCCTCTCCTCCTCCAGAGCAGCCATGGCCACTCAGAGCACCAGGCCCTTCCTTCACCTCCTTTGCCACGGAGATAACGTGAGGCCTCGACTCTGCCTAGTCCTCCCCGAAACCATCAAACGCCAAAGCGGCCGGGAAAGCGAGGAAACCATCGCACCTCCCCGCGCCGTAGCCACAGCAATGGCAGCGGCAGGGCCGCCTTCTGCTCTTGGCAGGCAGAGCCTCGCCCGCCGCGGCTGGCAACAGCCCTCCGTGACCTCCCGTCTGAGAACATCGCCCAGGACAACGGGGTGCGGCGCTCGGCCGGCGGTGCGGTGCCGCGCCCTGCCGCCGGGGCGGTACTGGCAGGTGTTCTCTCCCCTTCCCGCCTCGTCCCGGTAGCTGCAGTACGAGGTGGGAGAGAGGGACGACGAGAAGGAGGAGGAGGAAGGGAGGAAGGGAGGGCAGCCCGCCCACTCCCAGAATAATGTGGCTGCTCAGGCAATGTGAGTAGCAGTCCCGTGGCGGTGGCGGAGG
>VWZK01014711.1:1245-33833 GCA_013396935.1 Baryphthengus martii
ATCTCTCCATCTCTCCATCTCTCCATCTCTCCATCCCTCCATCCCTCCATCCCTCCATCCCTCCATCCTTCCATTCTTCCATCCCTCCTTCCCTCCATCCCTCCATCCCTCCCGGAGGGGTTTTAGCATCTCACAAAGGCAAAAGTCGGATTTCTTATTAAAAATAAAATAAATCCACAAAGCAGTAGACATTTCCAATTCCCCCCCAACCTAATCTACGCGTGCACCTCTTGGGCACGGCAATGCGCTGCCTTGCACACAGCACAACCAGGCGGAAATGATATTGAGAAGCCTTATAAAGAATGGCACAGTTTATTTAAACCAGCCATTAATCCTACTTACCTTGCTGCTAGTTGAACCTAATCCTATTTCCTCCATGCATTATAAGGACAGTGAAATGACAGATTTTTGTTCTCTTGGTGGAGGCTGGCCGGGAGGAGCACGTTGCCGGTGCCTGGGCTGTTGCTGGAGCCGGAGGAGCGGGATGCGCTCCGCGGGCAGTGGCAGCTTCCAAAGGAAATCACTCAAGGGAAACTTCGCCAGAGACAAAAAACCCACATTCAATTTCCTGACTACTGCTTTCCTCCTCGAGTTATTTATTTTGGCAATTGCACATTCAATAAATGAAATATTCAATCAACTGACCGCCTCACCAGCTTGTATGATTCTTTCAAGACCCCTTTTTTAAAAATTTATTTTATCGCTTAAATAAACTATGGGGAGGGTTCCCATATCCCTGCTTTCCTTGGCAACTGGTGCATTATGTGGCTTATGAATTTTGCAGACAATGAACCCCAGTGTGGATGAAGTGGACCATACACACATATACATGCCTTCTCCCAGGCACGTTACACATTAGGGCGAAGTATCACTTATTCTTTCGTCTTTATCACACCTTTTCCTTTCCCAGACTTTACCCCAAATGCTGAGAGTTGGGATGTGAAGCTAGTGTCAGAGATTTCACTGCAGAGACAGAAACCTCTTGAAATAATCAGATGGCAAAATACCAGGCTCACTCCCAAGAGCAGCATTTGCAGTGTTCCTGCCTGGCATTTTATTCCCTGCTTTATCTCCCCGTATCACACAAATCCATACACTGTGTATCATTCCTCTTTGAAATGCCATGAACTTGGTGTTTTAAATCAAACCACCCTTTCTTTTTTTTTTTTCTTTCTTTCTTTCTCTTTTTTTTTTTTCCTTTTTTTTTAGCTGCAAAACAATGGAGATTGTCAAAGGGCCTCGGGTTGAGCTTTTCTGCGTGTTCACAAAGCGTTAAAGCTTTATCGAACAAACCAGCTCTGTCTGACCCCTGCCAGACAAAAGGCAACTTCCATTTTCCACCGCAGAGGAGAGAGAGGTGCAGAGGGGGACACGGAGGGGATGTACAGTAGGATTGGGTGGGCCTGGGGCCCTAGGGTGCCCCGAGACAGTGGTGGCATGCCCTGTCACCCAGCCAAGACACTGGAACTGCTGGTCTTGGTTATTTCAGAGGTACTGCTGATGCACTCAGCTTTGTGTAGTAGGGGGACATGGTGCCAATGCAGTCAGAGTAACAGAAAACCTGTATACAGGCAGCTCTAGGGGCTCAGACACAGCTTTTGAGTAGTGCTGTGTTGCACCGAGCCTTGCTGCACTCACCCAGACAGTGCTGCACCCACCCTGGGCAGTGCTGCACCCACCCAGACAGTGCTGCACCCACATGGGGCCAGGCACTGCTGCCCAGTGCCAGACGCACACCAGTGCCACCCTCCCAGAGCACAAGCCAGTCTGATCATGTCCTCCTCAGCCACCGCACACTGTGTTCTGCTCATGCCTGACCACGCTGGTGCCTGACTGGTGCTTGCCTGCCACGTATGCCCCAGCTTCACAGGTGTCTGCTCTGCCCCAAAAGTCAGCACCCAGCATGGAGCAGAAATGTGCCACAGGGGCACATTTCCCTCCCAAGCCAGAGCCCAGTCTGGTGTCCAGCCAGAGACACCAGTGAGCCTCAGTGGAATGAATATGCCCTTCCCACATGAGTCGTCCTGGGTGCTTTGAATTTCTCCTCAAGGCTCTGCAGAGAGCAGAATCGCTCCATTGCTCCTTACATCCACCCTGATGATTTATCTTTTCTGTGTTTTTTTTCTTCGACTTTTGAAAAAGATGGGATCATCTTGTTCTGTAGCTGCATACTACCATGAGGCATTGATGGGAGAAACGATCACAGTGGTCAGAAATGGTCAGAATGGTCTTCTGGGAGACACCACAGGCAGAGGGATAGCTGGCAGATGAAAAGATCTGTAAATGCTGGTGTCTGGATGCAGGCATCTACATGAGCTTGGGATCTGGGTTGCCCTTACGGAGCCCCAGTCAATCTTCAGCTGCTGGTCCAGAAGAATGTTGGTCCTTTGTAGGCCCTTGGTGACATTTACTATCACTATGTGGGTGTCTCAGACACCCTTCCAGTGGCACCAGTCTCTGCTAACCACCATGGCAGCTTGCGCATTTTGCTCACATGTAAACCCAGACATGGAGATGCTGGACTAAATCCTGCCCAGCATGTCTGAAGCTTTGACAAAAATCTGAGCAACATTTCCCCCAGCTCCAGCAGCAGCCAGGTAGCAGATGAATCATTTTATTGACAAGCACGGTGATCTCGTCAGCAGAGACGTGTCTGGAGCACCATGAAGCTGAGCAGTGCAAACAGCTTATTACTGCATCTGATGGCCTAGATCCACTGTGCCACCTTCTCCTGTGCAAGGACAAGTGTGGGGACATCCTTTGATGGCATCTGAGGCTGAAACAGGCTACTGAGCGGTGAGTGGGAGAAACCCTCACCTCCCATGTGTTGTGCTTTGGAGTTTGCTGGTGAAGTCCACACCATTTCTGCCTCAGATCTGGTTATTTGCAGAGACACTCTTGCCCTTTGCCCATCTCTGTCCCACAGGCAGCAGAGCAAGGTCAGCACTGCCACAATGGCAGAGATCACCTTTCTGTGGGTATATCGTGTTCTTTCAGTGCCAAAACACCCATTAATTTCTAATCCTTTTCATAAACGGTTCATTTCCAAGGAGGAAGCTGGGACCATGCTCAGCTTTGGGTGGTGGGCACGGGCTGCCTCCCCCCACCAGCAGCATTTTGCATTACTCATTAAGGAAAGCTGGCACTGGCTTTGCTGTCAGTGGAGATTTGTAAACCTGATTAAATTCCTAAGCATATGTTTGGAAATGAGAAGCAGCTCTCTGAAGTCAGTGGAATTGCTCTGATTGAAAATCTCAAGTCAAGAGGAGGGAAGCCTGGCCCCGTGTCTAAGCTCCCGCTAGGAAGAGCCACAGGCAGCAACAGCTTTGGGCACTGCTGCCATGGGGGAGAAGCTGAACAGAAACTGGAATAAACACCTTTATTGTGAAAATCCGGTAATATCACAGAAGTGTTTGTGTCGACACTTTTTAAGTGTGTAAATAACGAACCAAAGTACCTGGATTAGCAGGTAATGCCTGATATCTTTTCCAGGCTATTTTATATGATTTGGAGGACAATCCTAAGGCAAAAGGGAAGCTCATTGAACTCAGGATGTACCAGATGTTTCCACCAGCAGATGTTTGGCTTTGAGTGCTTGAACAAATGGCCACAGCTGAGCCGCAGCAGTGAAGGGTTGACTTTGCCTTGTAAGGTTCAGCTCTTCATGTCACTGGGCTCAGCCATTGCAAAAGCAAATCTTTTTGAATGGGAACCATAATTTCATTCCCTAAACCAAACAGTTCCCAAGAGCATATCACTTATTTTGGGACAGCACTACTTCCCTGGAACCAGCCAAATTTACCTGGCATAGAACTGCTGTAGTATAACAATGACTCCGACCTGTGAAGCTTAAATCAGTGAGAGATTTGAAAACCTGGAAAGGCAAGTGGGTCCTTTGGTTGCTCCACATTAGAAGCAGTCAGATAAGAATGCCACAAAATATTGTCTGTGCAGGGTCACACCTCTGCAGCAGTCACAAGTACACTCTTTGTGTGTCCTGCCGTCGAATACGTTAGCACTCAAAACTTAACCACAAAAAATGTCTGGAAGAAACACATTTGAGTTGCATCCATGCAAATTTTCGCATCAGATGGAAGATGCTGTTCACGCATCAAGGACCTGACCCACTGGGACTGAGACTGGCTGCCCAGAGCTGCCTCCACGTGATGCCTCTCAGCATATCTGCCTTGGCTCTCTAGTCGCCCGCAGGGCTGGGGTTGGACCCTCTGGAGGGAGGTAAATCGAAGGCACGTGTCTGGAATTACTCCCATTTTACACCCGCATAAGGGATGGGGGAATCAGCCTGACTTTGTGTAACTGGGACAAAAGAAAATTCTATTTAAATTCTACACCCCATCAGCGAATCTTGCAGCAGCCTAATTTTTCTATGAAAAATGCCTTGGGCAAGGCTTGTGTGGCCCAGAAAAGGAGAAAAAAAGTTTGAATTTCCTCTATTCTGTTTATTTGAAACCTCCTTCTAAATGACTGGTGAATCTTGGGAGATTTGGCCCACTGGTGGCCAAATTGGGGCTGCGATGCTGGAGAGGGCACCCAGCCAGGGAGCATCAGCACCCCTTGAGGCAAGGAGGATGTGGATATGGGAGTCAAACACTTGTGCAATTAAGCCAGAGAGAAAAAAATAAAAAATAATAAAAAAAAAATATTAATTGAGTAACCTCAAATTACAAATCAATTTGAGGAAATCCCAATCTAGCTGCAGACACTCTATGAGCAGTTAAAGCTAAACTCATTGAGCAGACAGTTCTAATTAGCACACAGTGCCGGGTTGCTCCGACAAGCTCCGCATGGCTTTCTCTGTGTCAGATGTGCTCAGTCCTGAGCTGTGACACTCGTCAATTTGACCCAAAATACAGTGAAGGCCGGATGTCACTGCGTTGAAATCGTTTAGGGGCTGAAGGAAGTCAAACTTCAAATTTCTCCGCTCCAGCACCTCTGTGCTGCCTTGTCCCAGCCACCCCGGGCTGGTATCTGACCTCATTCATGCCAGTGCAAATCTGCAATAACTTCACGTTAGCCACAGGGTTTATTGCAAATTGTCCTTGTGTAAAGAGACCAAAATCTGGTTTATAAAGTTGGCTTCTTTTCCCTCATTCCCATGCAAGAAATCCTTCTGCAGTCAGAGTCAGTGGGACAGTTTTCACCTCTTAACTTTAGAATTGCTCTCAATTCACACCAATGGAAGAAAGGGGCAAATCCATTTCCTCTGTAATAGTTGTGTTGCTTTGGTGGTGCAGGATTTAGCCCTTTAGATTGAATGAGGATTCAACCCTTTTTTTTGAGGAGCCCAAAAGAAGATAATACCTAGACCTCACTGCAGCAAGGCATGTCTAGTTACTGGAAAAGGGGGATGAAACATTGCACCAAAAAAACCCATCTTTCAGCTTTAGTGAAAGATATGATCTCATTCTTTTCCCGAGGCTGTAGAAATATGTGGCTTTTCCTTGTAGAGAAGTGTATTTTTCCTTCGGGAAAGGCTGAAAGACTATTTGGATAGTGTATTATTTTAGACATATTTTGCATTCCTGCTCTCCCTCAGAGAAGGAAGCTGCTTTCTCCCACTTCTGCAACACTCCTTTATTCCCTTGTGCCAAACTATGTTTGATCAAACACATGGGACAAGATCCTTGAGTAATGCAGACACAAGAATCCATAAAGCTGTGCTCATTTACACCTGGAGATTTACACTTCCGTCACAAATTTCTGTTTTTTTCATCTTAAACCCTATCCTTCCACAAACCTTTTATCTTTTTTTGAGCCTGATGTCTGCCACTGGGAGACATTTTCCCATCTGTGTGTTGCATCCACTTGCTGGTATCTGGAGCCCAAATCACGTTTAGTTCTTTTTGCAGAGTGTGTGGCCAGGTACGGGAAAAATGTAGGTAATATTGTCATGGTCTCATATTTTTTGGGCTGCTCCGATGTAAGTAGAGCTTAAAAACGTCTCTATAGTGGTAGCAGTTATTGCTCTACCTTATTGAAGCATTTACATGAGGGAGCATTGGTGAGGAGAAATAGTAACTTTTATTAGATTAATTGGAGTAATTGCACACAGCAGATTGTCTTTGGGGTCTGCAGCTTTCAGATCTGAAGCAAAGTGTGGGTGCAATGCACCTCATCTGCCTTTTCAGCTATAATAAAACCTCCTCTACCTTTCCAAGTGTAATAAAAGGTATTCCTCGACCCACAGCTGCCATCCCTGGGAAGCCTTTCACTCACCAGTTGGGCCAAGGTTGCTACTGCAACTCAGTTGCGAGCAGACAGCTGGCACCTATTGCCCAAGTGTGGACATGGGCATTGCAAACGTGACCCCTGAGCCTGTCACTCAGGCTGCCCTTAGAGCTGAGGAGAGATGTGGATGCTTCCAGGGAGTGAAGCCCCTCCCTAAAAGTGCCTCAACGGATGACTCTTCAGGAATACTGGTTTTGGTCTGGCAACAGGGAACACTTCAGGCGAAGGGCTCCCCTGCTAATGTCTCAGGTGAGGGGTGAACTCCATCCCCGGCCTCCCATCACCCTGGTGAAGTGGTTGGGAAGGCACCCAGGAGCTGGTGTGTCCATCCTGTGGTTGTCCCTGCAGCTATCAAAGAAGGCATCTGAACCCAAAGCTGCCCTTACAAGCCAGGTGCAGCTCACGCAATTTCAGGATGGGATTCAAGCAAGCAGTGACAGCTCGTGGAGACATCATTCATTTCTCCCTACCCCGGAAAAGGCTTCCCCAGAGAATGGCAAACTTTCTGTTGACCCTGTATCTCTCAGGGTATCCACTGCTGTCCTGTTCCCCAAAGGCCACTGCAATCATTTCTGCCCAGATTTATTTCATTTCAGAATGTCTCTTGGGTTTCATCTCTATTAAATCATTTGGACATTGAAAAGTGGGATTCACCACACTTAGCTGTAGTTCTTTCCAGTGTACGTGTCTCCATGTGAGCTTGTCACCCTGATTCTCTGCACAGTCAGTGGAGAAAAACAAGCCCTTTCAGTGTCAACTCAGATACCTACAGAGAAATGAGCAGCATTCATTGCAAGCTTCATGCCACTGAGAAGACAGCCCAGGGTGACCAGTTCCAGTGTATATGATTAGCTTAATTCCAGCTCAAGTATTTAACTTCCTATGTTGTGCATTTTGCTTCTCTGTAATTTTTGTAAATCGTGGAAACAACTGTACGGAGACAAGATGCTTTCCCAGAAATTTTCACTTTGGTGCCTGGATATACCGTACAGAGCTCCCTTAAGTTGAATTATGTAAGAATTTTCCCAGTTTTCATTTCCTAAAAGCTGTGATTTGGAAAGAAAAATGCAAAAATAAATGATGGCTCTCAAATACAAACAAGCAGGAATCAGCCTTGGACATGGGAGTGCACAAACCCTGTTGCTACGTTAACCTTGTGTCTGAAATGTGCTCATCAATGAGTCATGTTTTGGAAATAGGAAAGAATGAAGCTGGATGCTATTCCTCTTGGAAATAAGGGGAATGGGGATAGAATTTTACCTGTTTAGAAAGAAGAGGACCCTGACATTTCTGTATATATTGCAATGTCTTTTCAAAGAAGTCATGTTACTGGGTGGTCTGACTTGTACTCCCCGTGTTGGCGTGTACCACATTCGGCTCCAACAGCAGCAGTGGAATTTCTAGGGGATGGGTCTTTTTTTTTTTTACGATAATTTCTTTTTTCAAATATATTTGAAGTGCAGGTTATATTAAACTGGGTAATAATTAGTGAAAATACTCCTATCTAATGCTTAGATTATTACAAGTGCCTGAGGCAATTCTTCAAGGTTTATAACAGACATAGAAATCAATGTTTAATGTCAAAAGTGATTCCGGAAGGTGTTTATTGAGAGCTATTTTTTAATATAAAGTGTAAAGATTAGAAAACTGCTTTTATTCTTAGTTTTACTTCTAGTGAGGACTGGGGGAAAGATGTGACATCATCAGGGAAAAATATTAACCATAAAAGCTGGTGTTAAATCTTCTTTTAACATTCTTGATCCAAAATACCAGTTAAAACAGCCTACTCAGAGCATTTGTCTGTGATGGACAATGTTCTTCACTGACATGGGTTTTTACCTGATTCTGAGCGCGATTGCTACAAGTAGAACTTCTCCTTGTGCATTTCCAAGTTTGCACGTCTACTAACCACAAGCTGCATTTCCCTCAGGCAGTTTGTCCTTACTGCTGAAGGACTAGGTCCAGCAGTCAGTAAGGAGCCATAGCAAAGTCAGCAGACCTTAAAGTTTGGTCCAGAGGAGAATACATCTGTGTTCTTTATCCCCCTGGTACAGTACGTAACCTCTCAGTGGCAACTGGACAATGGCTATGTTCTTCATTACCCCTGTGTATGCACAGTACCTGTGGTTTCATCTGCATTGGTCCATCCTATTCAGTTAGAAAAGGAAACTTCACAGCATGATAATCTATGTGCATCGTAAAGAAGCATGGGGTGGGAAGTTTTGGCTATCTAGTATAGACTTTGAGCCTTCTTAACTTACAGTTTCCCAACTCCACCTCCTTCCTTCTGTACTTGAACCCATCCCTGCAGTTTTGTCTATCATGTCACATTGTTTTTACGGTATCCATCCCAGAGGTGTAAATGTTGAAATAACAGTGTTGGCATTAGTGTGATAATTTTAAATTTCTGTGAGTGCATAGAAAAGCCTTAGGATATGAGATGATAATACAGACTGAAAAATACCTTTCACTGAAGAGAAGAGAGTCAGCCAGAGCACTGCCAGGAAGCGCTGGAAAAATGTCATCCTGGGCAGGGCTGGGTGATGTGTGTCTAACGCTCCCCTGCCTGAGGGACAGGAGAAGGAGGAGGTATCCTGGGATCCAAGACCAAGAGACATTAAAGGAAGCTGAAGCCGCTGCAGCTCTGTTTTGTTTCTACAGCAAAACCACTCTATGCTTTCTTTGATGCCTCCCACTATGTCAGGATGGAAACACCCGCACCAGGACATCGAGGACTGGGTAAAACCAGCTATCCCCCTACTGCCTAGCCAGACGTGACATGCAGGAAGCTGGAGGTCCACCTCCATCAACTTGTCTCATCCACAGTGGGTCATGCTGGCACTATCCACCACAGGATCACTGCTGCCTATGCCTGGTGGAACACGCGCTTGCACTGCAGTGATTTTTGAAGATGGCAGAAAACTGACGGATCAAAAGTTTAGCCCAGAGGCTGCTGTCAGTTTGCTCAAGCAAATAACTTCATACAGTTTTCAGAGATCAGTGAGATCTCCACAGGCAGAAGGGAAACATAAACAAACAGGAAAGTTTTTTCTGCAGAGAAAAGTTGACCTCTGCCCCCTGACCTCCTAAATAGGTGAAGATGGGGAAAAGAAAGGGTTATGGGGCTGGAAGGGAGGAGGAAGCAATGGGGTCCAGTGCTAGGCTGGGGAAGGTAAGCAGGAGCAGACCCTAAACTGTACAAGGAGGGTCAGGACCTGCCACTGAGCACTGCAGAGTCAGATCCCTGTATTGCTCAGGCTACTGAACCACTCCAGTTCCCCTCTGCTGGGGATCCTTCTCCCTGGGGAGAAGGTCATAATTGATGTCATCAGAGTTGTTGGCAAATCTCCGAGCCTTCAAATACACAGACCTGACCTTAGTGAGGGCTGCCTGGAGGCTTGATCCCACCAACAGAGCTGCAGAGGCCAGGAAGAGTAGCCTCAACATGCTGGAAGGCTCTGTTCAGAAACCCCATGGAATGACCCATAGCCTATGGGTACCTCAGTCCTGCTGCTGCTGGTTGGCAGTTTGGAGATGTTTGGATGTACATGGAAACGGCAAAACATTGGATTTATCTTCTGCACCACCCCAGTTTGTCTAGCTCCCAGTCTTGGTACTGGCTTTAGGTTATATAAACAGTGCTAGTGCCTGGTGTAGCCCCTCAGTAGCAAAATAAACTGGAGGTACAAGACACATTCACATCAAACACTGACTGAGTCATCAGGATGTGGTGAATGGCCAGGGACAGAATCAGTGGCATCTCTCTGGACCCCACAGGCTGCAAAACCATGGTTTCTGCAAAGAACACTGTGGGAGAGACTTTCTCCTTTGGATTACTCTCTGCTTGCTCTGTAGAAGAAGACCATGGATTGACAGCAGAAGGCCATAGCTTTATATATAGCTCAGTCACCTCAGCTTTGAAAGTATGACAACAATGTCAGAAACAAGAATGTGGGCTCCTCAAAGTTAAGCTCCATGTAAATGTGCATGTCACCATGTTGACTCTCATGGGTCTGATGCTCCAGATGAAGAAAACAGCCAGGGTTTAGAGCAATCTGGACTTTTCAGGTTGTGGAGGATTTTCAACACCTCTTTGATGTGCAAGCAGAAGGTCTGCTTCTGCAGTGCCTTCCAGTGATGCTGTTGTTGGCCAGAAAAAGGTATTCAGCCCAGTGTTGTTTAAAAGTAAGGCTGGCCAGACTGTGTTTCCTGACGTACACGGTCAGGCTTTCTTGTCATGGTCATGCCTCTTTGTGCCACAGACCCCTAGAAAGGCTTGACCCAGAGGTGAATGTTTAGTTGGACCAAGACAACAGTTGTTCTTCCTACAGGTCAATTTTTCAGGTGATCCACACAAAGGCTTGAGTCTCATGTAGATGTTTGCTGGTGCCGGGGTTAATGAATGAAGCTGAGAGTAAAGCCAGCCCCATGTAATTAAATCTAACATACTTAAATATATTTATACAGTGCACATTTCTATCCAGCTAGACATCTATATTCATAGACATACACATGACCATCTTATTTTGCTACTCTACAGCACACAGAAAAAGCCAGACCAGGGCTCTAAGTATCTGCTGAAGTGACAAGAGCTGCCTGCAAGGCACCTGGTACCTAGGCACGAGAAACTGTATTTGAACACTTTATCCTGGCATTCAGTAATTCACCAAGTGTTTTAAAATGAACTTTATTGCAATTCAGATGGATGCCTTCCCTCTGCCAGGCCACAGGTTTAATAAACACACCAGGCTTATGCCTGGGCTAACCGAGGATAACCAGTAAGCACTCTGTGACAGATTTGCCACTTTTTTTTGAGACAGAAAAGAAATCCCAATTCCTGGAACTGATATCAAAACTTCTCTCCTTTAAGGTTTTATATGTAACTGCTCAACTCCTTGTCTTGGAAGTCAGGGGCAAGGTAGGACAGAAAGGGAGAGGATGGCTGAGACATGACTTTCCCAGGGATGTTGTTTTAATGATGCCCTGTTCATGTGATGATCTAGAGTAATGTGAAACCTCAGCATTTCTCTCTTTTTTTTTCTTTCAACCTTGTATTGTGAGGGTTTGGTTTAGTTTCTTCTTTCCTCCCTGTACTTAACAAAAGACAAGTGCTTGTTGGGACTTAAGGACATACACTTGACATGAGACATGGAATCACCCGAGAGCAGATGACTTCAGGCTGGAAGCCCAGACATGGCTTTTACAGTTCTGCTGTGCTTCAGATGGTCTGGAACTGTAGTGGTGTAGTTTGGATTTTGGGAAGTAGGAGGATGCAAATGTGATCAGGACCCAGCTCAGCCACCTTCTCACATTCTCCTGAGAAAACAGGCTCCAGGCAGCAAGGGGGACACACTAAAAAGCACTGGAAAAATGAAGGTCTTATTTTCACTTCTCCTGGGCTGACTCTAGAGTCAAGGTCTCACAACTTCCAGACTTTCATGGATGTGAGTGAGAATCCTGTGCGGTCATGAGGAGGAGAAAATACTCCGGTTTTGCTCCTGCCCTCCTTTGATGCATAGCGGCAAAGGAGAGAGGGCACTTCTCAGCTTGAGTGATGCTCTCACATCTTGCCTTGATCTCAGTGCTACACTTTGATGCCACCACAGGGCTGAGCCCCACGCAGGAGTTCAGGGCAGGCTCCCGGTTGTGGGCTGCCAGGCAGGAGATGGGCAAGACAGAGCTCTGGCTCCAAATGTTGATCTGGAGATTTGGCATCCTTAACTCAGTTCCAGGTTTGACCTGTAAGGACAAAGACACCACATGCCTGGCAGTGACTGTGCTCTACCTCCGTGCCAGGCTGCCGGTGGGAGGCTTGTTCTTTTAGCTTAGGGTTTTATTTTTAGGTAGAGAGCAGAGATGCTGGAGGGCTCCAGCAGTGCAAGGGGACGCAGTCAGAGCTTTCACCCTCTAAAGCGGACAGCATTTGAATATGTGATTTCACAAGAATTTGTCTTGCCTGCAATTCCATAGCTTAAGGCTTTTGGAGAAAATGCCCCTTAATTGCTCAGTTGTGCTATGAATAAGGTCTTCCCTGACTGATTGTTGTTGTGATCATCTTCATTCCACTGCTTCATGCAGTCCTGGCACATGCAGATACCATCCCTCCTGGCATTTTCTATGCCTAAATCATAGCATTCCTCATCCCATCGAGTTTACGATCCACAGAGCTAGATCAATGGGAGAAGGGGGCTGTTACCTACTTTTTATGATTAAGTTACAAATGACAAATGGAGCTGCTGCTCCATTTGTTAAGGTCATCTGGCAAGGTCACTGCAGCACCACTGTTCAACTAATTAGTTCAATACCTGAAAACGTAAATCTAGTGCCTACAGATCCCTGAGTACATCATCTGAAGCACTTCATTTTATGCTAGAGTTCAGAGGACATCCATCATTCGGAAATTGGATTTGCATTAACTTGGTCTCACTTTGGGCAACATGTTTCCTCGGCGGCGTGGCCGCTCACCAGAGTGGCGGAGGCTTGAGTGACTCCGGCTCCTGCAGTCCAGCTCTTTCTGGATCATTTAAACCTCTTGGTTTGCACTTCTCCCGCCTGGAGCTGTTACGTTTAGCAGGTGATTGACATCTTGAGGAAGATTTAATTGAACAAGCCCTCTCAGAGACAGTCTTCTTGGGACTTGCATCCTTTTCACTCAGCTTCTGAGAGCACATGTCAAAAAGGTTATGAGCAAATTTCTCACTCGCTAAACCTGACGGGTGACCGATACCAGGCAGTTCATTCTCATTAGTGTTAGGAAAACACCACGGGTGTTACCTGAACTGTTCTGGTCTCTGCCTGCATATGCAATAACCACACTGATATCACGTCCCTCTCTTTCAAGACAAGCAATTTGATTTATTACCAGGTATTTCAGTCTGTTCTTGAAGAGCACCATTTACTAACCTCACAGGGATCTGGATAAATATTAGGACCACAAATGCACAACAAAGGAAGTTCCTCACCCAGGGAAGGGTCTGTGGCACTGCTTTTTAAACAGCTTTGCTATATAGTAGCAGCTGCTCTCTTAAACCTGCTCCCCAGCAGCAACTCTGCTGAACACGATGAAGTCCTGTCGAACTGATGCTTTAACATCATTTCACATTTTGGTCATTGGAGCATTTAAAAATTATCATATATGTTTAGTGTGATTATGTGAGAACGGGGCTCGTGTGAACCTCATGAAGTTCAACAAGTACAAGGTCCTGCACCTGGGCTGGGGAAACCCCTGGTACCAACACAGGCTGGAGGAGGAAGGAATTGAGAGCAGCCTTTCTGAGAAGGACTTGGGGATACTGATGGATGAAAAGCTGAACATGAATTGGAAATGTGCGCTCACAGCCCAGAAGGCCAACCATATCTTGGGCTGCATCAAAAGAAGTGTGGCCAGCAGGTCGTGAGAGACAATTCTGCCATTCTGCTCTACTCTGCTCTCATGAGACCCCACCTGGAGTCCTGTGCCCAGCTCTGGGGGCCCCAGTGTAAGACAGACATGGACCTGTTAGAGCTGGTTCAGAAAAGGGACACAAAAGTGATTCGAGGGCTAGAATACCTCTCCTGTGAAGAGTTGAATAGTTTTTTTACAGTGAGGCTAGAGAGACACTGGAACAGGTTGCCCAGAGAGGTTATTGAACCCCCATCACTGGAAGTGTTCAACGTCAGGTTGAATGTGGCTTTGAGCAGCCTGATCAAGTGGAAGATGCCTCTGCACATGGTGTGAGGCTTGGACTAGATGATCCAAGCCAACTCATTCTATGAATCTGTGATTACAATAAACTAACCAAAGGCATTTATCAGTCAGACCCAAATCTACTAGCCTGGTGCCCAGGAGTGCATCCAGGATTGAGCTGAGGGCTCCCACCTGGAGTACCAGAGGGATGCTCCAGGCTGGTGGGCACTTGCGATGCTCCTAGACTTCCACCACTTCCTCTTTCCTTAAGAGTCAATCTCTTTTATTAAATTTGACATTGAAATGACTCCCTTGTACAGCAGATTATTGTTGTAATTAGCTACAGGATAAATAAGACTGTATTGAGTATTACATTAGACTTCTCCTTTATTCTGGCAGTGAAACATATTTTTCCCCTATTGCTTCTTTCAAATCATCAAGAGACTTTTGTAAAGAGCATATTTGCACAAAAAGCTGTGGGCAATTGCTCTTGAAAAGATTCTTACAGTTACTTAATACTGCGAAAGGGCAAAATGAAATGCTATTTAAATGTATTTTCATGCTAAATTAGAATAATGAAACTTCCTCTTAATGCTCTAACAATGAAACTGGGGACAACTCACTTTACCCAGGTAAACTGTGCAGTCTGGGAGCAGCTCCTCAATCATGAGAAATGGAGGTTAGCAGTAGATGTATTTTTTGTAATATTTTATATGGTTGTTTGCATTATTATTTTTTTTCAACTTTTATAATCTGCTTCACTTGAAAACTAATTTTTAAGGTGTCACAGGATCAGGGAAAGAGGATTCTTCGATGGGAGTCAGGGCAGCTCTCAGCTCCCAGTGGAGAGCAAGGCTTGTTACAGATTCAGCGATCCCAGCATGAGGAGCACTGGGGATGGACCATGCCCAGCAAAAAGAAGTAACATTCTTTGGATGTCATCAAGGAGAGAGAAGATACCACAGTTTTGTGGTACGATGCCCTTGGACTTCTCCAGGATGCAGATGTTGCTGAACCACTGTATCTCTCATCACTCCAGCTCCTGAAATCACCTAAAGCCCACAGGCCTTTTTCAGTGAATGGCTGCTGCAATCAGCATCCTCTTGTATAACGAATTTTATTATCTTCTCTTTTGAGAAAGGGTTTTAAACACACCCTTTCTACTGTAACAAACCATTAGTTCAGGTAACTCTATGGTTCTGAACAGAAAGCCCCAGAGCTAGCTAGAGATCTGAGATGATATTTTCTCCATGGCACGTGCCCCTGTGCTTCCGGATTTCACGGCTCTGGAGCAGCATGTGGCCAGGCTGGCCATATGTGCTGCGGTACCTGCGTGCAGAGCCGCTCTCTCTCCTCACAGCACTGCCCCTGCCCTTCCTTGCTACTGCAGGCTGGAAGGGTGCCGGAGCATTGCTTCAGCATAAATCACATGTAGCTTGATAATCATAAATACATTAAAATGAGATCTCGATTCTTCCCCTTTGACCCTACCAACATCCACTGTCCTTGAGGTTAAGGTTGCAGACGTGAGATGTTCAGGTTGATGATATTTCTTGTTCTACAATTTGCTCCTTAAACTTCTTTATCTTATCCCTGTAGAAAATAACCTGGAGTTGAGAGAAGAGAATTAGGGTTGAGAAGCCCAGATGTCAAAGGGAGAAGGCAGGAGGAGAGTTGCACCATTTTCCAGCAGGGGTAAATACAAATAACCACAACAAGGAACAGACATCTCAGCAGTCAGGGGTCAGAAGTATCCCCCAGGTATACATACACCAGTATAAATGTTAATATTCACCTTCAATGTCTGTCTGTGTGTGGTTTATAACTAAATAAATATATAATATTTATATATGTATGCACTATATGTATATCGTGGTTTGTGACAGTGGTTTATATATGTGTGTGTGTGTAGATATATGTGTATATATATACATATATCCATGTATATATATACACGCGCATACACGTTTGCGATTTACACATCTATGTCTGTATATGTACATAAATATCTTCTCTTTCCTGGATGATGTCCAAAGAGTGTCACTTCTCTTCAATGGACATGATCCATCCCCAGTGCTCCTCATGCTGAGACCGCTGAACCTGTAACCAGCCTCATTCTTCACTGGGAGCCAAGACCTGCCCACTTTTCCCCACTCCGTAACACTTCAAAAGTTAATTTTCAAGAGAAGAAGACTACAATATTTTTTGAGATGTTTTTTAATGCAAACAACCATCTAAAATATTGAAATATAACTGCTGCTATATATAGACATACACCACCAGCCCGAACCACGACCCTGCAGCATATGACAAAGCATCTTGCCTGGCTCAGCAATGCGCAACTATCCTGATTATTATTTCACATTTCAGAGCACCTAACCTCATATCAGATGTTTATTTTCCTGTCGTAGAGCTCACCTGAGGCTACATAAACCTCATTGGGCTGCCACTGTCTGTCTTAGCAATGGGAATATAACTTAATGATTCGCTCCTCATCCAGACCAATGTGTCAGCCCCTCCTGATCACACGACTTGTTTAACTTCTTAGGAATAGGAGCTACCCTGATCCTTGATGTGTCACATCAGCTATCAGGATGCAAGAGAGAGATCTGGCTGCCCCATCTCTGTAAATCCTTGATCTCCCTAGCAGGGCTGTCACTTCTCCCTGCAGAGATCGCAATTTCGGGTTTGCTTTGAGCTGGCTGCAGCACACCTTGGGTTTGATATCTTCATTGGAAGTCAGAGTCTTTGTGCCAGCCCCACGTGACAGGATGGTGTTGCTATGACTGCTCACACTGACGTTGCAAGATGTCCAGCCAAGGACTTCAAAGCCTTTGCAAACGCTTCTTAATGAAGCCTTGTAGCCGATCTATAAAATAAATAAGCATCGTTGCATGTCCATGCAGACACAGAGAGGAGGTATCTGCTGGCTGAGACCATGCCTTAAGGTCATACAATTAAGTAGGCTCAATTGGGACGGGGCAGCCCCTCTGTCCTGCCCCAGACATTAGAAAACATTTTCTTTTAACCAAATTGCCACCTTTATAGAAGCGAAGTGGCCATAAATAACAGCATTAAAGGCTCAAGACCCATGCTGTTGTTCTAAATGCAACAGGCAGCAAGGGAAACCCCTGTTGCTCATCCACCTCCACATTGGGGCATGTCCCACCTCCTGATTTCCCAGGAAAACAATCATGGAAAAATATTCCAGCCTGGGAAAAGCTGACTTTTCAAGCTGGGAATCACCACCTATCACAAGAACTTTTTTCCCCCCTCTTTTTGCCCATCCAGTTTTTGTTTCCATGGAAACATGGCCAGAAAATCAGCTGGCCAGAGGCAGCCTGGGAGCAGGAAATCCCCTGGGGGGTTTCCATACCTGAAAACTACAAGGGATAATTTGCAAAACATGGGCTTTTTGTTCCTTTGGGACTCCTAGGTCTCTCAAAATGTTTAAATGCATATAAAAGATGAATATGTTTCCTACACATAACAATAAGCACACAGTTTAACAGCTAAAAGTTCTCACCTGAACCCGGGTGATGTTTTGAAGGAGTTTTACTTCAGGTGGGGATGCTGGTGCATGGCCTTATCCCATGGGCCAAGGACAGGCTTTGGGGTCTTGGGGTAAAAGTAGCACCAGGGTAGTCCCTGCTTTTGGGTTGAGCCATCTGAGGCAACTCAGCACCATTCTCCAGACAAGGGGAGGCTGCCTCTGCCCCACCATGGCCAACAACACAGGTGGCTGCCCCATACTGGGACTCAGCTCGGTCCCCAAACAGTGCAGAGGGACCTCATGTCTCCCATACAGTCATCATGCAGCCCAGTGTGCAAGGACCAAGCCACTATCAGTTCAAAGGGGCCATTCTATAGAACTGCTGGCTTCTATACCATGTAGGTGTGTATATTCAGAGGTCTATATAGGGACAGATACATAGCATAAATAGTGTGTTCAAATATTAACACAATCAGCAGAAGATATTATAGCTTGAAAAGCTAAAAATTTTAAATATTTTAAATATTTTTGTTGACAGAAAGCACTGGTAAGTGCAGCTATGGGCCATCCCTGGAAACTAGAAGCCTCCTTCCATCCGACAGAGTGTCCAGCTCCAACCAGATCAACCACCTCTCCGTGTCACTGTACCGCATGGAAAACAACCTAACATGGTGCTCATGGAGACTATACCATCATTTTGGCCCATCAGCAAAGACATTCCTAAAAACATTTGCTGAGGCACACCACTTCCCTGGGAGAAATCACCTGCAATGGTCATATTCTGAACATTCAAGCAAGCAAGGCTGAGAAAACCTGAGACCCTGGATGGATGCTATTGCCGACCTTCCCACTCGCCGTGTTTAATTCAAGAATCTAATTAGATCATTTTTAAATCCCCAAATCTTGTGCTCTTTCTCCAGTGCACATCCCTTCTCCAGTGCTGATCGATATTTCCAAGCCTTTTACTAGGGAGCAAAATACAACCGTGCTGCAGGATTTGCTCTCACACCTCCAAAGTAAAGCTCTTCTTTACCAGTGCCCGCAAGCTGCACTCACTAGGGGCCTGCCATGCCAATCAGGAAAAGCCACCGGGGATGTGGGGTGGATGGGGCCATTTCACCTCGCTGTTGCTAAAAAATTAAAATTAGAAGTCACATCTGGGTGAAAAACTGGTAGTGCCTGGCAGGCAGTGGCGTGTGCTCCCTCTGCCGTTGCTGCCGTGCAGTGAAGGGCTCCAGGCAGGGCTCTGCGGGAGATCCTTCAAGCAGGAGTTTTAAGATCTGATGAGGATGCTCTCTGCCTGGGCAGGGGTGTCCGGATGCGATGCTCCTGCCCAGTAGAAAGGCAAGCTGGAGAAACTGGCTGTAAGCAAGCTGTAGGGAGAAAGCTGTGATGTGATGATTGCCCTGGAGCCCTTTAGTCACGTTTAAACTGTTTCAGAGAAATATTTGGGGATTCAAAAAACAGATATTTGGAAGAGAGCAGAATTGAGAGGTGTCTGCGTAGGAAGAAGTTTTGTTCTGAAGAATTTGTAATGTGCACACCAACTTGTATCAGCATCACTGCTTGTCTTAGGGAAGATGTAGTGTCATTAAGAAGTTGGTTGGAGGAAGATGGCAATTTTTATCTCCCTTAGTTCCCCTGCAGCATCAGCCGAAGCTTCCAGCCAGCCCCGAGGGGCCCTGATCTTCCATCCAGGAGATTTAAGCAGTAACTAAACATTGCGTGAAAGGGGAAAATCTGTCACAAGCTCCAGGATGTGTTTGGGATGTGCTGGGCTGGAGGCAGAAGCCCTGGCACAGTCCTGCTCCTCTCCTTGCCTCCCAGGGCTTGTCTCAGAGAGGTGCCCATCCTGGAAACAGTCAGAGATGGAGCACTGGTCACGCTCTTTTGCGGTGCATATATGTGACCTAATTCCCTGACCAAGACACTACAACCTTTGTGGCACATAGAGTGATTTGCTATTAATTTTGTACATTAAAGAAAGTGTCAACCACTGCCTTTCCCACCACCAAATCCCCTGCAGGCTGTAAACTGCATCTAGTTCAGCTGTAAGTTAAAATATTTGGGCTCCTCAAAGTCACTGTTGATGAATTTGTGAGTTGACTGATGTCCAAGTTGTTGGTGCAAGGACAAAAATCCAATGGAGAAAGGCATCCACCCAAGTGGCTTTTCCATACCTCCATCCATGACTGCAAATATTTCTTTAAGCCCCAACCAACATGTCTGTCCCTGACATGCAGCAGCCAAGCCAGGAGATTTCATGAAGGTACCAGATCCAACGACAGATGCCGCACTGCAAGATGAGCACATGAAGAATAGTGCAATGCCCACATCTGAGAGGGCATGTGAGCTTTCCCTGTGCTACCTCACACGTCTCAGACCAGTCTGGTGCTCCACCTCATGTCAGCGTGTGATTTCATAGATCACAGAATGGTTTGGGTTGGAAGGGACCTTGAAGATCCTCTAGTTCCCGCCATGGGCAGGGACACCTAGCACTAGAGCAGGTTGTTCAGGGCCCCATCCAACTTGAACTTGAACACTTCCAGGGAGGGCACACCCACAGCTTCTCTGGGCAATCTATTCCAGTGTCCCACAGTATTCCAGTACCCGCACAGTAAAGAACTTTTGCCCTCTTTCAGTTTGAAACTGTCCTATCACTACAGTTCCTGACAAAGAGTCCCTCCTCATCTTCCCAGTAGGCCCCCTTTATGCACTGGAAGGTTGCTATAAAGTCTTCTTGGAGCCTTCTCTTCTCCAGGCTGAACAACCCCAACTCTCTAAGCCTGTCTTCATAGGGGAGGTTCTCCAGCCTCCTTTGTGGCCCTCCTCTGGACCCGCTTGGGCTGGTCCATGGCTTTCTTGTGCTTGGGGCACAAGATTTGCACCATTGTTTATCTCACCTTAGAAATACGACCCAAACCTTTCTTGTCTGGTGTTTAGGAGAGTCAGCTGGACCAAGAACCCCGTGTGTGTAACAGTGAAGTGTGTTAGTGAAGTAGAAATACCTCCAGTTACTGCTGGGCTGTGTATTTAACACAAACCATTTGCCATATCTTTAATTCAAAATGGGGACTGTGTCTTGCACCTAGAAATGCTGGTGGCTGCCTCTGTCCCTCAGTCAGGCTGCACAAGTGACATTTCTCCTTGTGGATGGGTTGATAGGGAGGATGCAAGTTCCTGCAAAACTCCCCATGACTTCAGCACCAATCCCATTGGAAAGGACTTGGAGGATAACAGCTGGGGATGTACCCGCATATTTTCTCAAAGTGGGGAGAACAGCAAAATTAGCAAGGGGCCAGCGGAAAGTATTTGTAAACACTTTGTAAATTATCCAATTTTCCCAAGCATCTGTTCACGACTCACTTGCCAGCTCTGTGGATCTGATGCAGGTTGCTCAAATGGTGAAGGCTGGAAAAGCCCCAGACTCACTGTGACTTCAAACAAATCAACAAAAGCAATTAATTTGCAACAGCTTCACTCTGACAACGCAGGCTCTTTAAAATAATCAAACCCGTCACCACGAAGATGCCTGCATTGTTATTGCATTGCTTTTTGGAGCAACGTGCTCCAACCCAGGGACACTTTTAGCTGGCCTTTCATCAGCATCATTTGCCATGGAGTGATGATGGCTACTTTCCTCCAGGAACAACGCCTGCAGCAGTTAAGTTTGTGCCTTTGCCGTGCTAGAGCTAGGGCTAACCAGGACTAAAACCTACTTTGGTCCTAGTTAAGTCAACAGCAGGGTAAACAAGTGTTTTCCATCAGGGGTTAAACACAGTGGTGAGCCTGACACAGTTTCTAGGTCTTTGGATAAAGATCGAGATCAGGAATTGGCCATAGCCTTTGAAGATGAAATGACCTCATATGATCTCTGGTTTCTGTGTCCTGCTCAGCCCTTTCCCATTGAAAGCCGTCAGCTCTTCCAAAAAAAAAACAAAAAAACAAAAAACAAAACAAACCAATAAAGAGTTTCTCCTTAATAGAAAACTTAGAAGGAAAGCAAAAGGGCATCAATCTCCACAAACCTGAGCAAATAATAACGACCCAGTAGGATACAATTTTTTCTTTCCAACCTGGGTAGGAATCACAGGACCAGGCCTCCATTTCAAGTGTATCTTGGGACTCTCTATGAATAGCTTGGATTTGCAGGCTGGGCAGCTTATCTTATGTTTGGAGAGAAGGCAGAAACAGCAGAAGAGATGTACTGTTTCTTCACTCTGTCTTGGCTCATTCTCCCAGAGAGCACAAGGTGCTGCCCGTTTCCTATCATCACCCGGGAATTTCACCCAGATAATTCCTCATTACTAGAGGACATGGTGATGCTGGGGATGCCTTTGATCCCCACTTTTCTCTCCTTCCGGTAAATCAGTCCTTATGGGGAAGGTGAGCTCAGGCATTGCCCTGGGGGCCAGCAGTGCTACGTGTGGGCCAGCATTTGCCTGGTTGGGTACTTCCATCACTGTCTATCACGCCATGCTTTCATGGTTTGGCCTGGACTTTCGAGATATGATATATTAATATTTTTTTCAGGTGGAGCTGATACCATTTGTGGCTTCTCATCTGTTTGTCCTCGTGCTAATAATTAGAGCAGCAAGAGGCTGGGGGAGCATGCCTGGCAAGCCTGCTGCCTGGAAAAGTAAAACTCTCCTGCCTCAGGGACGGTTTCATCAGCCAAAGGAGAAACTGCCAAAAAAAGCAAAGCAGAAGGAAAAAAAAAAAAGGGCCTGCAGCCTTTAGACAGGCTTTGTCTGTCACAAGGACAAAATGTCTCTGCACACAGTTCCTGATATAGAGTAAAAATGTAACATCTCCATTAGGAAGCAACCACAGAAAAGGCATGGAGGGAAGGAATTACAGTATATTTGGTCAACAATTTGGGATACTGTGCTAAATATAGGAGATTTTAGAGGTTCTGACTGCGCTATCCTACATCACCATCACCAGGAGTCATTTACCTGGTTTTAACAAGATGATGTGGTTGAACCAAGAGGGAAAATCGATTCCTAACTGAATTACTCAGAAAAACCTAAGATGTTTTTTTCCATGCAGGCTCCTCTATAAAAAATTAGAGGCTTTTCTGGCTTGGAAGAAGCCTGGGTCATTTTTTTATGCCATAACTAAGAATAAAAGCAATCTTGTTTGTGTTGTGTATTTTAGGTACTGCAAAAGCTTTCCTTGAGAGTTTGCATTGCTGAAACTTGGGGAGAAAAAAATCTGTCTTGTGGTTAATGTACCTTGGGGCCTTTTAGGCTCATCAGTGCATTTTTTTTTCTTCTAGTTGTCATTAACCTAACTATAGTTGGTTTGTGATCTTGATTTAAAACCAATGAAGTCTCGAGTGAAAAGCCTGGGTTAATTTTCTTGGGAGCTTGTAGACTCTCTACTCAAGTTCCCAGTAGCATATTGTAATGCTGGGAATTAACAGGAGTGTTTTTTCTTGTACCCATGCAAGCAAAAACCTGGACTCAATGTGTAATAAAGCCAGAATGATACCTATGGGATAAAAGGCAACACATGCCTTGAACCAGCATCGTGAAACTATCAGTAAGAACTTTGAAAGAAAATGGCTCATATGCATAAAATAGAAAAAAAAAATAAAATGTTCTGATGTTGAGTTATGGAGATAACAGTAGAAGGAGCCCTTCACTGGGCAGGTTTGTATACAGAAGAATTAGAAAACATTCATTATTTCTTGGACCAAGTGACAGAGGCTATTCTACTGGTAACACACAGTGAATATTACCTGCCTTCGAAACGAAGCCTGGTTTTACTCTGGTGTCTGTCAAATTGAACTCACCCCTCAATCACTCTTAATTTACACCAGTGTACAAGAGAGCCGAGTCTGACCGTGAAGAATCAAAGGGGAATGGCAAGAGGTGAGAGATACAGGCACATTTTTTTATTAAGCCTACATTTTTTTATAACATTAGTAGAGTTTTATAATTCTCTGAGTGCTCATTGTGACGGCACAGACCATATGATTTCATGGTCTTGTGTGGGGTTACAGACAGTGTGCTTTGCTGTATTTTAGGCAAAATGCACCCCATGAAAGCAGCTGGAGCTATCCCACTAGAAATCCCCTTGCCATTCCAGATGCTCCGAGCCTGCGCTCCCCGTCATTCCTGCCTCTGGACTCAGACCTTGGCCAAGAGCACTGGCCAGGAACAGAGGAGGGTATTAAAGGAAGTTTTGTCCCATGTTGAAGATAGTGATTTGCCATACCTAGTGAGCCCTGTGTATCTGCTGACATTCTTTGGAAAGCCTTTGTTGCCCTGACATGTAATTACAGCAGAATACAGAGATACAGCTCCCAAGGAGAGTGCACAACATTTCCCCTGAAACCCTTACAAAGCCCAGGCTACAGCATGGAAACTGCAAGAAGCATGCGGAGGAGAGGAACCTTGCCGAACTCGGGGGAAGGAGGATATCAGTCTCTGCTGCTTTGAAAATCCAGGGAATCAGCATTGGAGAGCTGGTACCACTGATGAGTCTCTCCCTGGCTCATTACTGCTGGGCATCCCTTGGTGGGGATGGCCAAGAAAGTCCCTGGCTGGATTCTTGCTGCAACAAGGCAGTTTGGTCCATCCTCCTCTGTGCAGGAGTGCACAGGAAACAGAAGTGATTCAGGGCTTTTTAATTGTTGATAAAACCAGTAAAAGTGATGCAGGCTGTGGGCAGCAACACCTGGGCACAAGGCTGCGGAGGGGGGCCAGGCTGTGTGGGCACATCAAGAGGCTCTCATTCCTCATCCTTCCTTCAGCCTCTCCCTCCCCTCATCTTTTCCTGCCTCTATTCCTCCCTTTCTCCCTCCATTGCTCAGTCCTTCCCTCCATCTCTCCCTCTGTTCTTCCTTCCATCCTTTCTTCACTCTCTCTCTCCAACCCTCCATCCTCTGTCTGGCCCTCCCAGCCCTCCTAGGCCTTTTCAAACAGGCTCCCCCATTCAGAGGGGATTTCTCCACGCCAGGCCGATCAGGAGGATTATAGAGCAATTAAACCTGATAAATTATCTGCCTGAAACATTTTTTCAAAGTGGCCACTGTGCTGGAGCAAAGTCCCTGTCGCTTCATTTCCCCTGTGAAGGGGGATCAGGGCAGATCAAACCCCAGCGACCTGCTGACCTCTGCCTTGGCCTGGGCACGCCGGCAGAGAGGGACCCCGTGGCGGCACCGTGCTCCCCTCACCACACCCCACAGCAACTGAAACCCTGTGTCTCCTCCTCTTTTGGCAGGGCTTTCGCTTTTAGAAAGCGTGAAGGATGCCTCCCCGGCTGAGGCAAGTGAAGCAGCAGCAGGAGCATCCTGCCTCCTTTAAGGCTAAACAAACAGCCTTTGCCTCCAAAGCTCCCAGAAATGCTTGTCCTAATTTCCCTCCAATTCGATATTCTGTGGCTGCTTTTGTGAAGCCTTCAGCCGCCTCTCACCTCAAACTCTGGCTTTCTCTTGACTGCAGTAGCCAGAGGAAGGGGCTTTAATGGCAAGAATTTGAAGAGTCACCAGCTTAAAACTGAAACCTACACCAGTTCTCAAGGATACTCCAAAACACACTGTGGATTCTAGCTGGGTGCTTTGAGCTAGTGTTCGGTCTTGGACTGTTATATTGCTTTTTCTCATCTGTTCCTTCACTCAGGGGTCCATAAAATTCCTGTTTTGCTTTCCAGCCCCACGCTACTGCTCAACTCAGCTGCCAGCTAAACCCATCTCTTCTCAGCCCAGTTTATTATCCACTGTCTGTCCTCAGCTTCAACAGACCTCCACCTGCTTCCACCACAAGGGTTTATCAGTGAAAAAGGTTCAGCCCCATGGAGCTACTCAAGATTTTGGGTGATATAACTAGGAGCAGGATCCAGCCCTTAGCACATGATCATTGATTTCAATAGAGAGGTTAAACAGCCCCACTCCTGGCCCTTACATTTTGCTAGTTTTCTTTGCCATACCTTCAGCCTATTAATTAGAACTGGAAAAGATATATATATAAAAAAAAATCTGATGGTATATAAGTGCCATATTAATGCAGTACAGTATTCTCCCAAAAGCCTGCAAAAACAATACTACTCTGTGTGGAGCACAGCGCTGTGTATGGCCTTGCAAACCTGTGGGAAGGAGAGAAAGCAGGGTTTCTAATAAACTAATTAACTGAAAATAACTGTGAGGTTAAGGATCAGATTGCTAGGAATACACTTTCAGATATGGTAAATATGTTGAGTTTCTGCAGCGCTGCACAACTGTACCCAGATTTTGTGTCGCTGCTGGAGTCCTCAGTGCAGAAATCCAGCTCTTGCCCCTCAAGTTCAGTTATTCAGAAAGCAGTTTGACCAAAACTGGATTGCTCAGCTCTTCAGACAATGAATCACCCCCTTCCTCTGGCCCTTCTGCTCTACCAGCAGCCTTGGAACTGTTAGGTCAAAATATCCCTGAGTTTATAAATACAAAATCAGCAAATGGAGAAGTTCTGCAAAGACCATATCCAACTAAAGAAGTTGATCCTCACAGCTTGAGCTGATGAATAGCTCAAAAAATATCCTGAAATGCTCATTTAAATAACAAAAATGAAACTTGCTTTGGCTGTGTTTTTGCCTCTTCTGCCTTTAATTGCCTTCCAGGGCCTAACAAATAAATTACCTGACTGGAACACGCTTTCAAAGAGAAAACTGTAAGATAGAAAAGATCTTGAGAAATTTGACCTGGTATTGTGCTCTCCTTGAGGGCAGATCAGCACTAACATGACCCATGCAACCAGCAGCAAGTGCCAACACTCTGAAACACTGCACACTCCCGGTGAACTGCTTATGAACAACCCACAGGCTGAGAGTGACTTCAGCAATATGCCCACAGACAGTGAAATTTCCCCCATCCTTGATGAGATGCACACTGCATCCTTCAGCCTAGAGGCACCTGAAAGGTCCAAACTCTTTTTCATCAGATAGGAGTTGCTTGGCATCTGCATTGGCCTTTTGTCCCACTGTCAGTTTTACTCAAACTAAATCAACACGTACGGATCTACTTTGTCCGTATTTAGGAAAGACTTTTGATCATCAACTGTAGAAACTGTGAACTAGAGCCTGCTCTGTACTGTAGGGCTCATGGTGTAACTCAACCATAGCTGGAGCATGGAAGAGATGCCTGGTCAGGAGAGAGCATTCTGCTGCAGAAAATGTAAAGTGAAAGATGAAGTGATTCATCAAAGACATGAGGAGCCTGTGAAATGGAGATTTCATCCTGAAACTTTTAACCTCTTCCCTTTTCTGGCAGAGGTGAAAAATGCAAGACATCTATGTCCTAGGAGGGTTTGGTAGCATTAGCTGAGAGCACACAGATATTTAGGGGCCTAATAACTCGAAAACGAGTTTTCTACTCAGAGGTATTTCATATCAGAGAGCCCCAGGGCACGCAGCATTTCTTCCTACTCAAGACTATCCACTTCAGCTCATCCACTTCTTGTTCATCCCTCACCAAGCAATCTGTTCTGCCCAGGGTACCTTTCCCCACCCCAGCAGTCACCATCCCAGTGAACATCACAACATCCTTGTGTGTAACAGGAAGGAAAACTCAACTCTTCCTCATTTCTGTCATCTGTACTCAAATCTCTCCTCTGGTGGTTCTTTATCTTCTTCGTCTTCATCTTCCTTTGCTGGGAAACATTTGAAGGACTTCTGCTCTCCTGCTATTGCAACACTCCTGCTATTGGGTATAATGATGCTGCTGGGATTATTTCCCTCCTACTATAACTGATTCATTAAATTGATTTCACAAGGAGCTATTCCTTCTCACAGCACAATCCATGACATGCTAGGAATATACTGCATTATTTACATTTGTGTTTGCCCACACCAAGCTGACTGTACTTCCATAAATATTTATAGAAGCAGTGTCGATCTACAATATCCAGTCAATTCTTGGTGAGTTGTGTGTGCCAGGCTTTATCGTCTATCCTGTGGTTTTTATATAAAATTAGTCATGCAGAAAGGTAAGGGGAAAGGGAAGGACAAGTTCCTGGTCCGCATGAGCCACTGGTGTTTGACTGAGTGAGGAGAGTCCACACTGCTGGGTGGGATCCTGCAGGACAGGACAATTTACAGATGCTCCATGTCACATAAATCCCATACACTGGGGGAGCTGTGACCCAGCCTCAGGCAGTTGTGGGAACCACCTCTGCTCAAGCTAATACAGCTTCAGTGCCTGCAAGTTAAACAGTGAGTGAATTTGCTCTCCTCAAGTAGTTGCTGTGGCAGGCTGAACTGAGTGGCATCTCCAGTGAGCATGACTGGGCATTCTCTACCCAGGTTGCAGGGGGATATTTACTGAATGTCACTAATAAAACCCCAAACCAAAGCAGTCTAATGTCAGTAATTCCCTCGGACAATTCAAATGCACATATTTTAGGAGAGGAGCAGCCACTCACACATCCATTCTCACTCTATACTTGCACGTGCTTTCCAAATTACGAAGACAGTGGAGCCACTGCACTTTGGACAAGAAAGTGAGAGCAGATTTGGGGACTGGCAGCATCAAGTGAAAACAGCAGAGTGCTGGCTACACACTACTCAAATGTCACAGAGCCCTGGGACTGCAGAGAAGGGTGGGAGAGATGGTGTGTGGGTATCCTCACCATACAGGCATGGAGGGACATAGCAGTCTGCTCAGAGTCAAGGCAAGAACATGACCACCTCACTAACTTTCGCCTCAAACACCACACCCAATAAATGTCCCACATCTTCCTGTGCAGCTCAGGGGGGAATATCGTTGCATCTGCATCTTGTTGATGCTCAAGTCTCAATGTGATGGTGGAGTAACTGCACAGTGATGCTCTTGGACTTCTGAATAGGTCAGGCAGATCCTCAACCCAGGAAGCATGGCCAGCCCTGGCACTCCTTCCAAATGCCCTTCCTCTGGGATATCGCCCCAGGGCTGCGGAGAAATGTCATTCACCTGTTCTGTCAGCACCCCAGGAGCAAGGGGAATGTCACCACTGGCACCTTCCCTTGCCATGGAGGGATCTCCTGTTGCCAGGGACCTCCCGAGCACAGGAAGTAAACAGTCCAGGACCTAAATCCCAGCTACAGCAGAGAGGTCCTTGCGTGCATCTTAGGGATGTTTGTACCCCTCTCAGTGATGGAAAAGACATTTTTCATCCATAGTGAGACCACGTCTTCATCTCCCTCTCCTTGTTGGCCTACAGAAATGGCCCTTGGCTTCTGCACAGGGCAGGGCTGGGCACAGCCCCAGTTTGGGACTGGTGAGGGGAGTGGGCTGTGCCTGCCCAGAGGGGCAGGGGACCAGGAAAGGGACCAGATAGGCAGAGGGCATGAGGGGAGGATGCAGCCACCTTTGTCAGTGTTGACCCTGAAGCCCTGGGCTGCTGTTGATGCCTGAGAGCAGGCAAAGTGTCACCTTCATAGCGAGACAAAGGGAAGTGCTCCCACATCCCTCATGCTGACCTACCCTCGCCAGGGACCGTTATTCAGCAAAACCAGCAGCTGGCACGGATGGTTGCAGAAGAGGGAAAGGGAGAGTTGGGTGCAGTCATTTACATGGTCCTGTCCCCTTCTGTCACTCTGCTCCCCACAAACAGACGACACAGGCTTCTTCTCCTAGCTCCAGTGGGGAGCAGGGCCCCCTGTTCCCATCGCCCTCTGCATTCAACATCCCTTCGTGTCCCACCACTCGCCTGAGCTGCATCTCCAGAGGGGCCACTTCCCTCACTGTGATGTTTCCTGCTGCATGACACAGAGGATGTGATGTTTGGGCGTTGAAGCAAAGGATTTCTACCTCCTTGCACCTGCTGATTTCTCTGACAGCTGAAAGATGCCTGTGTGGGAGCAGGGGCTGCCTGGGGCCCAGCAGCCTCCTACAGCCCTGGCCCCCAGCATCGCCCCCTCTGCACCCCCCCTCTCCCCCCGACAGCCCTTCTCTCAGGTTTGGGGAGGCTCCGGCGCTGCTTTCCCTGAGAGGTGGAAAGATCACTCCTTTAATCTCGCCTCTAACCCCGTGACCTTCCTCCCTTAAGGAGCTTTTCCCCTTCATGTCACTGCTTTTTAAAGCTTCCTTTACAAATAAAAGCAATTTCCTTTTGGAACTGTAACTATGACATGGGGAGATGCGCTTTTTTTTTTTGGACAATACAGGGGTAAGAATGGGGGGCCAGCTCTCTTTTGGTGTTTGTATTCGGCCAGGACTGTTTGTTTAGATACTTTACATAAGACAGTAAACACCAGGCGAGTTAAAGGCTTTAATTAAAAAAGGTGGTGAGCTGAGGAGGGGAGGAAAAGGGGGAACAAAAAAAAAAAAAAAGCGCCTTTCAATTTACACAGAGACTTAGAGAAGCAGCCCCAGACAGACAAGACAAATACATCCCGGGAATCCAAGAAACCTAGAGGACAAAGATAACGACTAAGGCGATATCTACCTACAGAGCGCAACCGCTCAGCTCTCTCACAGCCCACCCAGGCCTGACACCCCACGGATGGGCTGGGGATGGTTCTCGTCCCTTTTTGACTCCCATAAAAAATCACTGCAAGGACGGCAAGGGAGATCACGTCGTTTTCCCTGCCGCCACGCAACCTGGCTTTAAGGTTCCTGAGGGGTATTATTATTCTCCCGTGCCTGCGTGCGGAACTGGCAGGTCCTCAATGGCCTCGTCACCCGGGCGGTATTGGAGCGACGCACTGGAGCAGAGCCGGGCGCCGGGCTCTGATCGCTGGCCTGGCAAGGCTGGCTGCCCCGACACAGCCCGGCTCCCGGCGGGAATATCGTATGGGATGGCTCCGCGGACAGGCCGAGCTCTCCGNAACAGCCAGAGGGACCGGCAGAAGCAGGGAGTGAGGGAACTGCGGAAAAGGGGAAGGGGGAAGGGGAACGGGAAGGGGAAGGGGAAGAAAGGGAAGAGAGAAGGAAAAAAGAGAAAGAGAAAAAGAGAAAGAGAGAAAGAGAAAGAGAAAGAGAGAGAGAAAGAGGGAAAACTAAAAATAAGAAAGAAAAAGAAAAAAAAGAAAAAGAAAAAGAAAAAGAAAAAGAAAAAGAAAAAGAAAAAGAAAAAGAAAAAGAAAAAGGAAAAGGGAAAAACAAACGAAAAAAACAAACAAACCAAACAAACCTCCCCCTCAAATTAGCTGCCGCTTCGGGCCGCACCATCCCACCCTGCCTCCGTTTCCTCGCATCCTCCCCGCACGGAGCCAGTCATGGGGTATGGGGTGGAGACCTCTCCCCCGCCAGCCCCCCCTGCCCGATTTTCCCCCGCCGACCCCTGGTTGCTCCCCGCTCTCTTCCAGGCGTTGCGGGCCGGAGCGGACTTCGAGCTCCCAACAGTGGGTGGGGGAGGACGGAGAGAGCTGCGGGAGCCAGAGCAGGGAGGGAGGGCAGGCTGTTTTTCCCCCCATGAACTTTTCCGCAGAGCAAAGCAAGACGAGGACGAGCATCCTCCCTGTCCTCTCTGCATGCAGCCCAAGCCCTGACTTCAGCGGACAGCACTCCTTTCTCTCTTTTCAGAGAAGCTCCCGCTGCGATTAGCAGTTTCTGTTTGTTGGTTGATTTTTGAGTGTGTTTTGGTTGGTTGTCGTGGATTTATTTGGTTTTTATTTTCATCCTGGAAACACTGAGAAAACGAAATGTGTTTGTGTGCCCTCAGAGCGCCCGGCCCGTGTCCTCGCCTCCCCAGTTCGGTGTGTGGGGAAGGGGTGGAAGGTGCACCCCACAGAACTGCGCATTCTTATCGCGGGGAGATAAACGGCCTCATAACCCGGCCAAGCCCAACTCCAGCGCTGCCCTCCACAGCTCTTCTGCAGTGGGACGCTGTCCTTGACCGCCCGTCCGTCTGTCACTCTCCCCCCTCACTTCCCAGTTTACCATCCCCACAACGGGGCCGACTAGAGCCCCTCAACCCTCGGCTTGTTGGAAAGCCCTAGGCTGGTTCTGCCTGGCCGAGGAAGACGGAAAGGGGGAGAGAGCCTCGGTCCTGCCGGGAAGGGCAGCGACACCCGACACACGCAGCCCACAGCCCGCTCGGGGCTTGCCTGACCCCGCATCCCGAGCGGTGCGGGGTGAGTGCGTCTGGGCTCCCGATTCGCAACAGCTGGAAAAGAGCCTTCGAGAGACCATAAAAGTTGATTATCCGGTGGGGACCTGGAGTGAAAATTACCTAGTTAATTAGAGCGTTGGCTTTATTGTAGCTGTGAGTAAATGCCGAGGTGTAAATCCAAGGCAGTTTAGGGGAATTAGCTGCCTATGTGGAAAGTGCAGGCGCAGCTCCCAGCAGCTCGCCCCAGCGCTTGTTAATGCTGAGCTCGGTGCAGAGTTGCTGAACTTAACCTTCACAACAGCTTCTGTTGAGTCTGTGTTAGATTAACTCATCCGAGCCACGGGAGAAGCGGGGAAACGCTCCTCCGTTGCGATACAAGCGTGTGTGCACCCTTGTGTAGGTGCCGTGTATACGCCTACATGCATAGATATACAGTGGGCATGTGTAAAACAGGTTGGTGCATCGTTTTGGGAAGATCAAATGCAAAAAGGTTTCAGGATTTTTTATTTTTTTTTTCACTTTTTTAAAAGCTTTTCTACCTCCAAGGGTGCAGATGGGCTTGTGAACGACGAGTCCGGGAGAGGCGCCGGGTGACGGCCGCAGCCCCAGCCGGGCGACGTACGTCCTGCCGGGGACAGCGGCCACAGCCCCAGTTGGAGCATCCCCCGGCAGGGGGACACAGGTGGGACAGTCGGGCTGGACCGGTCACGTCCCATCCAGCTGCAGGGGGCAAAAACTGGGGTCCGGTTTTCTGACTCTTCACAAACCGTCTGTGGGCGTAACTCAAAGACACGCGCTCCCAGATATTAACAATAGTCATAATAGCAATAATAGTAATCGTAATAGTAATAATAATTTTTGTACATAGGCCAAAAAAGTTTCCCTCAGGGGCTGGGAGTTTCATCTCTGACTATGCTTCGGGTTGCTGGGTTTGTAAGGCGATGGCTTGGCAGAACAAAGTCCAGGCACCCCGGGGAGGGAACTGCCACCCAGTGCCACCCAGTGACTTGAAGAGGCCTCGCTGGCGACCGGACCAAGGCTCCGCCGCAGAGGGCTGAGGGCGTCGGGCAGCGCTACAGCGAGCACCATCCTCGCCCTAGGAAATCACTGCGTGTTACCCTTTTTCTTTTCTTCCATTCCTTTTTCTTTTCTTTTCTTTTCTTTT